>JAEOAE010004391.1:0-18212 GCA_036365155.1 Meriones psammophilus
CCTGGATTCATTTCATTGGAAACGGTTTTTATGTGCTCTGAGGTCATTTTTTTGGCAGCGTGTTTTTAAGTGTTCTGGTGTCCTTTCTTTGGAAGCGGGTTTTTAAGTCTTCTGGTATCCTTTCGTTGGTATCAGGTTTTTAAGTGCTCCAGAGTCATTTCTTTGGAAGCAAGGTTTTAAGTGCTCTAGAGTCATTTCGTTGTAATCGGGTTTTTAAGTGTTCTGGTATCCTTTCGTTGGAAGCAGGTTTTTAAGGAATCTGGTGTCCTTTCGTTGGAAGCGGGTTTTTAAGTGCTCTGGAGTCTTGTCGTTGGAATCGGGTTATTAAGTGAACTGGAGTCATTTCCTTGGAAGCAGTTTGTAAGTGCTTTGGAGTTATATTGTTGCAAGCGGGTTTTAAGTGCTCTGGCGTCTTTTCATTGGAATCGGGTTATTAAGTGCTCTGGAGTCATTTCGTTCCATGCGGTTTTTATATACTTCTCAGAATTTCACTGGAAGCAGGTTTTTAAGTGCTCTGCAATCATTTCGTTGGAAGCAGGTTATAAAGTGAACTGGAGTCATTTCGTTGGAAGCTGGTTTTTAAGTTCTCTGGAGTCATGATGTTGGAAGCAGGTTTTTAAGTACTCTAGAATCATTTCGTTGGAAGCAGGTCATAAGTGTTCTGAAGTTGCTTGTTGCAAGTGGGTTTTTAAGTGCTCTGGAGTCTATTCCTTTGAAGCAGGTTTTTAAGTGCTGTGGAGTCATTTCCTTGCAAGCAGGTTTTTAAGTGCTCTGGAGTCATTTCCTTGGAAGCGGGTTTTTAAGTGCTGTGGAGTCATTTCCTTGCAAGCGGGTTTTTAAGTGCTCTGGTGTCATTTTGTTGCAAGCGGGTTTTTTACATACTTCTCAGACATTTCACTGGAAGCAGGTTTTTTTAAGTGCTCTGGAGTCATTTCTGTGGAAGCAGATTTTTAAGTGCTCTAGAGTCATTTCGTTGGAAGGGTTTTTTTAATTGCTGTGGAGTCATTTCGATTTAAGCGGGTTTTTAAGTGCTCTGGAGTCATTTAGATTTGTAAGCAGGTTTTTATGTGTTCTGGTATCCTTTCGTTGTAAGCGGGTTTTTAAGTGCTCTGGGGTCATTTCGTTGAAAGCGGGTTTTTAAGTGCTCTGGAGTCATTTCCTTGAAAGCGGGTTTTTAAGTGCTCTGGAGTCATTTAGTTGGAAGCGGGTTTTTAAGTGCTCTGGAGTCATTTCGTAGAAAACGGGTTTTTATGTGCTCTGAGGTCATTTCGTTGGAAGCGTGTTTTTAATTGCTGTGGCATCACTTCGTTTAAAGCAGGTGTTTAAGTGCTCTGAAGTCATTTCCTTGGAAGCGGCTTTTTAAGTGCTCTGGAGTCGTGTGGTTGGAAGCGGGTTTGTAAGTACCCTGGATTCATTTCAAGGGAAACGGTTTTTTACGTGCTCTGATGTCATTTTTTGGGAAGCATGTTTTTAAGTGTTTTGTTGTCCTTTCTTTGGAAGCAGTTTTAAGTCTTCTGGTATCCTTTCGTTGGTAGCAGGTTTTTAAGTGCTCTGGAGTCATTTCTTTGGAAGCGAGTTTTTAAGAGCTCTGGAGTCATGTCGCTGGAAGCAGGTTTTTAAGTGCTCTGGAGTCATTTCGTTGGAAGAGGGTTTTTAGTGCTCTGGAGTCATTTTGTTGGAAGCTGGTTTTTAAGTGCTGGAGTCATTTCTTTGGAAGCAAGGTTTTAAGTGCTCTCGAGTCATTTTGTTGGAAACAGTTTATTAAGTGTTCTGGTGTCCTTTCGTTGGAAGCGGGTTTTTAAGTGCTCTGGAGTCATTTCTTTGGAAACGGGGTTTATGTGCTTTGAGGTCATTTCATTGGAAGCGGGTTTTTAAGTATCCTGGTGTCCTTTTGTTGGAAGCAGGTTTTTAACTGCTCTAGAGTCATTTCATTGGAAGCATTTTTTTAAATTGCTGTGGAGTCATTTTGTTTAAGCGGGTTTTTAAGTGCTCTGGAGTCATTTCGTTGTAAGCTGGTTTTTATGTGTTCTGGTGTCCTTTCGTTGTAAGCGGGTTTTTAAGTGCTCTGGACTCATTTTGTTGGAAGTGGGTTTTTAAGTGTACTGGTATCCTTTTGTTGGAAGCGGGTTTTTAGGTGCTCTGGTGTCCTTTCATTGGAAGCGGGTTTTTAAGTGCTCTGGAGTCATTTCGTTGTAAGCGGGTTTTTAAGTGTTCTGGTATATTTCGTTGGAAGCAGGTTTTTAAGTGCTCTAGAGTCATTTCGTTGGAAGCGTTTTTTTAAATTGCTGTGGAGTCATTTCGATTTAAGCGGGTTTTTAAGTGCTCTGGAGTCAATTATTTGGATCGGGTTTTTAAGTGTTCTGGTATCCTTTCGTGGGAAGCGGGTTTTTAAGTGCTGTGGCATCACTTCATTTAAAGCGGGTGTTTAAGTGCTCTGAAGTCATTTCGTTGGAAGCGGGTTTTTAAGTGTTCTGGTATCCTTTCGTTGGAAACAGGTTTTTAAGTGCTCTTGAGTCATTTCATTGGAAGCTGGTTTTTAAGTGTTCTGGTGTCCTTTCGTTGGAAGCGGGTTTTTAAGTGCTCTTGAGTCATTTCGTTGGAAGCGGGTTTTTAAGTGTTCTGTTGTCCTTTCATTGGAAGCGGGTTTTTAAGTGCTCTGGAGTCATTTCGTTGTAAGTGGGTTTTTAAGTGTTCTGGGATCCTTTCGTTGTAAGCGGGTTTTTAAGTGCTCTGGGTTCATTTCGTTGGAATCGGGTTTTTAAGTGCTCTGGAGTCATTTCCTTTGAAGCAGGTTTTTAAGTGCTCTGGAGTCATTTAGTTGGAAGCGGGTTTTTAAGTGCTCTGGAGTCATTTCGTTGGAAACGGGTTTTTAATTGCTGTGGCATCACTTCGTTTAAAGCAGGTGTTTAAGTGCTCTGGAGTCATTTCGTTGGAAGCGGGTTTTTAAGTGTACTGGTATCCTTTTGTTGGAAGCGGATTTTTAAGTGCTCTTGAGTCATTTCTTTGGAAGCGGGTTTTTAAGTGTTCTGGTGTCCTTTCATTGGAAGCAGGTTTTTAAGTGCTCTGGAGGCATTTTGTTGGAAGGGGATTTTTAAGTGTTCTGGTATCCTTTCGTTGGAAGCAGGTTTTTAAATGATCTGGTGTCCTTTCATTGGAAGCGGGTTTTTAAGTGCTCTGGTGTCATTTTCTTGCAAGCGGGTTTTTTACATACTTCTCAGACATTTCACTGGAAGCAGGTTTTTTTAAGTGCTCTGGAATCATTTCTTTGGAAGCAGGTTTTTAAGTGCTCTGGAATCATTTCCTTGGAAGTGGTTTTTAGTTGCTCTGGAGTCATTTCGTTGGAATCGGGTTTTTAAGTCTTCTGGTATCCTTTCGTTTGAAGTAAGGTTTTAAGTGCTCTGGAGTCATTTCTTTGGAAGCGGGTTTTTAAGTGCTCTGGAGTCATTTCGTTGGAATCGGGTTTTTAAGTCTTCTGGTATCCTTTCGTTTGAAGTAAGTTTTTAAGTGCTCTGGAGTCATTTCTTTGGAATCGGCTTTTTAAGTACTCCGGAGTCCTTTGGTTAGAAGCGGGTTTGTAAGTACCCTGGATTCATTTCATTGAAAACGGTTTTTTATGTGCTCTGAGGTCATTTTTTTTGCAGCGTGTTTTTAAGTGTTCTGGTGTCCTTTATTTGGAAGCGGGTTTTTAAGTCTTCTGGTATCCTTTCGTTGGTAGCAGGTTTTTAAGTGCTCCAGAGTCATTTCTTTGGAAGCAAGGTTTTAAGTGCTCTGGAGTCATTTCGTTGTAAGCGGGTTTTTAAGTGTTCTGAAATCCTTTCTTTGGAAGCAGGTTTTTAAGTGCTCTAGAGTCATTTTGTTGGAAGCGTTTTTTTAATTGCTGTGTAGTCATTTCGTTTTAAGCGGGTTTTTAAGTGTTCTGGGATCCTTTCGTTGGAAACAGGTTTTTAAGTGCTCTGGAGTCATTTCGTTGAAAGCTGGTTTTTATGTGTTCTTTTGTCCTTTCGTTGTAAGCGGGTTTTTAAGTGCTCTGGGGTCATTTCGTTGGAATCGGGTTTTTAAGTGCTCTGGAGTCATTTCCTTGGAAGCAGGTTTTTAAGTGCTCTGGAGTCATTTAGTTGGAAGCTGGTTTTTAAGTGCTCTGGAGTCATTTAGTTGGAAACGGGTTTTTATGTGCTCTGAGGTCATTTCGTTGGAAGCGGGTTTTTAAGTGTTCTGGTATCCTTTTGTTGGAAGCGGGTTTTTAAGTGCTCTTGAGTCATTTCTTTGGAAGTGGGTTTTTAAGTGTTCTGGTGTCCTTTCATTGGAAGCGGGTTTTTAAATGATCTGGTGTTGTTTCATTGGAAGCGGGTTTATAAGTGCTCTGGTGTCATTTTCTTGCAAGTGGGTTTTTTACATACTTCTCAGACATTTCACTGGAAGCAGGTTTTTTTAAGTGCTCTGGAGTCATTTCTTTGGAAGCAGGTTTTTAAGTGCTCTGGAATCATTTCCTTGGAAGTGGTTTTTAGTTGCTCTGGAGTCATTTATTCTGAAGCGGGTTTTTAAGTGCTCTGGAGTCATTTCTTTGGAAGCGGGTTTTTAAGTGCTCTGGAGTCATTTCCCTGGAAGCAGGTTTTTAGTGCTCTGGAGTCATTTTGTTGGAAGCTGGTTTTTAAGTGCTGGAGTCATTTCTTTGGAAGCAAGGTTTTAAGTGCTCTCGAGTCATTTCGATGGAAACAGGTTATTAAGTGTTCTGGTGTCCTTTAGATGGAAGCGGGTTTTTAAGTGCTCTGGAGTCATTTCTTTGGATACGGGGTTTATGTGCTTTGAGGTCATTTCGTTGGAAACGGGTTTTTAAGAATTCTGGTGTCCTTTTGTTGGAAGCGGGTTTTTAAGTGCTCTGGAGTCATTCCGTTGGAATCGGGTTTTTAAGTCTTCTGGTATCCTTTCGTTTGAAGTAAGTTTTTAAGTGCTCTGGAGTCATTTCTTTGGAATCGGCTTTTTAAGTACTCCGGAGTTCTTTGGTTAGAAGCGGGTTTGTAAGTACCCTGGATTCATTTCGTTGGAAACGGTTTTTTACGTGCTCTGAGGTCATTTTTTTGGCAGCATGTTTTTAAGTGTTCTGGTGTCCTTTCTTTGGAAGCGGGTTTTTAAGTCTTCTGGTATCCTTTCGTTGGTAGCAGGTTTTTAAGTGCTCCAGAGTCATTTCTTTGGAAGCAAGGTTTTAAGTGCTCTGGAGTCATTTCGTTGTAAGCCGGTTTTTATGTGTTCTGATATCCTTTTGTTGGAAGCAGGTTTTTAAGTGCTCTAGAGTCATTTCGTTGGAAGCGTTTTTTTAATTGCTGTGGAGTCATTTCGATTTAAGCGGGTTTTTAAGTGCTCTGGAGTCATTTCGTTTTAAGCTGGTTTTTATGTGTTCTGGTGTCCTTTCGTTGTTAGCGGGTTTTTAAGTGCTCTGGGGTCATTTCGTTGGAAGCAAGTTTTTTAAGTGCTCTGGAGTCATTTCCTTGGAAGCGGGATTTTAAGTGCTCTGGAGTCATTTCGTTGGAAACGGGTTTTTATGTGCTCTGAGGTCATTTCATTGGAAGCGTGTTTTTAATTGCTGTGGCATCACTTCATTTAAAGCAGGTGTTTAAATGCTCAGAAGTCATTTCATTGGAAGCGGGCTTTTAAGTGTTCTGCTATACTTTTGTTGGAAGCGGGTTTTTAAATGCTCTTGAGTCATTTCTTTGGAAGGGGGTTTTTAAGTGTTCTGGTGTCCTTTCATTGGAAGCAGGTTTTTAAGTGCTCTGGAGGCATTTTGTTGGAAGGGGGTTTTTAAGTGTTCTGGTATCCTTTCGTTGGAAGCGGGTTTTTAAATGATCTGGTGTCCTTTCATTGGAAGCGGGTTTTTAAGTGTTCTGGTGTCCTTTTGTTTGAAGCAGGTTTTTAAGTGCTCTGGAGTCATTTTGTTGGAAGTGGGTTTTCAAGTGCTCGGGAGTCATTACCTTGGAAACAGGTTTTTAAGTGCTCTGGAGTCATTGCTTTGGAAACGGGGTTTATTGGCTTTGAGGTCATTTCGTTGGAAGTGGGTTTTTAAGTATTCTGGTATCCTTTTGTTGGAAGCGGGTATTTAAGTGCTCTGGAGTCATTCCATTGGAAGCGTGTTTTTAATTGCTGTCGATTCATTTCTTTTTAAGAGGGTTTTTAAGTGCTCTGGAGTCATTTCGTTGGAATCGGGTTTTTAAGTGTTCTGTTATCCTTTCGTTGGAAGTAAGTTTTTAAGTGCTCGAGTCGTTTGGTTGGAAGCTGGTTTGTAAGTTTCCTGGATTCATTTCGTTGGAAACAGTTTTTTATGTGCTCTGAGGTCGTTTTTTTGGCAGCATATTTTTAAGTGTTCTGGTGTCCTTTATTTGGAAGCGGGTTTTTAAGTCTTCTGGTATCCTTTTGTTGGTAGCAGGTTTTTAAGTGCTCCAGAGTCATTTCTTTGGAAGCAAAGTTTTAAGTGCTCTGGAGTCATTTCGTTGTAAGCGGGATTTTAAGTGTTCTGGTATCCTTTCGTTGGTAGCAGGTTTTTAAGTGCTCCAGAGTCATTTCTTTGGAAGCAAAGTTTTAAGTGCTCTGGAGTCATTTCTTTGTAAGCCGGTTTTTAAGTGTTCTGGTATACTTTCGTTGGAAGCAGGTTTTTAAGTGCTTTGGAGTCATTTCGTTGTAAGCTGGTTTTTATGTGTTCTGTTGTCCTTTCGTTGTAAGCGGGTTTTTAAGTGCTCCGGGGTCATTTCGTCGAAAGCGGGTTTTTAAGTGCTCTGGAGTCATTTCCTTGGCAGAGGGTTTTTAAGTGTTCTGGAGTCATTTATTTGGAAGCGGGTTTTTAAGTGTCCTGGAGTCATTTTGTTAGAAGTGGGTTTTTAAGTGTTCTGGTATCCTTTCGTTGGAAGAGGGTTTTTAAGTGCTGTGGCATCACTTCATAAAAAGCGGTGTTTAAGTTCTCTTGAGTCATTTCGTTGGAAGCGGGTTTTTAAGTGTTCTGGTGTCCTTTCATTGGAAGCAGGTTTTTAAGTGCTCTGGAGTCATTTTGTTAGAAGTGGGTTTTTAAGTGTTCTGGTATCCTTTCGTTGGAAGCGGGTTCTTAAGTGTTCTGGTGTCCTTTCATTGGAAGCAGGTTTTTAAGTGCTCTGGAGTCATTTCTTTGGAAGCAGGTTTGTAAGTGCTCTGGGGTCATTTCTTTGGAAGCAAGGTTTTAGGAGCTCTGTTGTCATTTCGTTGGAAGCTGTTTTTTAAGTGCTTTGGGGTCATTTCGTTGGAAGTGGGTTTTTAAGTGCTCTGGAGTCATTACCTTGGAAACAGTTTTTTTAACTGCTCTGGAGTCATTTCGTTGGTAGCTGGTTTTTAAGTGCTCTGGTGTCCTTTCGTTGGAAGCAGGTTTTTAAGTGCTCTGGAGTCATTTTGTTGGAAGTGGGTTTTTAAGTGTTCTGGTATCCTTTCCTTGGAAGCGGGTTTTTAAATGTTCTGGTGTCCTTTCATTGGAAGCGGGTTTTTAAGTGCTCTGGAGTCATTTCGTTGGAAGCAGGTTTGTAAGTGCTCTGGAGTAATTTCTTTGGAAGCAAGGTTTTAGGGGCTCTGGAGTCATTTCATTGGAAGCGGGTTATTAAGTGTTCTGGTGTCCTTTCGTTGGAAGAGGGTTTTAAGTGCTCTGAGTCATTTCTTTGGATACGGGGTTTATGTGCTTTGAGGTCATTTCGTTGGAAGCGGGTTTTTAAGTATTCTGGTGTCCTTTTGTTGGAACCGGGTTTTTAAGTGCTCTGGAGTCATTCCGTTGGAAGGGTGTTTTTAATTGCTGTCGATTCATTTCGTTTTAAGAGGGTTTTTAAGTGCTCTGGAGTCATTTCGTTGGAATCGGGTTTTTAAGTCTTCTGGTATCCTTTCGTTGGAAGTAAGTTTTTAAGTGCTCTGGAGTCATTGATTTGGAATCAGCTTTTTAAGTACTCCGGAGTACTTTGGTTGGAAGCGGGTTTGTAAGTACCCTGGATTCATTTCGTTGGAAACGGTTTTTTATGTTCCTGAGGTCATTTTTTTGGCAGCGTGTTTTTAAGTATTCTGGTGTCCTTCTTTGGAAGCGGGTTTTTAAGTCTTCTGGTATCCTTTCGTTGGTAGTAGGTTTTTAAGTGCTCCAGAGTCATTTCTTTGGAAGCAAGGTTTTAAGTGCTCTGGAGTCATTTCCTTGTAAGCGGGTTTTTAAGTGATCTGGTGTCCTTTCGTTGGAAGCGGATTTTTAAGTGCTTTGGGATCCTTTCGTTAGAAGCTGGTTTTTAAGTGCTCTGGAGTCATTTAGTTGGAAACGGGTTTTTTTGTGCTCTGAGGTCATTTGGAAACAGGTTGGAAGCGTTTTTAATTGCTGTGGCATTTCGTTTAAAGCGGGTGTTTAAGTGCTCTGGAGTCATTTCATTGTAAGCAGGTTTTAAAGTGTTCTGGTATCTTTTCGTTGGAAGCAGGTTTTTAAATGTTCTGGTGTCCTTTCATTGTTAGCGGGTTTTTAAGTGCTTTGGGGTCATTTTGTTGGAAGTGGGTTTTTAAGTGCTCTGGAGTCATTACCTTGGAAACAGGTTTTTAAGTGCTCTGAGTCATTTCGTTGGAGGCAGGTTTGTAAGTGCTCTGGAGTCATTTCTTTGGAAGCAAGGTTTTAGGTGCTCTGGAGTCATTTCGTTGGAAGCTGGTTTTAAGTGATCTGGTGTCCTTTCGTTGGAAGCAGGTTTTAAGTGCTTTGGAGTCTTTGGAAGCGGGTTTTTAAGTGTTCTGGTGTCCTTTTGTTGAAGTGGGTTTTTAAGTGCTCTGGGGTCATTTAGTTTGAAGTGGGTTTTTAAGTGCTCTGAGTCATTTCCTTGAAACAGATTTTTAAGTCTTCTGGAGTCATTTCGTTGGAATCAGGTTTTTAAGTGCTCTGGAGTCATTTCTTTGGAAGCAAGGTTTTAAGGTGCTCTGAGTCATTTTGTTGGAAGCGGGTTTTTAAGTGTTCTGGTGTCCTTTCTTTGGAAGCGGGTTTTTAAGTGCTTTGGAGTCATTTTTGGAAGCAGGTTTTGAAGTGCTCTGGATTCATTTAGTTTGCAGTGGGTTTTTAAGTGCTCTGAGTCATTTACCTTTGAAACAGGTTTTTTAAGCTTCTGGCATCCTTTTTTAAGTTTTCTGTGCTTTGAGTCATTTTTTGGAAGCTGGTTTTTTATATGTTTTGGTTTTTGTTCTGGTATCCTTTTGTTGGAAGCAGTTTTTAAGTGCTCTAGAGTCATTTCGTTGGAAGCGGGTTTTTAATTGCTGTGTAGTCATTTCGTTTTAAGCGGGTTTTTAAGTGCTCTGGAGTCATTTCGATTTGTAAGTGGGTTTTTAAGTGTTCTGGGATCCTTTCGTTGGAAGCAGGTTTTTAAGTGCTCTGGAGTCATTTACGTTGTAAGCTGGTTTTTTGTGTTCTGGTGTCCTTTCTTTTTACGGGGTTTTTTAAGTGCTCTGGGTCATTTCATTGGAAACATTTTTTTTTTTAATTGCTGTGAGTCATTTCGATTTAAGCGGGTTTTTAAGTGCTCTGGAGTCATTTTTTTTTGTAAACTGGTTTTTATGTGTTCTGGTGTGCTTTTTTGGAGGCAGGTTTTTAAGTGCTCTAGAGTCATTTTTCGTTAGGCGTTTTTTAATTGCTGTGTAGTCATTTCGTTTTAAGCGGGTTTTTAAGTGCTCTGAGTCATTTTTGGAAGCGGGTTTTTAAGTGCTCTGAGGTCATTCGTTGGAAGGGTTTTTTAATTGCTGTGGTGTTTAAAGTGGGTTTTTAAGTGCTCTGGAGTCATTTCATTGTAAGCAGGTTTTTAAGTGTTCTGGTATCCATTAGTTTTGAAGCAGGTTTTTAAGTGTTCTGGTGTCCTTTCATTCGGGTTTTAAGTGCTTTGGAGTCATTTCGTTGGAAGCAGGTTTTTAAGTGCTCTGGAGTTTTACTTTTGAAACAGGTTTTAAGTGCTCTGGAGTCATTTTGTTGGAAGCAGGTTTTTAAGTGCTCTGAGTCATTACCTTGGAAACAGGTTTTTAAGTGCTCTCTGAGTCATTTCTTTGAAACGGGTGCTCTTTTAGGTCATTTCGTTGGAAGCAGGTTTTTAAGTGTTCTGGAGTCATTTTTTTGGAAGTTGGTTTTTAAGTGCTCTGGGAGTGGAAGTGGGTTTTTGTTGGAGTCATTACCTTGGAACCAGGTTTTTAAGTGTTCTGAGTCATTTCTTTGGAAACAGGGTTTATGTGCTTTGAGGTCATTTCATTTGGAAGCGGGTGTATTCTTATCCTTTTGGAAGCGGGTTTTTAAGTGCTCTGGAGTCATTCCGTTGGAAGCAGGTTTTAATTGCTCTGGAGTCATTTCGTTTCAAGAGGGTTTTTAAGTGCTCTGGAGTCATTTCGTTGGAACGGGTTTTAAGTGTTCTGGTATCCTTTCGTTGGAAGTAAGTTTTTAAGTGCTCAGAGTCCTTTGTTTGGAAGCTGGTTTTAAGTGCTCTGGAGTCATTTCATTGAAACGGGTTTTTATGTGCTCTAAGTCCATTTTTTTTTTGGTTTTTAAGTTTTAAGTCCTTTTTTAAGTGTTCTAGAGTCATTTTTTGTATGAGGTTTTTTAGCGTTTTTAATTGCTGTGTAGTCATTTAGGTTTTAAGTGCCAGGTCATTTTTTTTTTTTTGCTCTGGAGTCATTTCGTTTGTAAGCTGGTTTTTAAGTGTTCTGGGATCCTTTTTTTGGAAGCAGGTTTTAATTGCTCTGGAGTCATTTCGTTGTAAGCTGGTTTTTATGTGTTCTGTGTCCTTTCTTTGGAAACGGGGTTTTAAGTGCTCTGGGGTCATTTCATTGGAAACATTTTTTTTAATTGCTGTCTGAGTCATTTCGATTGGAAGCGGGTTTTTAAGTGCTCTGAGTCATTTCATTGTAAACTGGTTTTTATGTGTTCTGGCATGCTTTCTGTTGAGGCAGGTTTTTAAGTGCTCTAGAGTCATTTCATTGGAAGCGTTTTTTAAGTGCTCTGGAGTCATTTTGTTAGAAGCGGGTTTTTAAGTGCTCTGGAGTCATTTCGTTGGAAGCGGGTTTTTAAGTGCTCTGAGAGTCATTTTGTTGGAAGCAGGTTTTTAATTGCTCTGGAGTCATTTCGTTTAAAGTGGGTTTTTAAGTGCTCTGGAGTCATTTCATTGTAAGCAGGTTTTTAAGTGTTCTGGTATCCTTTCGTTGGAAGCAGGTTTTTAAATGTTCTGGTGTCCTTTCATTGGAAGCAGGGTTTTAAGTGCTTTGGAGTCATTTGGTTGGAAGTGGGTTTTTAAGTGCTCTGAGTCATTTTGTTGGAAACAGGTTTTTAAGTGCTCTGAGTTATTTTGTTGGAAGCAGGTTTTTAAGTGCTCTGAGTCATTACCTTGAAACAGGTTTTTAAGTGCTCTGAGTCATTTTTTGGAAGTGGGGTTTATGTATTCTTAGGTCATTTTGTTGGAAGCAGGTTTTTAAGTGTTCTGGTGTGTTTTTGTTGGAAGCGGGTTTTTAAGTGCTCTGGGGTCATTTTGTTGGAAGTGGGTTTTTAAGTGCTCTGAGTCATTTCTTTGGAACCAGGTTTTTAAGTGCTCTGGAGTCATTTCTTTGAAACAGGTTTTATGTGCTTTGAGGTCATTTTCGTTGGAAGCGGGTTTTTAAGTATTCTGGTATCCTTTTGTTGGAAGCGGGTTTTTAAGTGCTCTGAGTCATTCTGTTAGGCGTGTTTTTAATTGCTCTTGAGTCATTTGTTTCAAGAGGGTTTTTAAGTGCTCTGGAGTCATTTCTTTGGAAACGGGTTTTTAAGTGTTCTCTGTATCCTTTTTTTTGGCAGTATGTTTTTAAGTGTTCTGGAGTCGTTTGTTTGGAAGCTGGTTTAAGTAAGTTCCTGGATCCATTTCATTGGAAACAGTTTTTTATGTGCTCTAAGTTCATTTTTTTGGCAGTAGCGGTTTTAAGTGTTCTGGTGTCATTTCTTTGGAATCGGGTTTTTAAGTGTTCTGGTATCCTTTTGTTGGTAGCAGGTTTTTAAGTGCTCAGAGGCATTTCTATGGAAGCAAGGTTTTAAGTGCTCTGGAGTCATTTCGATTTGGAAGCTGGTTTTTAAGTGTTCTGGAGTCATTTTTTGGAAGCAGGTTTTAATTGCTCTGGAGTCATTTTTAAGTCTTCTGGTATTTTATGTGTTTTGTTCCAGAGTCCTTTCTTTGTAAGCGGGTTTTTAAGTGCTCTGGTCATTTCAGTTGGAAGCGGGTTTTTAAGTGTTCTGGAGTGATTTCTTTGGAAGCGGGTTTTTATGTGCTCTGAGGTCATTTCGTTGGAAGCGTGTTTTTAATTGCTGTGGCATCATTTCATTTAAAGCGGGTTTTTAAGTGCTCTGGAGTCATTTCGTTGTAAGCTGGTTTTTAAGTGTTCTGGTGTCATTTTGTTGGAAGTGGGTTTTTAAGTGTTCTAGAGTCATCCTTTGGCGTTTTTTAATTGCTGTGTAGGTTTTAAGCGGGTTTTTAAGTGCTCTGGAGTCATTTCCTTGGAAACAGGTTTTTAAGTGTTCTGAGTCATTTCTTTGGAAGCAAGGTTTTAAGTGCTCTGGAGTCATTTCTTTGGAAGCAGGTTTTTTTGTGTTCTGGTGTCCTTTTTCGTTTGAAAGGGGTTTTTAAGTGCTTTGGGATCATTTCATTGGAAGCATTTTTATTTTTTTAAGTGCTCTGGAGTCATTTGATTGGAAGCGGGTTTTTAAGTGCTCTGAGGTCATTTTGTTGGAAACTGGTTTTTATGTGTTCTGGTGTCCTTTTTGGAGGCAGGTTTTTAAGTGCTCTGGAATCATTTTGTTGAAACAGGTTTTTTATGTGCTTGAGGTCATTTCGTTTGGAAGTGGGTTTTTAAGTATTCTGTATCATTTTGTTGGAAGCAGGTTTTTAAGTGCTCTGGAGTGTTTTTGTTGGAAGCTGGTTTTAAGACTTCTGGTATCATTTTGTTGGAAGTAGGTTTTTAAGTGCTCTGAGGTCATTTCTTTGGAATCGGCTTTTTATTTGCTCTGGCATCATTTGGTTTAAAGCGGGTTTTTAAGTGCTCTGGAGTCATTTCGTTGGAATCAGGTTTTTAAGTGTTCTGGTATCCTTTCGTTGGAATTAATTTTTTAATTGCTCTGGAGTCATTTTCTTTGTTAGCGGGTTTTTAAGTGCTTTGAGTCCTTTTTGTTGGAAGTGGGTTTTTAAGTTCCTGGAGTCATTTCTTTGAAACAGGTTTTTAAGTGCTCTGAGGTCATTTTTTTGGAGGCAGCATGTTTTTAAGTGTTCTGGTGTCCTTTCTTTGGAAGCGGGTTTTTAAGTCTTCTGGTATCCTTTCACTGGTAGCAGGTTTTTAAGTGCTCCAGAGTCATTTCTTTGGAAGCAGGTTTTTAAGTGCTCTGGAGTCATTTCGTTTTAAGCGGGTTTTTAAGTGTTCTGGTGTCCTTTTGTTGGAAACAGGTTTTTAAGTGCTCTAGAGTCATTTCGTTAGAAGCGGGTTTTTAAGTGCTCTGGAGTCATTTCTTTGAAACAGGTTTTTAAGTGCTCTGAGTCATTTAGTTTGAAGCGGGTTTTTAAGTGCTCTGGAGTCATTTCTTTGGAAGCAAGGTTTTAGGTGCTCTGGAGTCATTTTTTTAAGCGGGGTTCTTCTGGTATCCTTTCGTTGGAATCAGGTTTTAAGTGCTCCAGAGTCCTTTCTTTGGAAGCAAGGTTTTAAGTGCTCTGGAGTCATTTAGTTTGTAAGCGGGTTTTTAAGTGTTCTGGAGTCATTTCTTTGGAAGCAGTTTTTAAGTCTTCTGTCATCCTTTCGTTAGTAGCGTTTTTTAATTGCTCCAGAGTCCTTTCGATTGGAAGCAAGGTTTTTAAGTGCTCTGAGTCATTTCGTTGTAAGCTGGTTTTTATATGTTCTGGTATCCTTTTGTTGGAAGCAGGTTTTTTAAGTGCTCTAGAGTCATTTTTTGTTGGCGCGTTTTTAATTGCTGTGTAGTCATTTCGTTTTAAGCGGGTTTTTAAGTGCTCTGGAGTCATTTCGTTGTAAGTGGGTTTTTAAGTGTTCTGGGATCCTTTCGTTGGAAGCAGGTTTTTAAGTGCTCTGGAGTCATTACGTTGTAAGCTGGTTTTTTTGTGTTCTGGTGTCCTTTCGTTGTAAGGGGTTTTAAGTGCTCTTGGGTCATTTCATTGGAAGCATTTTTATTTTTTTAATTGCTGTGGAGTCATTTCGATTTAAGCGGGTTTTTAAGTGCTCTGGAGTCATTTTGTTGTAAACTGGTTTTTATGTGTTCTGGTGTGCTTTTTTTGGAGGCAGGTTTTTAAGTGCTCTAGAGTCATTCACTTAGTTTTTTTTAATTGCTGTGTAGTCAGTCATTTCGTCATTTTTTTAAGCGGGTTTTAAGTGCTCTGAGTCCTTTTTTTGAAGTGGGTTTTTAAGTGCTCTGGAGTCATTTAGTTAGAAGCTGGTTTTTAAGTGCTCTGGAGTCATTACCTTGAAACGGGTTTTTAAGTGCTCTGAGTCATTTCGTTGGAAGCAGGTTTTTTCTAGTCATTTCTTTGGTTTCAGGTTCAAGCGGGTTCTTAAGTGATCTGGTGTCATTTCATTTAGGCGGTTTTTAAGTGCTTTCTGAGTCATTTCGTTGAAGCAGGTTTTAAGTGCTCTGGATTCATTTTTAGTTTAAGCGGGTTTTAAGTGTTCTGAGTCATTTTCTTTGTTTTTAAGTCTTCTGGTATCCTTTAGTTGGTAGCAGGTTTTTTCTGGAGTCCTTTTTAAAGTCATGGTTTTTAAGTGGTTTTGGAGTCTGGTTTTTTTGTAAGCAGTTTTTAAGTGCTCAGGTTTTTAAGCGTTTTTTTAATTGCTGTGTAGTCATTTTGTTTTGCGGGTTTTTAAGTGCTCTGAGTCATTTCGTTGTAAGCGGGTTTTTAAGTGTTCTGGGAGTCAGCAGGTTTTAAGTGCTCTGGGTTTTAGTGTTCTAAGCTGGTTTTATGTGTTTGGTGTCCCTTTTAGAAGCAGGGTTTTTAAGTGCTCTGGGTCATTTGTTGGAAACATTTTTTTTAATTGCTCTGGAGTCATTTTGTTGGAAGCGGGTTTTAAGTGCTCTGAGTCATTTTTGTAAACTGGTTTTTATTTCTGGTATGCTTCTGTTTGAGCAGGTTTTAAGTGCTCTAGAGTCAGGCGTTTTTTTTTCTGTGTAGTCATTTTGAAAGCGGGTTTTTAGTGCTCTGGAGTCATTTCCTTGCGGGTTTTTCATTTCATTTTCGTTTGAAGCTGGTTTTTTAATTGCTGGGTTTTAGTGCTCTAGTCATTTTCTGGTATCTGGTATTTCATTTGGAAGCAGGTTTTAAATGTTCTGGTGTCCTTTCATTAAGCGGGTTTTTAAGTGCTTTGGGGTCATTTCGTTGAAGTGGGTTTTTAAGTGCTCTGGAGTCATTACCTTGAAACAGGTTTTTAAGTGCTCTGGAGTCATTTTGTTGGAAGCAGGTTTTTAAGTGCTCTGGAGTCATTACCTTGGAAACAGGTTTTTAAGTGCTCTGGAGTCATTTCTTTGGAAGCAGGGTTCATGTGCTTTTAGGTCATTTTCGTTGGAAGCAGGTTTTAAGTGTTCTGGAGTCCTTTTATTTGGAAGCAGGTTTTTGCTTTGAAGGTTTTTAAGTGCTTGGAGTCATTACCTTGGAACCAGGTTTTGGAGTCATTTCTTTGTCAAACAGCGGGTTTTTATGTATTCTGGTATCCTTTTGTTTTGAAGCGGGTTTTTAAGTGCTCTGGAGTCATTCTGTTGGAGCGTGTTTTTAATTGTGAGTCATTTCGTTTCAAGAGGGTTTTTAAGTGCTCTGGAGTCATTTCGTTGGAATCAGGTTTTTAAGTGTTCTAGTATCCTTTCGTTGAGTAAGTTTTTTAAGTGCTCTGAGTCGTTTGGATTCATTTTTAGTTTTTATGTGCTCTAAGGTCATTTTTTTTGGAAGCAGGTTTTAAGTGTTCTGGTGTCCTTTCTTTGGAAGCTGGTTTTAAGTGTGTTCCTTTGTTGGTCCTCAGGCATTTCCTTGTAAGCAAGGTTTTAAGTGCTCTGGAGTCATTTCGTTGGAAGAGGGTTTTTAAGTGTTCTGGAGTGATTTTTTGGAAACGGGTTTTTTGCTCTGTCATTCTGCTGGTCAGCTGGTTTTTATGTGTTCTGTTGTCCTTTCCTTGGCGCGGGTTTTTAAGTGCTCTGGGTTCATTTCATTTAAGCGGGTTTTTAAGTGCTCTGGAGTCATTTCGTTGAAGCGGGTTTGGTGCTCTGAGGTCATTTAAGGAAGCGTGTTTTAATTGCTGTTCATTTCATTAGAAGCGGGTTTTTAAGTGCTCTGAGTCATTTAGTTCGTTTTTAAGTGCTCTGGAGTCATTTTGTTAGAAGTGGGTTTTTAAGTGTTCTGTATCCTTTCGTTGGGCGGGTTTTTAAGTGCTCTGGAGTCATTTCCTTTGGAAGCAGGTTTTTAAGTGCTCTGGAGTCATTTCTTTGGAAGCAAGGTTTTAAGTGCTCTGGAGTCATTTCTTTGGAAGCAGGTTTTTAAGTGATCTCGTGTCCTTTCGTTGGAAGGCGGGTTTTTAAGCACTTTGGGATCCTTTCATTGGAAGCAGGTTTTTAAGTGCTCTGAGTCATTTGGCTGGAAGCGGGTTGTTATGTGCTCTGAGGTCATTTCGTTGAAACAGGTTATGAAGTGTTCTCGTGTCCTTTAGTTGGAAGCAGGTTTTTAAGTGCTCTGGAATCATTTTGTTGGAAACGGGTTTATGTGCTTTGAGGTCATTTTAGATTTGGAAGTGGGTTTTTAAGTATTCTGGTATCCTTTTGTTGGAAGCAGGTTTTTAAGTGCTCTGGAGTGTTTTTGTTGGAATCGGGTTTTTAAGACTTCTGGTATCCTTTTGTTGGAAGTAAGTTTTTAAGTGCTCTGGAATCATTTCTTTGAATCGGCTTTTTTAAGTGCTCTGGAGTCGTTTGGTTGAAGCGGGTTTGTAAGTACCTGGATTTATTTCGTTGAATCGGGTTTTTAAGTGTTCTGGTATCCTTTCGTTGGAATTAATTTTTTAATTGCTCTGGAGTCATTTCTTTGGAAGCGGCTTTTTAAGTGCTCTTGAGTCGTTTTGTTGGAAGCTGGTTTGTAAGTTCCCTGGATTCATTTCTTTGGAAACAGTTTTTTATGTACTCTGAGGTCATTTTTTTGGCAGCATGTTTTTAAGTGTTCTGGTGTCCTTTCTTTGAAGCGGGTTTTTAAGTCTTCTGGTATCCTTTCACTGGTAGCAGGTTTTAAGTGCTCAGAGGCATTTCTTTGGAAGCAAGGTTTTAAGTACTCTGGAGTCATTTGTTGTAAAGCGGGTTTTTAAGTGTTCTGGTATCCTTTTGTAGGAAGCAGGTTTTTAAGTGCTCTAGAGTCATTTCGTTGGAAGCGGGTTTTTAAGTGCTCTGGAGTCATTAACTTGGAAGCAGGTTTTGAAGTGCTCTGGATTCATTTAGTTTGCAGCGGGTTTTTAAGTGCTCTGGAGTCATTTCCTTGGAAGCGGGTTTTTAAGTCTTCTGGTATCCTTTCGTTGGTATCAGGTTTTTAAGTGCTCCAGAGTCCTTTCTTTGGAAGCAAGGTTTTAAGTGCTCTGGAGTCATTTCATGGTAGCGGGTTTTTAAGTGTTCTGGTATACTTTCTTTGGAAGCAGTTTTCGAGCTCTAGAGTCATTTTCGTTTAGGCGTTTTTAATTGCTGTGGAGTCATTTGATTTAAGCAGGTTTTAAGTGCTCTGGAGTCATTTCGTTGTAAGCTGGTTTTTATATGTTCTGGTGTGCTTTTGTTGGAAGCAGGTTTTTAAGTGCTCTAGAGTCATTTCGTTGGAAGCGTTTTTTTAATTGCTGTGTAGTCATTTCGTTTTAAGCGGGTTTTTAAGTGCTCTGGAGTCATTTCGTTGTAAGTGGGTTTTTAAGTGTTCTGGGATCCTTTCGTTTGAAGCAGGTTTTTCAGTGCTCTGAGTCATTCGTTGTAAGCTGGTTTTTGTGTTCTGGTGTCCTTTCGTTGTAAGGGGTTTTAAGTGCTCTTGGGTCATTTCATTGGAAGCATTTTTTTTTTTAATTGCTGTGGAGTCATTTCGATTTAAGCGGGTTTTTAAGTGCTCTGGAGTCATTTTTTTTTGTAAACTGGTTTTATGTGTTCTGGTGTGCTTTTTTTTGAGGCAGGTTTTTAAGTGCTCTAGAGTCATTTTTCGTTGGGCGTTTTTAATTGCTGTGTAGTC
>JAEOAE010001514.1:0-24284 GCA_036365155.1 Meriones psammophilus
TAAGTGCTCTGTGCTCATTTAGTTGAAGCAGGTTTTTAAGTGCTCTGTAGTCATTTCATGGAAGCAGGTTTTGAGTGCTGGAGTCATTTTGTGGGAAGCGGGATTTTATCTGCTCTGAGGTTATTTAGTTAGGCGGGTTTTAAGTGCTCTGGGAACATTTCGTTAGAAGCGGGTTTTAAGTGCTGTGAGTCCTTTCTTTGGAAGCATGTTTTAAGTGCTCTGGAGTCATTTCGTTGGAAGGGGTTTTATGTGCACTGTGGACATTTGTTGAACTGGTCTTTTAAGTACTCTGGGTCATTTCGTTAGGCGGGTTTTTAGAGTGCTCTGGAGTCATTTCAGGCGGGTTTTAGAGTGCTCTGGAATCATTTCTTTGGATCGCGGGTTTTTATGTGCTCTGAGGTCATTTCCGTTGGAAGCGTGTTTTAAGTGCTCTGAGTCATTTCTTTGGAGCGGGTTTTAAGTGCTCAGGAGTCATTTCGTTGGGCGGGTTTTAAGTGCTCTGGATTCATTTCGTTGAAAGCGGGTTTTTAAGTGCTCTGGAGTCATTTCATTGGAAGCGGTTTTTGAGTGCTCTCTGGAGTCATTTCGTTGGAATAGGTTTATAAAGGTCTCTATGGGATCATTTCGTTGAAGCGGGTTTTTAAGTGCTGTGGAGTCCTTTCTTTGGAAGCACGTTTTTAAGTGCTCTGGAATCATTTCGTTGGGCGGGTTTTTAAGTGCTCTGTAGTCATTTCATTGGAGGCGGGTTTTAAGTGTCTAGAGTCATTTCGTTGGAGCCCAGCGTTCATAAGTGCTCTGGAGTCATTTCTTTGGGGCGTGATTTTATGTGCACTGAGGATATTTCGTTGGAACTGGGTTTTTAAGTGCTCTGGAGTCATTTCTTTGGTAGCGGGTTTTTTATGTGCTCTGGTCATTTCATTAGAGCGGGTTTAAAGTGCTCTGGAGTCAGAGCCGTAGCGGGTTTTTAAGTGCTCTGGAGTCATTTCATTTAGGCGGGTATTTAAGTGCTCTGTAGTCATTTCGAAGCAGGTTTTTAGTGCTCTGGACTCATTGGAAGGGGGGTTTTTTGGCAACTGCGGGTTTTAGAGTTCTCTGGAGTCATTTCGTTTGGAAGCAGGTTTTTAAGTGCTCTGGGGTCATTTCGTTGGAAGCTGGTTTTTAAGTGCTGTAGAGTCCTTTTTTTGGGCACGTTTTAAGTGCTCTGGAGTCATTTCGTTTGGAAGGGGGTTTTTATGTGCACTGAGGACATTTTGTTGAACTGGTCTTTTAAGTACTCTGGAGTCATTTCTTTGGAGGCGGGTTTTAGAGTGCTCTGGAGTCATTCGTTAGGCGGGTTTTAGAGTGCTCTGGAATCATTTCTTTGGATCATTTGTGGGAGGCGGGTTTTATGTGCTCTGAGGTCATTTCGTTAGAATCGGGTTTTTAAGTGCTCTGAGTCATTTCTTTGAAAGCGGGTTTTTAAGTGCTCTGGAGTCATTTCATTGGAGCGGGTATTTGAGTGCTCTGGAGTCATTTCGTTGGAAGCGGGTTTTTAGTGCTCTGGACTCATTTAGATTGCCAGCGGGTTTTAGAGTTCTCTGGAGTCATTCGATGGAGCGGGTTTTTAAGTGCTCTGGGATCATTTCGTTGGAAGCTGGTTTTTAAGTGCTGTGCAGTCACTTTCGTTGGAAGCATGTTTTTAAGTGCTGGAGTCATTTCTTTGGAAGTGGGGTTTTTATGTGCACTGAGGACATTTTGTTGGAACTGAGCTTTTCGTGCTCTGGGCTGATTTCGTTGAAATCTGGTTTTTAAGTGCTCTGGGCTCATTTTACGTTTAGGCGGGTTTTTAAGTGCTCTGAAGTCATTTCTTTGGAGCGGGTTTTTAAGTGCTCTGAAAGTGGGTTTTTTCTTTGGATTTCATTAGGCGGGTTTTTAAGTGCTCTGAGTCATTCGTTGGGCAGGTTTTTAAGTGCTCTGGATTCATTTCGTTGAAGCGGGTTTTTAAGTGCACTGGAGTCATTTCATTGGAAGTGGTTTTTAAGTGCTCTGGAGTCATTTGGAGCTGGAATTATGTGCACGGGTTATTAAGGGCTATGGGATCATTTCGTTGGAACGGGTTTTAAGTGCTGTAGTCATTTCTTTGGAAGCACGTTTTTAAGTGCTCTGGAGTCATTTAGTTGGAGGCGGGATTTTATGTGCGGTGGACATTTTTTGAACTTGTCTTTTAAGTACTCTGGAGTCATTTTCGTTGGAGCGGGTTTTTTAGAGTGCTCTGAGGTCATTTCGTTGGAAGCGGGTTTTTAAGTGCTCTGGAGTCATTTCTTTGGATGCGGGTTTTTATGTGCTCTGAGGTCATTTCGTTTGGCGGGTTTTTAAGTGCTCTGGAGTCATTTCGTTGAAAGCGGGTTTTTAGTGCTCTGCAGTCATTTCATTGGAGCGGGTATTTGAGTGCTCTGGGTCATTTCGTTGGAAAGCAGGTTTTTAGTGCTCTGGACTCATTTAGTTGGGCGGGTTTTAGAGTTCTCTGGGTCATTTCGATGGAAGCACGTTTTTAATTGCTCTGGAGTCATTTGTTGGAAGGGTTTTTAAGTGCTCTGGAGGACATTTTGATTTGGAACTGAGTTTTTATGTGCTCAGGGCTGATTTCGTTGGAATCGGGTTTTTAGTGCTATGGGCTCATTTAGTGGAAGCGGGTTTTTAAGTGCTCTGAAGTCATTTAGTTGGATGGGTTTTTAAGTGCTCTGGAGTCATTTCGTTGGAAGCGGGTTTTAAGTGCTCTGGAGTCATTTCATTGAAAGCGGGTTTTTAAGTGCTCTGGAGTCATTTCATTGGAAGCGGTTTTTGAGTGCTCTCTGGAGGCCATTTCGTTGGAAGCGGGTTTTTAAGTGCTCTGGGATCATTTAGTTGGAAGCGGGTTTTTAAGTGCTGTGGAGTCCTTTCTTTGGAAGCACGTTTTTAAGTGCTCTGGAGTCATTTTGATTTGGAAGGGGTTTTTATGTGCACTGTGGACATTTTGTTGAACTGGTCTTTTAAGTACTCTGGAGTCATTTCATTTGGAAGCGGGTTTTAGAGTGCTCTGGAATCATTCTTTAGCGGGTTTTTGGAATCGAGTCATTTTTATGTGCTCTGGTCATTTCGTTGGAAGCGGGTTTTTAAGTGCTCTGGAATCATTTCATTGGAAGCAGGTTTTTAAGTGCTCTGTAGTCATTTCATGGAAGCAGGGTTTTTGAGTGCTGTGGAGTCATTTTTGGAAGCGGGATTTTATCTGCTCTGAGGTTATTTCGTTAGGCGGGTTTTAAGTGCTCTGGGACATTTTTTTGAACGTTTAAGGCGGGTTTTAAGTGCTCTGGAGTCATTTCTTTGAATCATTTCTTTGGACGTTTTTAAGTGCTCTGGAGTCATTTAGATTTGGAGCGGGTTTTAAAGTGTCTGGAGTCATTTCGTTGGAAGCGGGTTTCATAAGTGCTCTGGAATCATTTCTTTGGATCACGGGTTTTTGTGCTCTGAGGGTCATTTCGTTGGAATCGGGTTTTTAAGTGCTCTGGAGTCATTTCGTTGGCGGGTTTTTAAGTGCTCTGGAGTCATTTCTTGGAAGGCGGGTTTTTAAGTGCTCTGGAGTCATTTCGTTGGAAGCGGGTTTTTAGTGCTCTGGAGTCATTTAAATTAAGCGGGTTTTAGAGTTCTCTGGAGTCATTTGATGGAAGCGGGTTTTTAAGTGCTCTGGAGGTCATTTCGTTGGAAGCTGGTTTTTAAGTGCTGTGGAGTCCTTTCTTTGGACACGTTTTTAAGTGCTCTGGAGTCATTTCATTGGAAGGGGTTTTTATGTGCACTGTGGACATTTTTGTTGGAACTGAGCTTTTAAGTGCTCTGGGCTGATTTTGTTAGGCGGGTTTTTAAGTGCTCTGGGCTCATTTCGTTAGGCGGGTTTTAAGTGCTCTGGAAGTCATTTTGTTGGAGCGGGTTTTTAAGTGATCTGAGGTCATTTCGTTGGAAGGCGGGTTTTTAAGTGCTCTGGAGTCATATCATTGAAAGCGGGTTTTTAAGTGCTCTGGAGTCATTTCATTGGAGGCGGTTTTGAATTCTCTGGAGTCATTTCGTTGGAAGCGGGTTTTTTAGTGCTCTGGGATTATTTTCGTTGGAGCGGGTTTTTAAGTGCTGTGAGTCCTTTTTTTGGAAGCACGTTTTTAAGTGCTCTGGAATCATTTCGTTGGAAGGGGTTTTTATGTGCTGTGTGGACATTTTGTTGAACTGGGCTTTTAAGTACTCTGGAGTCATTTAGATTTGGAAGCTGGTTTTTAAGTGCTCTGGGCTCATTTGTTGGAGGCGGGTTTTTAAGTGCTCTGAAGTCATTTCTTTGGGCGGGTTTTAAGTGCTCTGGAGTCATTTCTTTGGAAGCGGGTTTTAAGTGCTGTGGAGTCATTTCATTGGAAGCAGGTTTTTAAGTGCTCTGGATTCATTTCGTTTGAAGCGGGTTTTTAAGTGCTCTGGAGTCATTTCATTGGAAGTGGTTTTTGAGTGCTCTGGAGTCATTCGCTGGAATCAGGTTATTAAGGGCTATGGGATCATTTCGTTTAGGCGGGTTTTTAAGTGCTGTGAGTCCTTTCTTTGGAAGCACTTTTTAAGTGCTCTGGAGTCATTTCGTTTTAGGCGGATTTTTGTACTGTGGACATTTTTTGAACTTGTCTTTTAAGTACTCTGGAGTCATTTCGTTTAGGCGGGTTTTAGAGTGCTCTGGGTCATTCGTTAGGCGGGTTTTAGAGTGCTCTGGAATCATTTCTTTGGATGCGGGTTTTTATGTGCTCTGAGGTCATTTCGTTTAGGCGGGTTTTTAAGTGTTCTGGAGTCATTTAGTTGGAAAGCGGGTTTTTAGTTCTCTGGAGTCATTTCATTGGAAGCGGGTATTTGAGTGCTCTGGAGTCATTTCGTTAGGCGGGTTTTATAGTGCTCTGGACTCATTTCGTTAGGCGGGTTTTAGAGTTCTCTGGAGTCATTTCGATGGAAGCAGGTTTTTAACTGCTCTGGGAACATTTGATTTGGAAGCTGGTTTTAAGTGCTGTGGAGTCCTTTAGTTGGAAGCACGTTTTTTAAGTGCTCTGGAGTCATTTCGTTGGAAGGGGTTTTATGTGCACTGAGGACATTTTGTTGGAACTGAGCTTTTACGTGCTCTGGGCTGATTTCGTTGATCGGGTTTTTAAGTGCTCTGGGCTCATTTAGTAGAGGCGGGTTTTTAAGTGCTCTGAAGTCATTTTGTTGGATGCGGGTTTTTCTGAGCTCTGGAGTCATTTCGTTGGAAGTGGGTTTTAAGTGCTCTGGAGTCATTTCATTAAAAGCGGGTTTTTAAGTGCTCTGGAGTCATTTCATTGGAAGCGGTTTTTGAGTGCTCTGGAGTCATTTCGTTGGAAGCGGGTTTTTAAGTGCTCTGGGATCATTTCGTTGGATCCGGGTTTTTAAGTGCTGTAGAGTCCTTTCTTTGGAAGCACGTTTTTAAGTGCTCTGGAATCATTTTGTTGGAAGGGTTTTTATGTGCACTGAGGACATTTTGTTGAACTGGGCTTTTAAGTACTCTGGAGTCATTTCGTTGGGCGGCTTTTAGAGTGCTCTGGAGTCATTTCGTTGGAAGCACGTTTTTAAGTGCTCTGGCGTCATTTTTCATTGGAAGCGGGTTTTTGAGTGCTCTGGAGTCATTTCGTTGGAATCGGGTTATTGGGGCTATGGGATCATTTCGTTGGAAGCGGGTTTTTAAGTGCTGTAGAGTCCTTTCTTTGGAAGCACGTTTTTAAGTGCTCTGGAATCATTTCGTTGAAAGGGGTTTTTTAAGTGCTCTGTAGACAGGCGGGTTTTTAAGTGTCTGAGTCATTTGGGCGTTTTTAAGTGCTCTGGAGTCATTTGTTGGAAGCGGGTTTTTTCTGTGATCTGAGGTCATTTTCGTTGAAACTGGGTTTTTAAGTGCTCTGGAGTCATTTCTTTGGAAGGGGTTTTTAGTGCTCTGGGGACATTTCGTTGGAAGCGGGTTTTAAGTGCTGTGGGCTCATTTCGTTGAAGCGGGTTTTTAAGTGCTCTGGGCTCATTTCATGGAAGCGGTTTTTTGAGTGCTCTGGAGTCATTTTGTTGGAAGCTGGTTTTTATCTGCTGTAGAGTCCTTCGTTGGAAGCGGGTTTTAAGTGCTCTGGGTCATTTCTTTGGAATGCGGGTTTTTAAGTGCTTAGGACATTTTCTTTGGAACACGTTTTTAAGTGCTCTGGGTCATTTTGTTGGAAAGGGGTTTTTAAGTGCTCTGTGCTCATTTTGTTGAACTGGTTTTAAGTACTCTGGAGTCATTTCGTTGGAGCGGGTTTTAAGTGCTCTGGATTCATTTCGTTGGGCGGGTTTTAAAGTGCTCTGGAATCCTTTCTTTGGAAGACACGTTTTTAAGTGCTCTGGAGTCATTTCGTTGGAAGGGGTTTTATGTGCACTAAGGACATTTGCTGGAACTGTCTTTTTGTCTGGGCTCATTTCATTGGCGGGTTTTAAAGTGCTCTAGTTGGATGCGGTTTTTAATCTTCATTTCATTGAAAGCGGGTTTTGAGTGCTCTGGTCAGTCATTTCGTATTTGGAGTGCGGGTTTTAGTGCTCTGGACTCATTTTTTGCAAGCGGGTTTTAGAGTTCTCTGGAGTCATTTACGATGGAAGCAGGTTTTTAACTGCTCTGGGATCATTTCGTTGGAAGCTGGTTTTAAGTGCTGTGAGTCCTTTCGTTGGAAGCACGTTTTTAAGTGCTCTGGAGTCATTTCGTTGGAAGGGGTTTTTATGTGCACTGAGGCCATTTTGTTGGAACTGAGTTTTTACGTGCTCAGGGCTGATTTCGTTCGGGTTTTTAAGTGCTGTCATTTTGTTGGAATCGGGTTTTTAAGTGCTATGGGCTCATTTATTTGGAAACAGGTTTTAAGTGCTCTGGATTCATTTCGTTGAAAGCGGTTTTAAGTGCTCTGGAATCATTTCATTGGAAGTTTTTAAGTGCTCTGGAGTCATTAGGGCGCTGGAGCGGGTTTTTAAGTGCTCTGGAGTCATTTCTTTGGAAGCGGGTTTTTGCTCTGAGATTTCATTTTTTAAGTTTTCTGTGCACTGTGGACATTTTTTGTTGGTATTCTCTGGAGTCATTTCGTTGGAGAGCGGGTTTTTAAGTGCTCTGGAGTCATTTCGTTGGAAGCGGGTTTTAGAGTGCTCTGGAATCATTTAGGCGGGTTTTTAAGTGCTCTGGAGTCATTTCATTAGGCGGGTTTTTAAGTGCAGTCATTTTTGAAAGCGGGTTTTTAGTGCTCTGGGTCAGTCAGTATTTGAGTGCTCGAGTCATTTTTAGGCGGGTTTTATAGTGCTCTGGACTCATTTCGTTGGGCGGGTTTAGAGGTTCTCGGGTCATTTTAAGTTTTTAACTGCTCTGGATTAATTTAGCTGGTTTTTCAAAGCAGGTTTTTGGGCGGGTTTTTCTGGTCATTTCGTTCAGGGGTTTTATGTGCACTGAGGACATTTTATTGGAAGCGGTTTTACGTGCTCTGGAGTCATTCGTTGGAATCGGTTTATAAGGGCTCTGGGATCATTTCGTTGGAAAGCGGGTTTTAAGTGCTCTGAAGTCATTTCTTTGGAGCACGTTTTAAGTGCTCTGGAGTCATTTCGTTGAAAGTGGGTTTTAAGTGCTCTGGAGTCATTTCATTGGAAGCTGTTTTTGAGTGCTCTGGAGTCATTTCGTTGGAGGCGGGTTTTAAGTGCTCTGGGATCATTTCATTGGAAGCGGGTTTTTAAGTGCTGTGGAGTCCTTTATTTGGAAGCATTTCGTTTTTAAGTGCTCTGGAATCATTTTGTTGGAAGGGGTTTTTATGTGCACTGAGGACATTTTTGTTGAACTGGGCTTTTAAGTACTCTGGAGTCATTTTGTTGGCGGCTTTTAGAGTGCTCTGGAGTCATTTCGTTGGGCTTACGTTTTTAAGTGCTCTGGGTCATTTTTGGAAGGGGTTTTTATGTGCACTGAGGACATTTTGCTGGAACTGAGCTTTTACTTGCTCTGGGCTCATTTCTTTGGAATCGGGTTTTTAAGTGCTCTGGGCTCATTTCGTTTAGGCGGGTTTTTAAGTGCTCTGAAGTCATTTCGTTGGGCGGGTTTTTAAGTGCTCTGGAGTCATTTCTTTGGAAGCGGGTTTTAAGTGCTCAGGAGTCATTTCGTTGGAACTGGGTTTTTAAGTGCTCTGGATTCATTTCGTTGAAAGCGGGTTTTAAGTGCTCTGGAGTCATTTCATTGAAAGCGGTTTTGAGTGCTCTGGAGTCATTTCGTTGGAATCGGGTTATTAAGGGCTATGGGATCATTTCGTTGGAAGCAGGTTTTAAGTGCTGTGGAGTCCTTTCTTTGGAAGCACGTTTTAAGTGCTCTGGAATCATTTCGTTAGGCGTGTTTTTAAGTGCTCTGTAGTCATTTCATTAGGCGGGTTTTGAGTGTCTAGAGTCATTTCGTTAGGCAGCGTTCATAAGTGCTCTGGAGTCATTTCGTTGGGGCGTGTTTTATGTGCACTGAGGATATTTCGTTGAAACTGGGTTTTTAAGTGCTCTGGAGTCATTTCTTTGTAGCGGGTTTTTGAGTGCTCTGGAGTCATTTCGTTGGAAGCAGGTTTTTAAGGGCTGTGTGCTCATTTCGTTGGAAGTGGGTTTTAAGTGCTCTGTAGTCATTTCATGGAAGCAGGTTTTTGAGTGCTCTGGAGTCATTTTGTGGGAAGCGGGATTTTATCTGCTCTGAGGTTATTTCGTTTAAGCGGGTTTTTAAGTACTCTGGGATCATTTTGTTGGAGGCGGGTTTTTAAGTGCTGTAGGTCCTTTCTTTGGAAGCACGTTTTTAAGTGCTCTGGAGTCATTTCGTTGGAAGGGGTTTTATGTGCACTGTGGACATTTTGTTGAACTGGTCTTTTAAGTACTCTGGAGTCATTTCGTTGGGCGGGTTTTAGAGTGCTCTGGAGTCATTCGTTTAGGCGGGTTTTAGAGTGTTCTGGAATCATTTCTTTGGATCACGGGTTTTTATGTGCTCTGAGGTCATTTCGTTGGAATCGGGTTTTTAAGTGCTCTGGAGTCATTTCGTTGAAAGCGGGTTTTTAAGTGCTCTGGAGTCATTTCATTGGAAGCGGGTATTTGAGTGCTCTGGAGTCATTTCGTTGGAGGCGGGTTTTTAGTGCTCTGGACTCATTTCGTTTAAGCGGGTTTTAGAGTTCTCTGGAGTCATTTCGATGGAAGCAGGTTTTAACTGCTCTGGGTCATTTCGTTGGAAGCTGGTTTTAAGTGCTGTACAGTCCTTTCGTTGGAAGCACGTTTTTAAGTGCTCTGGAGTCATTTCTTTGGAAGGGGTTTTTATGTGCACTGAGGACATTTGTTGGAATTGCCCTTTTTCACGTGCTCAGGGCTGATTTTCGTTGAAATCTGGTTTTTAAGTGCTCTGGGCTCAGCGGGTTTTAAGTGCTCTGAAGTCATTTCGTTTAGGCGGGTTTTAAGTGCTCTGGAGTCATTTCATTGAAAGTGGGTTTTTAAGTGCTCTGGAGTCATTTCATTGGAAGTGGTTTTTGAGTGCTCTGGAGTAATTTATTTGGAGCGGGTTTTTAAGTGCTCTGGGATCATTTCGTTGGAAGCGGGTTTTTAAGTGCTGTGGAGTCCTTTCTTTGGAAGCACGTTTTTAAGTGCTCTGGAAGTCATTTCGTTGGAAGGGGTTTTTGGGCACTGAGGACATTTTGGACATTTTTCATTTCGTTGTCGGGTTTTAAGTACTCTGGAGTCATTTCATTGGAGCGGGTTTTTAAGTGTCTGGAGTCATTTCGTTGGAAGCGGGTTCAGAGTGCTCTGGAGTCATTTCTTTGGAGCGGCGGGTTTTTATGTGCACTGAGGATATTTCATTGGAACTAGGTTTTTAAGTGCTGGTCATTTCTTTGGAGCGGGTTTTTAAGTGCTCTGGAGTCATTTCTTTGGAATCGGGTTTTTAAGTGCTCTGGGCTCATTTCGTTGGGCGGGTTTTAATTGCTCTGTAGTCATTTCATTGGAAGCAGGTTTTGAGTGCTCTGGAGTCATTTTGTTGGAAGCGGGTTTTTATCTGCTCTGGGTTATTTCGTTGGAGCGGGTTTTAAGTTCTGTGGATTCTTTCTTGGAAAGCACGTTTTTAAGTGCTCTGGAGTCATTTTGTTGGAAGGGGTTTTTATGCACTGTGGACATTGAGGAACTGGTCTTTTAAGTACTCTGGACTCATTTTTTGGCGGGTTTCAGTGCTCTGATTTCGTTAGGCGGGTTTTAGCGTGCTATGGAATCATTTCTTTGGAGCGGGTTTTTATGTGCTCTGAAGTCATTTCGTTGGAATCGGGTTTTTAAGTGCTCTGGAGTCATTTCGTTGAAAGCGGGTTTTTAAGTGCTCTGGAGTCATTTCATTGAAAGCGGGTTTTTAAGTGCTCTGGAGTCATTAAATTGAAGCGGGTTTTAGTGCTCTGGACTCATTTTCGTTGGGGTTTAGAGTTCTCTGGAGTCATATTGTTGGAAGCGGGTTTTTTAAGTGCTCTGGGATCATTTCGTTGGAAGCTGGTTTTTAAGTGCTGTGGAGTCCTTTCTTTGGAAGCACGTTTTTAAGTGCTCTGGAGTCATTTCGTTGGAAGGGGTTTTTATGTGCACTGTGGCCATTTTGTTGAACTTGTCTTTTCGTGCTCAGGGCTGATTTCGTTGGAATCGGGTTTTTAAGTGCTCTGGAGTCATTTCTTTGGAGCGGGTTTTTTAAGTGCTCTGGAGTCATTTCATTGGAAGCAGGTTTTTATGTGCTCTGGATTCATTTCGTTGGGCGGGTTTTTAGTTCTCTGGGCTCATTTCATTGGAAGCAGGTATTTAAGTGCTCTGGAGTCATTTCGTTGGAAGCGGGTTTTTAAGTGCTCTGAACTCATTTCGTTGGAAGCGGGTTTTTAAGTTCTCTGGAGTCATTTCTTTGGAATGGGGTTTTTATGTGCACTGAGGACATTTCGTTGGAAGCTGGTTTTTACGTGCTCTGGGCTCCTTTCGTTGGAATCGGGTTTTTAAGTGCTCTGGAGTCATTTCGTTGGAAGGGGTTTTTAAGTGCTGAGGACATTATTTTGTTGGAACTGGGTTTTTTAAGTGCTCTGAAGTCATTTCGTTGGAAGCTGGTTTTTAAGTGCTCTGGGCTCATTTAGTTTAGGCGGGTTTTAAGTGCTCTGAAGTCATTTTTTTGGATTTTAAGTGCTCTGAGTTGGAAACAGGTTTTAAGTGCTCTGGAGTCATTCGTTGGAAGTGGGTTTTTAAGTGCTCTGGATTCATTTCATTGAAAGCGGGTTTTTAAGTGCTCTGGAGTCATTTCATTGGAAGCGGTTTTTGAGTGCTCTGGAGTCATTTCGTTGGAGGCGGGTTTTAAGTGCTCTGGGATCATTTAGTTGGGGCGGGTTTTTAAGTGCGGGTCCTTTCTTTAAGTGCTCTGGAGTCATTTCGTTGGAACGTGATTTTAAGTGCTCTGTGGACATTTTTTGAACGGGTTTTTAAGTACACTGTCAGGACATTTGTTGAACTGGGGTTTTAAGTGCTCTGGAGTCATTTCTTTGGATGCGGGTTTTATGTGCTCTGAGGTCATTTCGTTGGAATCGGGTTTTTAAGTGTTCTGGCGTCATTTCATTGGAAGCGGTTTTTTAGTGCTCTGGAGTCATTTAGGCGGGTATTTGGTGCTTCATTTCGTTAAGCAGCTTTATAGTGATCTGGACTCATTTAGATTTAGGCGGGTTTTTAAGTGCTGTGAGTCCTTTCTTTGGAAGCACGTTTTTAAGTGCTCTGGAATCATTTCGTTGAAAAGGGTTTTTATGTGCACTGAGGACATTTTGTTGAACTGAGCTTTAAGTACTCTGAGTCATTTTGTTGAAGCGGGTTTTAAGTGATCTGGGCTCATTTCGTTGGGCGGGTTTTTAAGTGCTCTGGAGTCATTTCATTGGAAGGGGGTTTTAGTGCTCTGAGGACATTTTGCTGGAACTGGTTTTTAAGTGCTCTGGGCTCATTTAGTTGGAATCGGGTTGTTAAGTGCTCTGGGCTCCTTTCTTTGGAGCGGGTTTATAAGTGCTCTGGAGTCATTTTGTTGGAAGGGGTTTTAAGTGCTCTGAGGTCATTTCTTTGAACTGGGTTTTTAAGTACTCTGGAGTCATTTCGTTGGAACTGGGTTTTTAAGTGCTCTGGATTCATTTCGTTGAAAGCGGGTTTTAAGTGCTCTGGAGTCATTTCATTGGAAGCAGTTTTTGAGTGCTCTGGAGTCATTTCGTTGGAATTGGGTTATTAAGGGCTATGGGATCATTTCGTTGGAAGCAGGTTTTTTAAGTGCTGTGAGTCCTTTCTTTGGAAGCACGTTTTTAAGTGCTCTGGAATCATTTCGTTGGGCGGGTTTTTAAGTGCTCTGTATTCATTTCATTGGAAGCGGGTTTTTGAGTGTCTAGAGTCATTTCGTTGGAAGCGCGTTCATAAGTGCTCTGGAGTCATTTCGTTGGGCGTGTTTTTCTGTGCACTGAGGATATTTCGTTGAAACTGGGTTTTTAAGTGCTCTGGAGTCATTTCTTTGTAAGCGGGTTTTTAAGTGCTCTGGAGTCATTTCGTTAGGCGGGTTTTTAAGTGCTGTGTGCTCATTTCTTTGGAAGCGGGTTTTTAAGTGCTCTGTAGTCATTTCATGGAAGCAGGTTTTTGAGTGCTCTGGAGTCATTTTGTGGGAAGCGGGATTTTATCTGCTCTGAGGTTATTTCGTTGGAAGCGGGTTTTTAAGTGCTCTGGGATCATTTAGATTTAGGCGGCTTTTTAAGTGCTGTGGAGTCCTTTCTTTGGAAGCACGTTTTTAAGTGCTCTGGAGTCATTTTGTTGGAAGGGGGTTTTTATGTGCACTGTGGACATTTTGTTGAACTGGTCTTTTAAGTACTCTGGAGTCATTTCGTTGGAAGCGGGTTTTAGAGTGCTCTGGAATCATTTCAGGCGGGTTTTCTCTGGAATCATTTCTTTGGAGGCGGGTTTTTATGTGCTCTGAGGTCATTTCGTTGGAATCAGGTTTTTAAGTGCTCTGGAGTCATTTTGTTGAAAGCGGGTTTTTAAGTGCTCTGGAGTCATTTCATTGGAAGCGGGTATTTGAGTGCTCTGGAGTCATTTCATTGGAAGTGGGTTTTTAGTGCTCTGGACTCATTTTCGTTTCAGCGGGTTTTAGAGTTCTCTGGAATCATTTCGATGGAAGCAGGTTTTTAACTGCTCTGGGATCATTTCGTTGGAAGCTGGTTTTTAAGTGCTGTGGAGTCCTTTCGTTGGAAGCACGTTTTTAAGTGCTCTGGAGTCATTTCGTTGGAAGGGGGTTTTTATGTGCACTGAGGACATTTTGTTGGAACTGAGTTTTTACGTGCTCCGGGCTGATTTCGTTGGAATCGGGTTTTTAAGTGCTATGGGCTCATTTCGTGGAAGCGGGTTTTTAAGTGCTCTGAAGTCTTTTCGTTGGATGCGGGTTTTTAAGTGCTCTGGAGTCATTTCGTTGGAAGCGGGTTTTTAAGTGCTCTGGAGTCATTTTGTTGGATGCGGGTTTTTAAGTGCTCTGGAGTCATTTTGTTGGATGCGGGTTTTTAAGTGCTCTGGAGTCATTTTGTTGGATGCGGGTTTTTAAGTGTTGTGGAGTCCTTTCGTTGGAAGCACGTTTTTAAGTGCTCTGGAGTCATTTCGTTGGAAGGGGTTTTTATGTGCACTGAGGACATTTTTTGGAACTGAGCTTTTACGTGCTCAGGGGATTTCGTTGGAATCAGGTTTTTTAAGTGCTCTGGGCTCATTTGGTTAGAGCGGGTTTTTAAGTGCTCTGGAGTCATTTCGTTGGAAGCTGGTTTTTAAGTGCTGTAGAGTCCTTCGTTGGAAGCACGTTTTTAAGTGCTCTGGAGTCATTTCTTTGGAAGGGTTTTTATGTGCACTGAGGACATTTTGTTGGAACTGAGCTTTTCGTGCTCTGGGCTGATTTCGTTGGAATCGGGTTTTTAAGTGCTCTGGGCTCTCAGGCGGGTTTTAAGTGCTCTGAAGTTATTTCGTTGGATGCGGGTTTTTAAGTGATCTGAAGTCATTTCGTTGGAAGCTGGTTTTTAAGTGCTGTAGAGTCCTTTCTTTGAAAGCACGTTTTTAAGTGCTCTGGAGTCATTTCTTTGGAAGGGGTTTTTATGTGCACTAAGGACATTTTATTTGGAACTGAGCTTTTAATTGCTCTGGGCTCATTTCATTGGAAGCAGGTTTTTAAGTGCTCTGGGCTCATTTCGTTTAGGCGGGTTTTAATTGCTCTGTAGTCATTTCATGGAAGCAGGTTTGGAGTGCTCTGGAGTCATTTTTAAGTGATTTTATCTGCTCTGAGGTTATTTCGTTTAGGCGGGTTTTTAAGTGCTGTGGATTCCTTTCTTTGAAAGCACGTTTTTAAGTGCTCTGGAGTCATTTCGTTGGAAGGGGTTTTTATGTGCACTGTGGACATTTTTTGAACTGGTCTTTTAAGTACTCTGGAGCTTTTAGGCGGGTTTTAGAGTGCTCTGGGCTCATTTCATTGGAAGCGGGTTTTTAAGTGCTCTGGGCTCATTTCGTTGGAAGCGGGTTTTTAATTGCTCTGGAGTCATTTCATTGGAAGCGGGTATTTGAGTGCTCTGGAGTCATTTCGTTGGAAGCGGGTTTTTAGTGCTCTGGACTCATTTAGATTTTAGCGGGTTTTAGAGTTCTCTGGAGTCATTTCGATGGAAGCAGGTTTTTAACTGCTCTGGGATCATTTCGTTGGAAGCTGGTTTTTAAGTGCTGTGGAGTCCTTTCGTTGGAAGCACGTTTTTAAGTGCTCTGGAGTCATTTCGTTGGAAGGGGGTTTTTATGTGCACTGAGGCCATTTTGTTGGAATTGAGCTTTTACGTGCTCAGGGCTGATTTCGTTGGAATCGGGTTTTTAAGTGCTCTGGAGTCATTTTGTTGGATGCGGGTTTTTAAGTGCTCGGGAGTCATTTCGTTGGAAGCAGGTTTTTAAGTGCTCTGGATTCATTTCGTTGAAAGCGGGTTTTTAAGTGCTCTGGAATCATTTCATTGGAAGTGGTTTTTGAGTGCTCTGGAGTCATTTCGCTGGAATCGGGTTATTAAGGGCTATGGGATCATTTCGTTGGAAGCGGGTTTTTAAGTGCTGTGGAGTCCTTTCTTTGGAAGCACTTTTTAAGTGCTCTGGAGTCATTTCTTTGGAGGCCGGATTTTATGTGCACTGTGGACATTTTTTTGAACTTGTCTTTTAAGTATTCTGGAGTCATTTCGTTGGAAGCGGGTTTTAGAGTGCTCTGGAGTCATTTCGTTGGAAGCGGGTTTTAGAGTGCTCTGGAATCATTTCTTTGGATGCGGGTTTTTATGTGCTCTGAGGTCATTTAGTTTAAGCGGGTTTTTAAGTGCTCTGGAGTCATTTCGTTGAAAGCGGGTTTTTAGTGCTCTGGAGTCATTTCATTGGAGGCAGTATTTGAGTGCTCCGAGTCATTTCGTTGGAGGCGGGTTTTATAGTGCTCTGGACTCATTTCGTTGGAAGCGGGTTTTAGAGTTCTCTGGAGTCATTTCGATGGAAGCAGGTTTTAACTGCTCTGGGATCATTTCGTTGGAAGCTGGTTTTAAGTGCTGTGAGTCCTTCCGTTGGGCCCTTACGTTTTTAAGTGCTCTGGAGTCATTTCGTTGGAAGGGGTTTTTATGTGCACTGAGGACATTTTGTTGGAACTGAGCTTTTACGTGCTCTGGGCTGATTTCGTTGGAATCGGGTTTTTAAGTGCTCTGGGCTCATTTAGGTAGAGCGGGTTTTTAAGTGCTCTGAAGTCATTTTGTTGGATCACGGGTTTTTAAGAGCTCTGGGTCATTTAGTTGGAAGTGGGTTTTTAAGTGCTCTGGAGTCATTTCATTTAAAGCGGGTTTTGAGTGCTCTGGAGTCATTTCGTTGGAAGCGGGTTTTTAAGTGCTCTGGGATCATTTCATTGGAAGCGGGTTTTTAAGTGCTGTGGAGTCCTTTATTTGGAAGCTCGTTTTTAAGTGCTCTGGAATCATTTTGTTGGAAGGGGGTTTTTATGTGCACTGAGGACATTTTGTTGAACTGGGCTTTTAAGTACTCTGGAGTCATTTCATTGGAAGCGGCTTTTAGAGTGCTCTGGAGTCATTTCGTTGGAAGCACGTTTTTAAGTGCTCTGGAGTCATTTCATTGGAAGGGGGTTTTTATGTGCACTGAGGACATTTTGCAGGAACTGAGCTTTTACTTGCTCTGGGCTCATTTCTTTGGAATCGGGTTTTTAAGTGCTCTGGGCTCATTTCGTTGGAAGCGGGTTTTTAAGTGCTCTGAAGTCATTTCGTTGGAAGCGGGTTTTTAAGTGCTCAGGAGGCGGGTTTTTAAGTGCTCAGGAGTCATTTCGTTGGAACTGGGTTTTTAAGTGCTCTGGATTCATTTCGTTGAAAGCGGGTTTTTAAGTGCTCTGGAGTCATTTCATTGGAAGGGGTTTTTGAGTGCTCTGGAGTCATTTCGTTGGAATCGGGTTATTAAGGGCTATGGGATCATTTCGTTGGAAGCAGGTTTTTAAGTGCTGTGGAGTCCTTTCTTTGGAAGCACGTTTTTAAGTGCTCTGGAATCATTTCGTTGGAAGCGTGTTTTTAAGTGCTCTGTAGTCATTTCATTGGAAGCGGGTTTTTGAGTGTCTAGAGTCATTTCGTTGGAAGCGCGTTCATAAGTGCTCTGGAGTCATTTCGTTGGAGGCGTGTTTTTATGTGCACTGAGGATATTTCGTTGAAACTGGGTTTTTAAGTGCTCTGGAGTCATTTCTTTGTAAGCGGGTTTTTGAGTGCTCTGGAGTCATTTCGTTGGAAGCAGGTTTTTAAGGGCTGTGTGCTCATTTCGTTGGAAGTGGGTTTTTAAGTGCTCTGTAGTCATTTCAGGGAAGCAGGTTTTTGAGTGCTCTGGAGTCATTTTGTGGGAAGCGGGATTTTATCTGCTCTGAGGTTATTTCGTTGGAAGCGGGTTTTTAAGTACTCTGGGATCATTTTGTTGGAAGCGGGTTTTTAAGTGCTGTGGAGTCCTTTCTTTGGAAGCACGTTTTTAAGTGCTCTGGAGTCATTTCGTTGGAAGGGGGTTTTTATGTGCACTGTGGACATTTTGTTGAACTGGTCTTTTAAGTACTCTGGAGTCATTTCGTTAGGCGGGTTTTAGAGTGCTCTGGAGTCATTTCGTTAGGCGGGTTTTAGAGTGCTCTGGAATCATTTCTTTGGATCACGGGTTTTTATGTGCTCTGAGGTCATTTCGTTGGAATCAGGTTTTTAAGTGCTCTGGAGTCATTTCATTGAAAGCGGGTTTTTAAGTGCTCTGGAGTCATTTCATTGGAAGCGGGTATTTGAGTGCTCTGGAGTCATTTCGTTGGAAGCGGGTTTTTTAGTGCTCTGGACTCATTTCGTTGCAAGCGGGTTTTAGAGTTCTCTGGAGTCATTTCGATGGAAGCAGGTTTTTAACTGCTCTGGGATCATTTCGTTGGAAGCTGGTTTTTAAGTGCTGTGGAGTCCTTTCGTTGGAAGCACGTTTTTAAGTGCTCTGGAGTCATTTCGTTGGAAGGGGGTTTTTATGTGCACTGAGGCCATTTTGTTGGAATTGCCCTTTTACGTGCTCAGGGCTGATTTCGTTGGAATCGGGTTTTTAAGTGCTCTGGGCTCATTTCGTGGAAGCGGGTTTTTAAGTGCTCTGAAGTCATTTCGTTGGAAGCGGGTTTTTAAGTGCTCTGGAGTCATATCATTGAAAGTGGGTTTTTAAGTGCTCTGGAATCATTTCATTAGGCGGTTTTTAGTGCTCTGGAGTAATTTCGTTGGAAGCGGGTTTTTAAGTGCTCTGGGATCATTTCGTTGGAAGCGGGTTTTTAAGTGCTGTGGAGTCCTTTCTTTGGAAGCACGTTTTTAAGTGCTCTGGAATCATTTCGTTGGAAGGGGGTTTTTATGGGCACTGAGGACATTTTGTTGAACTGGGCTTTTAAGTACTCTGGAGTCATTTCGTTGGAAGCGGGTTTTTAAGTGCTCTGGAGTCATTTCATTGGAAGCGGGTTTTTAAGTGTCTGGAGTCATTTCGTTGGAAGCTCGTTCATAAGTGCTCTGGAGTCATTCATTGGAGGCGGGATTTTATGTGCACTGAGGATATTTCATTGGAACTAGGTTTTTAAGTGCTGTGGAGTCATTTCTTTGGAAGCGGGTTTTTGAGTGCTCTGGAGTCATTTCTTTGGAATCGGGTTTTTAAGTGCTCTGGGCTCATTTCGTTTTGGAAGCTGGGTTTTAATTGCTCTGTAGTCATTTCATGGAAGCAGGTTTTTGAGTGCTCTGGAGTCATTTTGTGGGAAGCGGGATTTTATCTGCTCTGAGGTTATTTCGTTGGAAGCGGGTTTTTAAGTGCTGTGGATTCCTTTCTTTGAAAGCACGTTTTTAAGTGCTCTGGAGTCATTTCGTTGGAAGGGGGTTTTTATATGCACTGTGGACATTTTGTTGAACTGGTCTTTTAAGTACTCTGGACTCATTTCGTTGGAAGCGGGTTTTAGAGTGCTCTGGAGCCATTTCGTTGGAAGCGGGTTTTAGCGTGCTATGGAATCATTTCTTTGGATGCGGGTTTTTATGTGCTCTGAGGTCATTTCGTTGGAATCGGGTTTTTAAGTGCTCTGGAGTCATTTCGTTGAAAGCGGGTTTTTAAGTGCTCTGGAGTCATTTCATTAGGCGGGTATTTAAGTGCTCTGGAGTCATTTAGTTGGAAGCAGGTTTTTAGTGCTCTGGACTCATTTTCGTTAGAAGCGGGTTTTGTATCTTCTCTGAGTCATTTTGATGGAAGCAGGTTTTTAACTGCTCTGGGATCATTTCGTTGGAAGCTGGTTTTTAAGTGCTGTGAGTCCTTTCGTTGGAAGCACGTTTTAAGTGCTCTGGAGTCATTTGTTGGAAGGGGTTTTTATGTGCACTGAGGCCATTTTGTTGGAATTGAGTCTTTTAAGTGCTCAGGGCTGATTTCGTTGGAATCGGGTTTTAAGTGCTCTGGGTCATTTCTTTGAGCGGGTTTTTAAGTGCTCTGAGTCATTTCTTTGGAAGCAGGTTTTAAGTGCTCTGGATTCATTTCGTTGAAAGCGGGTTTTTAAGTGCTCTGGAATCATTTCATTGGAAGCTGGTTTTGAGTGCTCTGGAGTCATTTCATTGGAATCGGGTTATTAAGTGCTCTGGACTCATTTCGTTGGAGCGGGTTTTTAAGTTCTCTGGAGTCCTTTCTTTGGAAGCAGGTTTTTAAGTGCTCTGGGATCATTTCGTTGGAAGCTGGTTTTTAAGTGCTGTGGACATTTTTTGAACTTGTTTTTAAGTACTCTGGAGTCATTTTAGATTTGGAAGGGGTTTTATGTGCACTGAGGACATTTTGTTGGAACTGAGTTTTACGTGCTCTGGGCTGATTTCTTTGGAATCGGGTTTTTATGTGCTCTGAGGCTCATTTAGATTTAGAGCGGGTTTTAAGTGCTCTGAAGTCATTTCGTTGGATCACGGTTTTTAAGTGCTCTGGAGTCATTTCGTTGGAAGCGGGTTTTAAGTTCTCTGGAGTCATTTTGTTGGAAGCGGGTTTTAAGTGCTCTGGAGTCATTTAGTTTAGGCGGGTTTTAAGTGCTCTGAGTCACTCAGGTTTTTTAAGTGCTCTGGGTCATTTCATTGGCGGGTTTTTGAGTTCTCTGGAGTCATTTCGTTGGAAGCGGGTTTTAAGTGCTCTGGGATTATTTTGTTTGGAGCGGGTTTTAAGTGCTGTGAGGACATTTCGTTGGAAGCACGTTTTTAAGTGCTCTGGAGTCATTTCGTTGGAAGGGGTTTTTAAGTGCTCTGAGGTCATTTCGTTGGAAGGGGTTTTTACGTGCTCAGGGACATTTGTTGGAATCGGGTTTTTAAGTGCTCTGGGCTCAACTGAGCGGGTTTTTAAGTGCTCTGAGTCATTTCGTTGGAAGCTGGTTTTTAAGTGCTCTGGAGTCATTTAGATTTGGAAGCACGGTTTTTAAGTGCTCTGGAGTCATTTCTTTGGAATGGGGTTTTTATGTGCACTGAGGACATTTTTGAACTGAGTTTTTAAGTGCTCTGGAGTCATTTCGTTGGAATCGGGTTTTAAGTGCTCTGGGTCATTTCATTGAAGCGGGTTTTAAGTGCTCTGGAGTTATTTGTTGGAAGGGTTTTTTAAGTTCTCTGAAGTCATTTGTTTGGGCGGGTTTTTAAGTGCTCTGGAGTCATTCATTGAAAGTGGGTTTTTAAGTGCTCTGGAGTCATTTCATTAGAGCGTTTTTTTAAGTGCTCTGGGTCATTTCGTTTTAGGCGGGTTTTTAAGTGCTCTAGGATCATTTCGTTTTAGGCGGGTTTTTAAGTGCTGTCCAGAGTCCTTTCTTTGGAAGCACGTTTTTTAAGTGCTCTGGAATCATTTTTGTTGGAAGCGGGTTTTTATGGGCACTGAGGACATTTTGTTGAACTGGGTTTTAAAGTACTCTGGAGTCATTTCGTTGGAAGCGGGTTTTTAAGTGCTCTGGAGTCATTTCATTGGGCGGGTTTTAAGTGCTCTGGAGTCATTTCATTGGAAGCTCGTTTTTAAGTGCTCTGGAGTCATTTCGTTGGAGGCGGGTTTTTAAGTGCACTGAGGATCATTTCATTGGAAGCGGGTTTTAAGTGCTGTGGAGTCATTTCTTTGGAAGCGGGTTTTTAAGTGCTCTGGAGTCATTTCTTTGGAAGGGGTTTTTAAGTACTGGGCTCATTTTGTTGAGGCGGGTTTTTAAGTGCTCTGTAGTCATTTTGTTGGAAGCGGGTTTTTGAGTGCTCTGGAGTCATTTGTGGGAATGCGGTTTTTATCTGCTCTGGGTTATTTCGTTGGAGCGGGTTTTTATGTGCACTGAGGATTCCTTTCTTGGAAGCAGTTTTTAAGTGCTCTGGGTCATTTCGTTGGACTGTGGACATTTTGTTGCGGGTTTTAAGTGCTCTGGACTCATTTCATTGAAGCGGGTTTTTAAGTGCTCTGGAAGTCATTTCGTTGGAGCGGGTTTTAAGTGCTCTGGAATCATTTCTTTGGATGCGGGTTTTAAGTGCTCTGGAGTCATTTCGTTGGAACTGGTTTTTAAGTGCTCTGGAGTCATTTAGTTGAAAGCGGGTTTTTAAGTGCTCTGGAGTCATTTCATTGGAAGCCAGGTTTTGAGTGCTCTGGAGTCATTTCGTTTGGGCGGGTTTTAGTGCTCTGGACTCATTTCGTTGGAAGCGGGTTTTAGAGTTCTCTGGAGTCATTTTGATGGAAACAGGTTTTTAACTGCTCTGGGATCATTTCGTTGAAGCTGGGTTTTAAGTGCTGTATAGTCCTTTCATTGGAAGCGGGTTTTAAGTGTCTGGAGTCATTTCGTTGGAAGGGGTTTTTATGTGCTCTGGAGTCATTTTGTTGGAATTGGTTTTTACGTGCTCAGGGCTGATTTAGTTGAAAATCGGGTTTTTAAGTGCTCTGGAGTCATTTCTTTTAAGCGGGTTTTAAGTGCTCTGAGTCATTTCATTGGAAGCAGGTTTTAAGTGCTCTGGATTCATTTCGTTAAGCGGGTTTTAAGTGCTCTGGAATCATTTCATTGGAAGTGGTTTTTGAGTGCTCTGGAGTCATTTGCTGGAGGCGGGTTTGTATCTGCTCTGGGATCATTTCGTTGGAAGCGGGTTTTAAGTGCTCTGGAGTCATTTCTTTGGAAGCGGGTTTTTAAGTGCTCTGGAGTCATTTCTTTGGAAGGACGTTTTTATGTGCTCTGTGGACATTTTTTGAACTTGTCTTTTAAGTACTCTGGAGTCATTTTGTTGGGCGGGTTTTAAGTGCTCTGGAGTCATTTCGTTAAGCGGGTTTTAGAGTGCTCTGGAATCATTTCTTTGGAAGCGGGTTTTTATGTGCTCTGAGGTCATTTCTTTGGAGCGGGTTTTTAAGTGCTCTGGAGTCATTTCGTTGAAAGCGGGTTTTTAAGTGCTCTGGAGTCATTTCATTGGGCGGGTATTTGAGTGCTGTGGAGTCATTTCATTGGAAGTGGGTATTTTAAGTGCTCTGGACTCATTTAGTTTCCAAAAGCGGGTTTTAGAGTTCTCTGGAGTCATTTCGATGGAAGCAGGTTTTTAACTGCTCTGGGATCATTCGTTTGGAAGCTGGTTTTTAAGTGCTGTGAGTCCTTTAGATTTGGAAGCACGTTTTTAAGTGCTCTGAGTCATTTAGATTGTAAGGGGTTTTTTATGTGCACTGAGGACATTTTGTTGGAACTGAGTTTTACGTGCTCAGGGCTGATTTCGTTGGAATCGGGTTTTTAAGTGCTATGGGCTCATTTACCCCGTAGGCGGGTTTTAAGTGCTCTGAAGTCATTTCGTTGGATCACGGGTTTTTAAGTGCTCTGAAGTCATTTCGTTGCGGGTTTTAAGTGCGGGTTTTTAAGTGCTCTGGAGTCATTTTGTTGGAGGGGGGTTTTTAAGTGCTCTGGAGTCATTTCGTTAGACGGGTTTTTTAAGTGCTCTGGAGTCATTTCATTGAAAAGCGGGTTTTTAAGTGCTCAGTCATTTCATTGGAAGCGGTTTTAAGTGCTCTGGAGTCATTTAAAGTTGGAGCGGGTTTTTAAGTGCTCTGGACATTTGGTCTTTTAGGCGGGTTTTAAGTGCTGTGGAAGCTGGTTTTCTTTGGTTGATACGTTTTTAAGTGCTCTGGAGTCATTTCGTTGGAAGGGTTTTTATGTGCACTGAGGACATTTTGTTGGAACTGAGGCTTTACGTGCTCAGGGCTGATTTCGTTAGGCGGGTTTTAAGTGCTCTGGAGTCATTTGTTGGAGGCGGGTTTTAGAGTGCTCTGGAATCATTTCTTTGGATCACGGGTTTTTATGTGCTCTGAGGTCATTTAGATTTGGAATCAGGTTTTTTAAGTGCTCTGGAGTCATTTTGTTTAAAGCGGGTTTTTAAGTGCTCTGGAGTCATTTCATTGGAAGGCGGGTATTTGAGTGCTGTGGAGTCATTTCGTTTAAGCGGGTTTTAAGTGCTCTGGACTCATTTCTTTGGAAGCGGGTTTTAAGTTCTCTGGAGTCATTTCTTTGGAGGCAGGTTTTTAACTGCTCTGGGATCATTTTCCGTTGGAAGCTGGTTTTAAGTGCTCTGAAGTCATTTCGTTGGAAGCACGTTTTTAAGTGCTCTGGAGTCATTTCGTTGGAGGGGTTTTTATGTGCACTGAGGACATTTCTTTGGAACTGAGTTTTATGTGCTCAGCGGGTGATTTAGATTTGGAATCGGGTTTTTTTAAGTGCTATGGGCTCATTTCGTTAGGCGGGTTTTTAAAGTGCTCTGAAGTCTTTTTCGTTGGAGCACCGGGTTTAAGTGCTCTGGAGTCATTTAGTTTGGGCGGGTTTTTAAGTGCTCTGGAGTCATTTTGTTGGAGGCGGGTTTTTTGAGTTCTCTGGAGTCATTTTGTTGGATGCAGGTTTTAAGTGCTCTGGAGTCATTTTGTTGGAGCTGGGTTTTAAGTGTTGTAGGTCCTTTTCGTTTGGCACTGCGTTTTTAAGTGCTCTGAGTCATTTCGTTGGAAGGGGTTTTTATGTGCACTGAGGACATTTTGTTGGAACTGAGCTTTTTCACGTGCTCAGGGCTGATTTAGATTTGGGATAGGGTTTTTAAGTGCTCTGGGCTCATTAGTGAAGCGGGTTTTTAAGTGCTCTGGAGTCATTTAGTTTAGGCTGATTTTTAAGTGCTGTGGAGTCCTTTAGATTTGGAAGCACGTTTTTAGTGCTCTGGAGTCATTTCTTTGGAATGGGTTTTATGTGCACTGAGGACATTTGTTGGAACTGAGCTTTTCGTGCTCTGGGCTGATTTCGTTGGAATCGGGTTTTAGGGTGCTCTGGAGGCTCATTTGGTAGAGCGGGTTTTAAGTGCTCTGGTTATTTCGTTGGATGCGGGTTTTAAGTGATCTGAAGTCATTTAGATTTGGAAGGCGGGTTTTTAAGTGCACCATTAGGTCAGCACTGCTTTGAAAGCTTACGTTTTAAGTGCTCTGGAGTCATTTCGTTGGAAGGGGTTTTATGTGCACTAGGACATTTTGTGATTAGACTTTTAATTGCTCTGGGCTCATTTCATTAGGGTTTTTAAGTGCTCTGGAATCATTTTGTTGGAAGGGGTTTTTAAGTGCTCTGAGGACATTTTGTTGGAAGGGGCTTTTAAGTACTCTGAAGTCATTTAGATTTGTTAAGGCGGGTTTTTAAGTGCTCTGTCAGTCATTTCGTTGGAAGCACGTTTTAAGTGCTCTGGGTT
>JAEOAE010004214.1:0-24780 GCA_036365155.1 Meriones psammophilus
CGATGAAAAATTGTTTCTTTGCCCGTACAGAGCGATATATATCATTTCAGTTTTCCTGTTATAATAATTGAGCAGGCAACACTTATGTGAATTAGTTTACAAAGTTGTGGTTTGCGTTTCTGTTCTTTCGATGAAATCTTGTTTCTTTGCACACATTTGATATATCGCTTTTCAGTTTTCCTGTATTCCTAATTGAGCGAGGAAAACGATGTGAAGTAGTTTACAAAGTTGTGCTTTGTGTTTCTGTTCTTCGATGGAAACTTATTCCTGTGCTGTACAGTTCGATATATCACTTTTCAGTTTTTCCTGTTATAATAATTGAACGGGCGACACGTATGTGAATTAGTTTACAAAGTGGTGCTTTAGGTTTATGTGCTTTCGTTGGAAACCTGTTCCTGTTAGGAAACAAATTAGGTTAGGTTTAGGGTTAGGGTTAAGGTAGGGTTGGGGTTAGGGTTAGGTAGGGTTAGGGTTAGGTTAGAGTTAGGAGTTAGGTTAGGTTTAGGGTTAGGGGTAGGGATAGTGGCTTAGGGGTTATGGTTATATTGCTTTTCAGTTTTCCTGAATTCCTAATTGAGTGCGATACACATGTGACTTAGTTTACAAAGTAGTGCTTAGCGTTTCTGTTCATCTGTTTCTGTGCTGTACAGTGTGATATATCAATTTTCAGTTTTCCTGTTATAATAATTGAATAGGCGACACGAATGTGAATTTGTTTACAAAGTTGTGCTTTATGTTCTGTTCTTTCAATGGAAACATGTTCCTGTGCTGTAGAGTTTGGATATATCACTTTCAATTTTCCTGTTATAATAATTGTAATGGGCGACATGTATCTGAATTAGTTTACACAGTTTGTGCTTTGCGTTTCTGTTCTTTTCGATGAAATCTTGTTCCTTTGCTGCACATTCGATCTATCGATTTCAGTTTTCCTGTATTCCTAATTGAGCGAGTAACACACATGAGATTTAGTTACAATGTAGTGATTTACGTGTTTCTGTTCTTCTGTTGAAAGTTTTTTTCTGGCTGTACAGTGATATATATCACTTTTCAGTTTTCCTGTCATAATAATTGAACAGGCAACACAAATGTGAATTAGTTTACAAAGGTTGTCCTTTTGCCTTTCTGTTCTTTCGATGAAAACTTCTTTCTTTGCCGTACATTTCGATATATCGCTTTTCAGTTTTTCTGTATTCCTAATTGAGCGAGTACACACATGTGATTTAATTTACAATGTAGTGCTTTGCGTTTTTGTTCTTTCATTTGAAACTTATTCTGTTTGGAACAAGTTAGGTTAGGGTTAGAGTTAGGGTTAGTGTTAGGTTAAATGCTAAGGGTTAGGGTTAGGGTTAGGGGCTTAGGGTTAGGTTTAGGTTATATCACTTTTCACTTTTCCTGTTATAATAATTGAACAGGTAACACGAATGTGAATTAGTTTACAAAGTTGTGTTTTGCGTTTTCTGTTATTTCGATGAAAAATTGTTTCTTTGCTATACATTTGATATATCGCTTTTCACTTTTCCTGTATTCCTAATTGAGCAAGTGACACTCATGTGATTTAGTTAACAAAGTATTGTTTTGCATTTCTGTTCTTCTGTTGGAAACTTGTTTCTGTGCTGTACAGTATGATATATCACTTTTCAGTTTTCCTGTTATAATAATTGAACGCGACGACATGTATGTGAATTAGTTTACAAAGTTGTGCTTTGCGTTTCTGTTCTTTCGATGGAAACTTGTTTCTGTGCCATACACTGTGAGATAACACTTTTCAGTTTTCCTGTATTCCTAATTGAGCGAGCGACACACATGTGACTCCGTTTAAAAGTAGTGCTTTGCTTTTTAGTTCTTTCGTTCGAAAATTGTTCCTGTGCTGTACAATGCGTCATATCTCTTTTCCTTTTTCCTGTATTCCTAATTGAGCGAGTGGCACACATGTGATTTAGTTTACAAAGTAGTGCTTTGCGTTTCTGTTCTTTCGTTGGAAACTTGTTCCTGTTAGGAACAAGTTAAGTTAAGTTAGGTTAGGTTAGGGTTATGGTTAGGGTTATGGGGCTAGGGCTTAGGCTTAGGTTAGGGTTATATCATTTTTTTTTCAGTTTTCCTGTTATAATAATTGAACAGGCGACACGAATGTGTATTAGTTTACAAAGTTGTGCTTTGCGTTTCTTTTCTTTCGATGAAAACTTCTTTCTTTGCCATACATTTTGATTTATCGCTTTTCAGTTTCCCTGTATTCCTAATTGAGTGAGCGACACACATGTGATTTAGTTTACAAAGTACTGCTTTGCGTTTCTGTTCTTTCGTTGGAAACTTGTTCCTGTTAGGAACAAGTTAGGTTAGGGTTAGGTTAGGGTTATGGTTAGGGTTAGGGGCTTAGGCTTAGGTTAGGGTTATATCATTTTCAGTTTTCCTGTTATAATAATTGAACAGGCAACACGAATGTGAATTAGTTTACAAAGTTGTGCTTTTGCGTTTCTGTTATTTCGATGAATAATTGTTTCTTTGCTATACATTTCGATATATCTTTTCACTTTTCCTGTATTCATAATTGTGCAAGTGACACTCATGTGATTTAGTTAACAAAGTATTGTTTTGCATTTCTGTTTTTTCTGTTGAAACTTGTTTCTGTGCTGTACAGTGTGATATACCACTTTTCAGTTTTCCTGTTATAATAATTGAACGGGCGACACCTATGTGAATTAGTTTAAAAGTTGTGCTTTGCGTATCTGTTCTTTCGATGAAAACCTGTTTCTTTGCCGTACATTTTGATATATCACTTTTCAGTTTTCCTGTATTCCTAATTGAGCAAGCGACACACATGTGATTTAGTTTACAAAATAGTGCTTTGCGTTTCTGTTCTTCTGTTGGAAACTTTTGTCTGTGCGGTACAGTGTGATATATCACTTTTCAGTTTTCCTGTTATAATAATTGAATGGGCGACACGTATGTGAACTAGTTTACAAAGTTGTGCTTTGTGTTTCTGTTCTTTCGATGGAAACTTGTTCCTTTGCTGTACAGTTCGTTATATCACTTTTCAGTTTTCCTGTTATAATAATTGAACGGGCAACACGTATGTGAATTAGAATACAAACTTGTGCTTTGCGTTTCTCTTCTTTCGATGGAAACTTGTTTCTGTTCCGAACAGTGCGAGACAACACTTTTCAGTTTTCCTGTATTCCTAATTGAGCGAGCAACACACATGTGATTCCGTTTAAAAGTAGTGCTTTGCTTTTCTGTTCTTTCATTCAAAACTTGTTCCTGTGCTGCACAGTGTGTTATATGACTTTTCAGTTTTCCTGTATTCCTAATTGAGCGAGTGGCACACATGTGATTTAGTTTACAAAGTAGGGATTTGTGTTTCTATTCTTTCGTTGGAAACTTGTTCCTGTTTGGAACAAGTTAGGGTTAGGTTTAGGGTTAGGGTTAGGTAGTGTAAGGGTTAGGGTTAGGGTTAGGGTTAGTGTTAGGGTTAGGGTTAGGCTTAGGGTTAGGGGCTTAGAGTTAGGTTTAGGGTTATATCAATTTTCAGTTTTCCTGTTATAATAGTTGAACGGGCGACACGTATGTGAATTAGTTTACAAAGTTGTGCTTTGCGTTTCTGTTCTTTCGATGGAAACTTGTTCCTGTGCTGTACAGTTCAATATATCACTTTTTAGTTTTCCTGTTATAATAATTGAATGGGCGACACATATGTGAATTGGTTTACAAAGTTGTGCTTTGTGTTTCTCTTCATTCGATGGAAACTTTTTTCTGTGCATTACAGTGCAAGATAACATTTTTCAGTTTTCCTGTATTCCTAATTGAGCGAGCGACACACATGTGATTCCGTTTAAAATTAGTGCTTTGCTTTTCTGTTCTTTTGTTCGAATCTTGTTCCTGTGCTGTACAGTGTGTTATATCACTTTTCAGTTTTCCTGTATTCCTAATTGAGCGAGTAGCACACATGTGATTTAGTTTACAAAGTAGTGCTTTGCGTTTATGTTCTTTGGATGGAAACTTGTTCCTTTTCGGAAGAAGTTAGTGCTATGATTAGAGTAGGGTTAGGGTTAGTGTAGGGTTAGAGTTAGTGTTAGTGTTACGATTAGGGGTTAGGCTTAGGTTAGTGTTAGGATTAGGCTTAGGGTTAGGGCTTAGGGTTTAGGGGGTTAGGGTTATATCACTTTTCAGTTTTCCTGTTATAATAATTGAACAGGCGACATGAATGTGAATTAGTTTAACGTTGTGCTTTTGCGTTTCTGTTCTTTGGATGAAACTTTTTTTCCTGTGCTGTACAGTGCATTATATCACTGTTCAGTTTTTTGCATTCCTAATTGAAAGAGTGACACACATGTGATTTAGTTTACAAAGTAGTGCTTTGCGTTTTTAAGTTCTTCTGTTGGAAACTTGTTCCTGTGCTGTACAGTGTGATATATCACTTTTCAGTTTTCCTGTTATAATAATTGAATGGGCGAAACACGTATGTGAAGTAGTTTACAAAGTTGTGCTTTGCGTTTCTGTCCTTTTCGATGGATATTTCTTCCTGTGCTGTACAGTGTGATATATCACTTTTCAGTTTTCCTGTTACAATAAGTGAACGGGTGACACATAAGTGAATTAATTTACAAAGTTGTGCTTTATGCGTTGTTGTTCTTTCGTTGGAAACTTGTTCCTGTTAGGAACAAGTATGGGTTAGGTTAGGTTAGGGTTAGGTTTAGGGTTAGGTTAGGGTCTTAGGGTTAGGGTAAGGGTTAGGGGTTAGGTAGGGTTAGGGTTATGGTTAGGTTAGGGGTTATGGTTAGGTTAGGGGTAGGGTTAGGTGCTTAGGTTAGGTTAGGGTTATATCACTTTTCAATTTTCCTGTTATAATAATAGAACAGGCAAAACGAATGTGAATTAGTTTACAAAGTTGTGCTTTGTGTTTCTGTTCTTTCGATGAAAAATTGTTTCTTTGCCGTACAGAGCGATATATCACTTTTCAGTTTTCCTGTTATAATAATTGAACGGGCAACACTTATGTGAATTAGTTTACAAAGTTGTGGTTTGCGTTTCTGTTCTTTCGATGAAATCTTGTTTCTTTGCTGCACATTTCGATATATCGCTTTTCAGTTTTCCTGTATTCCTAATTGAGCGAGGAAAACGTATGTGAAGTAGTTTACAAAGTTGTGCTTTGTGTTTCTGTTCTTTCGATGGAAACTTATTCCTGTGCTGTACAGTTCGATATATCACTTTTCAGTTTTCCTGTTATAATAATTGAACAGGCGACACGTATGTGAATTAGTTTACAAAGTAGTGCTTTATGCTTATGTTCTTTCGTTGAAACCTGTTCCTGTTAGGAACAAATTAGGTTAGGTTTAGGGTTAGGGTTAAGGTAGGGTTGGGGTTAGGGTTAGGTAGGGTTAGGGTTAGGGTTAGAGTTAGGAGTTAGGGTTAGGTTTAGGGTTAGGGGTAGGGATAGTGGCTTAGGGCAAGGGTTATGGTTATATTGCTTTTCAGTTTTCCTGAATTCCTAATTGAGTAAGCGATACACATGTGACTTAGTTTACAAAGTAGTGCTTAGCGTTTCTGTTCATCTGTTTCTGTGCTGTACAGTGTGATATATCAATTTTCAGTTTTCCTGTTATAATAATTGAATAGGCGACATTAATGTGAATTTGTTTACAAAGTTGTGCTTTATGTTTCTGTTCTTTCAATGGAAACATGTTCCTGTGCTGTAGAGTTCGATATATCACTTTTCAGTTTTCCTGTTATAATAATTGTACGGGCGACATGTATCTGAATTAGTTTACACAGTTGTGCTTTGCGTTTCTGTTCTTTCGATGAAATCTTGTTCCTTTGCTGCACATTTCGATCTATCGCATTTCAGTTTTCTTGTATTCCTAATTGAGCGAGTAACACACATGAGATTTAGTTTACAATGTAGTGATTTGCGTTTCTGTTCTTCTGTTGGAAAGATTTTTTCTGTGCTGTACAGTGATATATATCACTTTTCAGTTTTCCTGTCATAATAATTGAACAGGCAACACAAATGTGAATTAGTTTACAAGGTTGTCCTTTGCCTTTCTGTTCTTTCGATGAAAACTTCTTTCTTTGCCGTACATTTCGATATATCGCTTTTCAGTTTTTCTGTATTCCTAATTGAGCGAGTACACACATGTGATTTAATTTACAATGTAGTGCTTTGCGTTTTTGTTCTTTCATTGGAAACTTATTCCTGTTAGTAACAAGTTAGGTTAGGGTTAGGTTCGGGTTAGGGTTGGCTTAGGTTAGGTAGGGTAGAGTTAGGGTTAGGTTAGGGTTAGGTAGGGTTAGGTTAGGTTAGGGTTAGGGAAGGGTTAGGTTTAGGGTTTGGGTAAGGGTTAGGGTTAGGGGTTAAGGTTAGGGTTAGGGTTAGAGATAGGGGTAGGGGTAGGGTTAGGGGCTTACGGGTAGGGTTAGGGTTAAATCACATTTCAGTTTTCCTGTTATAATATTTGAACAGGCTACACGTTTGTGAATTAGTTTTCAAAATTGTACTTTGCGTTTCTGTTCTTTCGTTGAAAACTTGTGTCTTTGCAGTACATTTCGATATATCACTTTTCAGTTTTCCTGAATTCCTAATTGAGCATGTGACACACATGTGATTTAGTTTACAAAGTAGTGCTTTGCGTTAACATGATAATCTCCCTAGATGCTGAAAAAGCCTTTGACAAAATCCAACATCCATTCATGTTCAAAGTATTGGAGAGATCAGGGATACAAGGCACATATCTAAACATAGTAAAGGCGATATACAGCAAGCCTATAGCCAATATCAAACTGAAAGGCGAGAACCTTAAAGCAATCCCACTGAAATCAGGGACAAGACAAGGCTGCCTACTCCCTGCATATCTCTTCAACATAGTGCTGGAAGTCCTTGCTAGAGCAATAAGACAGTTGAAGGAGATCAAAGGGATACAAATTGGAAAGGAAGAAGTCAAATTACCTGTATTCTTAATTGAGCAAGCGACACAGATGTGATTTAGTTTACAAAGTAGTGCTTTGCGTTTCTGTTCTTCTGTTGGAAACTTGTTTCTGTGCTGTACAGTGTGATAAATCACTTTTCAGTTTTCCTGTTATAATAATTGAACAGGTGACACGTATGTGAATTAGTTTACAAAGTTGTGCTTTGCGTTTCTGTTCTTTCGATGGAAACGTGTACCTCTGCTGTACAGTTCGATATATGACTTTTCAGTTTTCCTGTTATAATAATTGAACAGGTGACACGTATGTGAATTAGTTTACAAAGTTGTGCTTTGCTTTTCTGTTCTTTTGATGGAAACGTGTACCTCTGCTGTACAGTTCGATATATGACTTTTCAGTTTTCCTGTTATAATAATTGAACAGACGACACGTTTGTGAATTAGTTTACAAAGTTGTACTTTGCGTTTCTGTTCTTTCAATGGAAACTTGTTTCTGTGCTGTAAAGTGCGAGATAACATTTTTCAGTTTTCCTGTATTCCTAATTGAGCGAGTGGCACACATGTAATTTAATTTACAAAGTAGTGCTTTGCGTTTATGTTCTTTCGTTGGAAACTTGTTCCTGTTCCTGTTAGGAACAAGTTAGCTTTAGGGTTAGGGTTACTGTTAGCATTAGGGTAGGGTAAGGGTTAGGGTTAGGGTTAGGTTAGGGTTAGGGGTTAGGTTTAGGGTTAGTGTTAGGGTAAGTGGTTAGTGTTAGGGGTAGGGTTAGGGTTAGTGTTAGGGTTAGGGGTTAGGGTTAGGTTTAGGGTTAGGGTTAGGGTTAGGTTAGAGTTAGGGTTAGGGGTTAGGGTTAGGTTATGGTTAGGTTAGGGTTATAACACTTTTCAGTTTTCTGTTATACTAATTGAACAGGTAAACGTATGTGAATTAGTTTACAAAGTTGTTTTTTATGCGTTTCTGTTCTTTCGATGGAAACTTGTTTCTGTGCAGTACAGTCTGCGAAAACATTTTTCAGTTTTCCTGTATTCCTAATGGAGCAAGCGACACAAATGTGATTCCGTTTAAATGTAGTGCTTGGCTTTTTCTGTTCTTTTCGTGGAAACTTGTTCCTGTGCCGTCCAGTGCATTATATCACTTTTCAGTTTTCCTGTTATAATAATTGAACTGGCAACACGTATGTGAATTAGTTTACAAAGTTGTGCTTTGTGTTTCTGTTCTTTCAATGAAAACTTGTTTCTTTGCCATACATTTCGATATATCACTTTACAGTTTTGCTGTATTCGTAATTGAGCGAGCAACACACATATGATTTAGTTTACAAAGTAGTGTTTGCTTTTTCTTCTTTTCGCTCAAACTTGTTCCTGTGCTGTACAGTGCGATATATCACTTTTCAGTTTCCTGTTATAATAATTGAAGGGGCAACACGTATGAAAATTAGTCAACAAAGTGGTGCTATGTTTTTCTGTTCTTCGATGGAAACTTTTTTTCTGTGCAGTACATTCTTGAGATAACGCTTTTCCGTTTTCTTGTATTCCTAATGGAGCAAGGGACACACATATGATTCCATTTTAAAGTAGTGCTTTGCTTTTCTGTTCTTTCCTTTGAAACTTGTTCCTGTGCTGTATGGTGCAATATATCACTTTTCAGTTTTCCTGTATTCCTAATTGAGCGGCGACACACATGTGAATTAGTTTACAAAGTAGTGTTATGCTCTTCTGTTCTTTCATTTGAACCTTGTTCCTGTGGTGTACAGTGCATTATATCACTTTTCAGTTTTCCTGTTATAATAATTGAACAGGCGTACGTATGTTAATTAGTTTACAAAGTAGTGCTTTGCTCTTCTATTCTTTCATTGGAAACTTGTTCCTGTGCTGTACAGTGCGTTATATCACTTTTCAGTTTTCATGTTATAATAATTGAACAGGAGACACGTATGTGAATTAGTTTACAAAGTTGTGCTTTGCTTTTCTTTTCTTTCATTGGAAACATGTGCCTGTGCTGTACAGTGCGATATATTACTTTTCAGTTTTCCTGTATTCCTAATTGAACGAGTGACACACATGTGATACAGTTTACAATGTAGTTCTTTGCATTTATGTTCTTTCGTTGGAAACTTTTTCCTGTTAGGAACAAGTTAGGGTTAGGGTTAGGTTTAGGATTAGGGTTAGGGTTAGGGTAGGGTTAAGGTTTGGGTTAGGGTTAAGGTTAGGGGTTAGGGTTAGGCTTAGGTTAGGGTTAGGTGTTAGGGTTAGTGTTAGGGTTAGGGTTAGCGGGTTAGGGTTAGGGTTATATCTCTTTTCAGTTTTACTGTTATAATAATTGAACAGGCGACACGTATGTGAATTAGTTTACAATGTTGTGCTTTGCGTTTCTGTGCTTTCGATGGAAACCTGTTTCTGTGCAGTACAGTGCGAGATAACACTTTTCAGTTTTCATTTATTCCTAATGGAGCAATCGACACACATGTGATTCCGTTTAAAAGTAGTGCTTTGCTTTTCTCTTCTTTCTTTGGAAACTTGTTCCTGTGCTGCACAGTGCGATATATCACTTTGCAGTTTTCCTGTATTTCTGATTGAGTGAGTCACACACATGTGATTTAGTTTACAAAGTAGTGCTTTGTGTTTATGTTCTTTCGTTGGAAACTTGTTCCTGTTAGGAAATATTTATCGTTAGGGTTAGGGTTCGGGTTAGGGTTAGGGTTATATCACTTTTCAGTTTTCCTGTTATAATAATTGAGCAGGCAACATGTATGTGAATTAGTTTACAAAGTTGTGCTTTGCGTTTCTGTTCTTTCGATGGAAACTTGTTTCTGTGCCTTACAGTGCGAGATAACCCTTTTCATTTTTCCTGTATTCCTCATTTAGCAAGCGATACACATGTGATTCTGTTTAAAAGTAGTGCTTTACTTTTCTGTTATTTTGTTTGAAAATTGTTCCTTTGCTGTACAGTGCGATATATCACTTTTAATTTTTCCTATATTCCTAATTGAGCAAGCGACACACATGTGATTTAGTTTACAATATAGTGCTTTGCGTTTCTGTTCTTCTGTTGTAAACTTGTTTCTGTGCTGTACAGTGTGATATATCACTTTTTAGTTTTCTTGTTATAATAATTGAATGGGCAACACTTATGTGAATTAGTTTACAAAGTTGTGCTTTGCGTTTCTGTTCTTTCGATGGAAACTAGTTTCTGTGCAGAACTGTGCAAGATAACACTTTTCAGTTTTCTTGTATTCCTAATTGAGTGAGCGACACACATGTGACTTAGTTTACAAAGTAGTGCTTTTATGTTTATGTTCTTTCGTTGGAAACTTGTTCCTGTTAGGAACAACTTAGTGTTAGTGTTAGGGTTAGGGTTAGCGTTATTGTTAGTGGTTAGGATTAGTGTTAGGGTTAGTGTTAGGGGTTAGGGTTAGGGTTATGGTTATGGTTAGGGTTAGGGTTATATCACTTTTCAGTTTTCCTGTTATACTAATTGAGCAGGCGATATGTATGTGAATTAGTTTACATAGTTGTTCTTTGCGTTTTCTTCTTTCAATGGAAACTTGTTTTTGTGCAGTACAGTGCGAGATAACACTTTTTAGTTTTCCTGTATTCCTGATTGATCAAGCGACACACATGTGATTCCGTTTAAATGTAGTGCTTTGCTTTTCTGTTCTTTCATTTGAAAATTGTTCCTGTGATGTACAGTGCGTTATATCACTTTTCAGTTTTCCTGTATTCCTAATTGAGCGAGTGACACACATGTGACTTAGTTTACAAAGTAGTGCTTTGCGTTTATGTTATTTTCTTGGTAACTTGTTCCTGGAACAAGTTAGTGTTAGGGTTAGGGTTAGTGGTTAGGATTAGGGTTAGGGTTAGGGTTAGGGGGTTAGTGTTATGGTTATGGTTAGTGTTAGGGTTATATCACTTTTCAGTTTTCCTGTTATAATAATTGAACAGGCGACATGTATGTGAATTAGTTTAAAAAGTTGTGCATTGCATTTCTGTTCTTTTGATGGAAACTTGTTTCTGTGCCATACAGTGAGAGATGACACTTTTCAGTTTTCCTGTATTCCTAATTGAGCGAGTGACACACAGGTGATTCTTTTTAAAAGTAGTGCTTTGCTTTTCTGTTCTTTCCTTGGAAACTTGTTTCTGTGCTGTATGGTGCGATATATCACTTTTCAGTTTTCCTGTATTCCTATTTTTGAGCGACACACATGTGATTTAGTTTACAAAGTAGTGCTTTGCGTTTCTCTTCTTCTGTTGGAAACTTGTTTCTGTGCTGTACAGTGTGATATATCACTTTTCATTTTCCTGTTATAATAATTGAACAGGCGACACGTTTGTGAATTAGTTTACAAAGTTGTGCTTTTTATGTTTCTGTTATTTCGATGGAAAATTGTTTTTTTTACATACAGTGCGAGATAACACTTTTTCAGTTTATCTGTATTTCTAATTGAGCGAGTGACACACATGTGATTTAGTTTACAAAGTAGTCCTTTGCGTTTATGTTTTTTTCGTTGGAAACTTGTACCTGTTAGGAGCAAGTTAGGTTAGGGTTAGGTTAGGTTTAGGTTAGGGTTAGGGTAGAGTTAGGGTTAGGGTTAGGGTTAAAGTAATGTTTAGGTTAGGGTTAGGGTTAGGTTTAATGTTAGGGTCAGGGTTAGGGCTTTGGGGTTAGGGTTAGGTTAGGTTAAGTTTAGGTTTATATTACTTTTCAGTTTTCCTGTTATAATAATTGAACAGGCGACATGTATGTGAATTAGTTTACAATGTTGTGCTTTGTGTTTCTGTTCTTTCGATGAAAACTTGTTTCTTTGCCATTACAGTTCAATATATCACTTTTCAGTTTTTCTGTATTCCTCATTGAGCGAGCGACACACATGTGATTTCGTTTAAAAGTCGTGTTTTTGCTCTTCTGTTCTTTTGTTGGAAACTTGTTCCCTCTGCTGTACAGTGCGATATATCACTATTCAGTTTTCCTGTATTCCCAATTGAGCGAGCGACACACATGTGATTTAGTTTACAAAGTATTGCTTTATGTTTCTGTTCTTCTGTTTGAAACTTGTTTCTGTGCTGTACAGTGTGATATATCACTGTTTAGTTTTCCTGTTATAATACCTGAAAGGGCAACACGTATGTGAATTAGTTTACAAAGTTGTGCTTCGCATTTCTGTTCTTTCTTTCTTTTTTCTTTTTTTTTTTTTTAACCATGTTTATAGCAGCTTTATTTGTAATAGCCAGAACCTGAAACAACCCAGATGTCCATCAACATAGGAGTGGGTATAGAAATTGTGGTATTTTTATACAATGGAATACTACTCAGCAATCAAAAAGGTGGAAATCATGAAATTTGCAGGCAAATGGTTTGATCTAGAAAAGATCATTCTGAGTTAAATAACTCACATTTTTTAATGTTTCTTATTTTAAAAATTAATCTACCTTATGCAGTCACTGGCTACAACCATTCAATACTTTTGAGATGTGTTCTCATTTTAACATTTCATTCTCTAATTTATCCCTTAATTGAATCCAATTTACAAGTCAGATTGAAAACAATTTTCCCGAAGCCTGCCTCTAGCATTCTTATCTCATTATCGTACCTATTTTACATGCTGTCACTACAACTTTCAAAGCCTAACTCTGTCATGTTAATATTTATTAATACATGCAGATCATCATGAAAATCTGAGTAGGTGAAATACATATTTTCATATTCCACTAATAATATTATTTTACTTCATATATATTTACTGAAATATAGATACACATGTTTGCAAAGATATATATATATATATATATATATATATATATATATATATATATATCTTGTCACAATGCCATGTAATTATGAGTACACTGGGCAGTGTTCTAAAGTACTCAAATTTTAAGTTCTGAAACTAAGTTGGATATAACTTTACCATTCTGTGTAACAACCCAAGTATGAAATTATAGTATTGGAGTATCCATGGCTCACTGTAAGAGGGTCAGAGCATAGTAGTATTATCTATGTGTTTGATATCAACATCCAAAAATGGAAAGCTATGCTTCTGATTGGTTGTGTTTCTATTCATTCACTTAACGCACATTTATTAAAATTTGACAGTGAATAATGTCAATATTTTAACCTTACCAAGTAAAATATTTTAAAAATCTTCTGAACTTATTAGAAGATCATAATATGCTACATAGAAAATTTTAGATGACAATGTGGGTTTTGCATTTTAGTCTGTTATATGATGGTTTATATTTATTGAATTTTATACATTGAATTATCCCTAAATTTCTCAGATGAAGCCTAGTTGATCATGATGGTTGATGTTTTGATGTGTTTCTGGATTTTTTTTTATATTTTATCTTTTTTTTTTTCAATGCAGTTTATTCAGGAACCTTGAACAATCATCTGACCCTGGGGAAAGCAAGCCCACTTTAAATAGTCTCTGGGTAGCTAACCTCAGCATGCCACGTGGGCAATGCAGATAGTTCCACATACATGGAAGCAAGCCAGATCCTCAGCCTTATCCAAATGTGGAGTTGTTTGTGACAGAGAGCACTCACCATCAGGAAGGTGGAAGGCGGAAACCAGCTCCATCTTTCAGGCGTGGTATTACACAGCTCTCTACAGTGCCCCCTTTTTGTTTTGGACGCATCAGGCAAGAGTAGAGGTCTGATCTCTGATATTAGAAATAAATTGGGACTTTGTACTGATGTTCATTTAGGTGTCATCCACCCAAAGAGCATCAGACCCTTCGGAAACCTTTTTCTCAGAGGCGGGACCTGGGGCATCAACCCGCATGCAATAAGACATGCTCTTCTCTGGGTCCAAGGCTGCTGACCCTGAGTGCAGTGCTTAGCTTTGCATCCTGAGCGTAACATTTTGGCTTTTTATGGTAGCCAACCATGCTTGGGGAGAATGTCCTGCTTCAATGGCTGTAAAGGCCTGAATGGTCATGGCTGCATTACGCTGTTGTGAGACTCTAATCTTGCATATATACCACAGGCAAACCAAGGTGACCAACACCAGAAGGCCTGCTAACGCTCCCATGCCCGCCCCTTCCTTCAGATGATTCATGGCTGCAGCAATCCATGATGATAATCCTGTGGCTAGTCCTGCGTCCACTCTGGTAGAATTTACCATGACAATGGCCACTCTTAGCTGGTCCATCATAGTATCGAATTCTCCAGTCCAATTACCTAAAATATAGCTTGACAATTGTTTAGACAGATTTGCAGCACAGGGAAAATTCTCATGTTGTATGCTAGTGACACAAAGTCCAGCATACTTTCATTGACAGCCAAGTTGAGCGATTTGCCATAGGGTATCAATTTGCTCCTGCACGAGGTCAAAACTCTGATTGAACACCATCAAACCTCCTTTTAGTTGAGCATTAATTCCTTTTTGTACATCTAAGGCATGAGCTACCTTGGCTAAAACGTTATTCAGAGTCTGAGCAGTCTGCCCAGTAGGACTCATGGCTAATGCCGTGGTGGTAGCTCCAACAGCCTCCAATGAGATTGCAGTAACAATGGCAGCTGTAATTCCAAGATCCCTTTTCTGTCTGAAGAGAGTCATAGCGTGAGGGCATCAATGGGCACAGGCACCCAGCGAGGCATGTGAGTAACCAGCTAGTAAATTTACTAGCATTACAGCATTGGGCAAAAAAGCAAGTATCATTACTACAATTACTTGTCTCTATCTGGCTAATAATGAATAAAAATAGGGGATGTTAACAAACAAACAGGTGTGGGCTTATAGGAAATATTATGAGAAGCCTTAACCCCCTCGTTGGAACATCCTGCATTGGTTCTAGAACTAGCAGTGGTGGTGTCCGAGGTCTGAGTAGGCTCAGGAGACCAATGCCCCCAGGAGTGAGACGTGCTCCATGTAAATTGACTAACTCCATGTTTTCCTCCACATTTGAAAGTCATTTAAGGTTCTTAAATTATTATTTTTTCCTTTTTTTTTAATTTTTCATCAATTACACTTTATTCACTCTGCATCCCCCCATAAGCCCCTCCCTCCCCTCCCAATCCCATCCTCCCTCCTCCCTCTGCATGCATGCCACTCCCCAAGTCCACTGATAGGGGAGGTTCTCCTCTCCTTTCTTATCCTAGTCCATCAGTTCACATCAAAAGTGGCTGCATTGTCCTCTACTATGTCCTGGTAAGGTTGCTCCCCCTCAGGAGGAGGTGACTAAAGAGCAGGCCGTCAGTTCATGTCAGAGGCAGCCCCTCTTCTCATTACTATGTAACCCAATTGGACTCTGAACTGCCCTGGGCTACATCTGTGCAGGGGTTCTGGGTTATCTCCATGAATAGTCCTTGGTTGGAGTATGAGTCTCTGGGAAGTTCCCTGTGTTCAAATTTTCTTGTTCTGTTGCTCTCCTTGTGGAGACCCTGTCCTCTCCAGCTCTTACTCTTTCCCAGTTCTTACATAAAATTCCATTTACTCTGCCCAACAGTTGCCCATCAGGCTTAGCTTCTGCTTCGATAATCTGTAGGGCAGAGGCTTTCAAAGACCCTTTGTGGTAGGTTCCTAGGTTGTTTCCTGTTTTCTTCTTCTTCTGATGTCCATCCTCTTTGCCTTTCCGGATGGGGATTAGACATTTTAGTTACGGTCCTCTCTCTTGCTTAGCAGAATTCCAACAGCACAGGCTCTAAGAGCAACAATCAATAAATGGGACCTCATGAAACTGAAAAGCTTCTAAAAAACAAAGGACACTGTCATCAAACAAAGCGATCTCCTACAGATTGGGAAAGAATCTTCACCAACCCTTTATCTGACAGAGGACTCATATCAAGTATATATAAAGAACTAAAGAAGCTGAAAAGCAGCAAACCAAGTAACCCACTTAAAACATGGGCAACAGAGCTAAACAGAGAATTCTCTGTAGAGGAATACCGAATGGCAGAGAAGCACTTAAAGAAATGCTCAACCTCACTAGCCATTAGGGAAATGCAAATCAAAAAAACCCTGAGATTTCACCTTACACCCATGAGAATGGCCAAGATCAAAAACTCAAGTGACAACACATACTAGAGTGGTTGTGGAGAAAGAGGAACCCTTCTCCACTGCTGGTGGGAATGTAAACTGGTACAACCACTCTGGAAATCAATCTGGCATTTTCTCAGACAACTAGGAATAGTGCTTCCCCAAGATCCAGCCATACCACTCCTAGGCATATATCCAAAAGAGGCTCAAGCACACAAAAAGGAAATTTGCTCAACCATGTTCATAGCAGCTTTATTTGTAATGGCCAGAAGCTGGAAACAACCCAGATGCCCCTCAACTGAAGAATGGATGCAGAAATTGTGGTACATCTACACAATGGTATATTACTCAGCAATGAAAAATGAGGAAATCATGAAATTTTCAGGTAAATGGTGGGATCTGGAAAAGATCATCCTGAGTGAGTTGTCCCAGAAGTAAAAACACACATGGTATATACTCACTCATATAGACATACAAAATAGGACAAACCCACTAACACCTGTGCATCTAAAGAAACTAAGCGTTTCTGTTCTTTCAATGGAAACTTCTTTCTCTGCCTTACAGTGCGAGATAACACTTTTCAGTTTTCCTGTATTCCTAATTGAGCGAGTGACACACATGTGATTCCGTTTAAAAATAGTGCTTTGCTTTTCTGTTCTTTTGTTTGAAATTTGTTCGTGTGCTGTACAGTGCGATATATCACTATTAAGATTTCCAATATTCCTAATTGAGCGAGCGACACACATGTGATTCCATTTAAAGTAGTGCTTTGCTTTTATGTTCTTTAGTTTGAAACTTCTTCCTGTTCTGTACACTGCGATGTATCACTTTTCAGGTTTCCTGTATTCCAAATTGAGCGAGTGACAAACATGTGATTTACTTTACAAAGTAGTGCTTTGTGTTTATATTCTTTTTTGGAAACTTGTTACTGTTCGGAACAAGTTAGGGTTAGGGTAAGGGTTTGGGTTAGGGTTAGGGTTAGGATAGGGTTAGGGTTAGGGTTAGGGTTATGTGTTAGTGTTAGGGTTAGGGGTTAGGGTTAGGGTTAAGGTTATATCACTTTTCAGTTTTCCTGTTATAATAATTGAACAGGCGACACATATTTAAATTAGTTTACAAAGTTGTGCTTTGCGTTTCTGTTCTTTCGATGGAAACTTGTTTGTGTGCCATACAGCGTGAGATAACACTTTTTGGTTTTCCTGTATTCCTAATTGAGCAAGCTACACACATGTGATTCCGTTTAAAAGTAGTGCTTTGCTTTTCTGTTCTTTTGTTGGAAACTTTTTCCTGTGATGTACAGTGCGATATATCACTTTTCAGGGTTCCTATATTCCTAATTGAGCAAGTGACACACATGTGATTTAATTTACAAAGTAGTGCTTTGTGTTTATATTCTTTTGTTGGAAGCTTGTTCCTGTTAGGAACAAGTTAGTGTTAGGATTAGGGTTGGTTTAGGTTAGGGATATGATAGGGTTAGGGTTAGTTTTAGGTTACAGGTTAGGCCAGGCTTAGGCTAGGTTAGGGTTAGGGTTACGGGTTAGGGTTAGGTTAGTGTTATATCACTTTTCAGTTTTCCTGTTATAATAATTGAATAGGCGACACGTATGTGAATTAGTTTACCATGTTGTGCTTTGTGTTTCTGTTCTTTCGATGGAAACTTGTTTCTGTGCTGTACAGTGCGTTATATCACTTTTCAGTTTTCCTGATATAATAATTGAACAGGCAACACGTATGTGAATTAGTTTACAAAGTTGTACTTTGAGTTCATGTTCATTCGTTGGGAACTTGTTCCTGTGCTATACAGTGCAATATATCACTTTTCAGTTCTCCTGTTTTCCTAATTGTGTGAGCGACACACATGTGATTTAATTTACAAAGTATTGCTTTTCTTTTCTGTTCTTTCGTTCAAAACTTGTTCTTGTGTTGTACAATGCGATATATCACATTTTAGTTTTCCTGTATTCCTAATTGAGCGAGTGGCACACATGTGATTTAGTTTACAAAGTAGTGCTTTGCATTTATGTTCTTTCATTGGAATCTTGTTCCTATTAGGAACAAGTTAGTGTTAGGGTTAGGGTTAAGGTTAGGTTTAGGTTTAGGGTTAGGGTTAGGTTAGGTTAGGGTTAGGGTTAGGTTAGGATTAGGGTTAAGTTTAGGGTTAGAGTTAAGGGTTGGTGTTAGGGTTAGGGTTACGGCATTAGCGTTAGGGTTAGTCTTAGGGTTAGGGTTATATCAATTTTCAGTTTTCCTGTTATAATAATTGAACAGGCGACACGTATGTGAATTAGTTTAAAAAGTTGTGCTTTGCGTTTCTGTTCCTTCGAAGGAAAAGTGTTTCTGTGCCATACAGTGCAAGATAACACTTTTCAGTTTTCCTGTATTCCTAATTGAGCAAGCGACAAACATGTTATTCCATTTAAAAGTCGTGCTTTTCTTTTCTTTTTTTTTTTTTGGAAATTTGTTCTTGTGCTGTACAGTGCGATATATCACTATTAAGTTTTCTCTTATTCCTAATTGAGCGAGCGACACACATGTGATTTAGTTCACAAAGTAGTGATTTGCGTTTCTGTTCTTCTGTTGGAAACTTGTTTATGTGCTGTACAGTGTGATATATCACCTATTAGTTTTCCTGTTATAATAATTGAAAGGGCAACACGTATGTGAATTAGTTTACAAAGTTGTGCTTTGTGTTTCTGTTCTTTCGATGGAAACTTGTTTCTTTGCCATATAGTGAGAGATGACACTTTTCAGTGTTCCTGTATTCCTAATTGAGCGATCAACACACATGTGATTCCGTTTAAAAGTCGTGCTTTGCTTTTCTGATCTTTTGTTGGAAATTTGTTTCTGTGCTCTATGGTGCGATATATCACTTTCCAAATTTCCTGTTTACCTAATTGTGCAAGCGACATACATGTGATTTAGTTTACAAAATAGTGCTTTTTGTTCCTGTTCTTTTACGGAAACTTCTTTCTGTGCCATACAGCGAGATAACACTCTTCAGTTTTCCTGTATTCCTAATTGAGCGAGCGACACACATGTAATTTATTTTACAAAGTAGTGCTTTGCTTTTCTGTTCTTTTTGTTGGAAACTTGTTCCTGTTGGACCAAGTTAGTGTTAGGTTAAGGTTAGGTTTAGGTTAGGGTTAGGTTAGGGTTAAGTTAGGGTTAGGGTTAAGGTTTGGGTTAGGGTTAGGTTAGGTTATATCACTTTTCAGTTTTCCTGTTATAATAATTGAACAGGCGACACGTATGTGAATTAGTTTATAAAGTTGTGCTTTGTGTTTCTGTTCTTCCGATAAAAAACTTGTTTCTTTGCCGTACAGTTCAATATATCATTTTCAGTTTCCTGTATTCCTAATTGAGCTAGTGACACATGAGATTTATTTTACAAAGTTGTGCTTTGCGTTTCTTTTCCTTTGATGGAAACTTGTTTCTGTGCCATACAGTGCAAGATAACACTTTTCAGTTTTCCTGTATTCCTAATTGAGCGAGTGACACACATGTGATTCCGTTTAAAAGTAGTGCTTTGCTTTTCTGTTCTTTCATTCGAAACTTGATCCTGTGCTGTACAGTGCGTTATATCAATTTACAGTTTTCCTGTATTCCTAAAAGAGCAAGTGACACACATGTGATTTAGTTTACAAAGTAGTGCTTTGTGTTTATGTTCTTTCGTTGGAAACTTGTTCCTGTTAGGACCAATTTAGGGTTAGGGTGAGGGTTAGATTTAGGTTAGGGTTAGGTAGGGTTAGGGTTAGGGTTATGTTTACGGTTAGGTTAAGGGTTATGGTTAGTGTTACAGTTTAGGGTTTGGGTTACGGGGTTAGGGTTAAGGTTAAAATTAGGGTTATATCACTTTTCAGTTTTTCTTTTATACTAATTGAACAGGCGACACTTATGTGAATTAGTTTACAAAGTTGTGCTTTGTGTTTCTGTTCGTTCGATGGAAACTTGTTTCTTTGCCATACAGTGTGAGATAACACTTTTCAGTTTTCCTGTGTTCCTAATTGAGCGAGCGACACACATGTGATTCCGTTTAAAAGTCGCGCTTTGCTTTTCTGTTCTTTTGTTGGAAACTTGTTTCTCTGCTATACAGTGTAATATATCACTTTTTACTTTTCCTGTTATAATAATTGAAATGGCAACACGTATGTGAATTAGTTTACAAAGTAGTGCTTTGCCTTTTTGTTCGTTCGATGGAAACTTGTTTCTGTGCTGTACAGTGCGAGATAACACTTTTCAGTTTTCCTGTATTCCTAATTGAGCGAGCGACACACAAGTGATTCCGTTTAAAAGTAGTGCCTTGCTTTTCTGTTCTTTTGTTGGAAACTTGTTCCTGTGCTCTATGGTGCGATATATCACTTTTCAGTTTTCCTGTATTAATAATTGTCTGAGTGTCACACATGTGATTTAGTCTACAAAGTAGTGCTTTGCTTCTCTGTTCTTTCATTCGAAACTTGTTCCTGTGCTGTACAATGCGATATATCACTTTTCAGTTTTCCTGTATTCCTAATTGAGCGAGCCACACACATGTGATTTATATAGTTTACAAAGTTATGCTTTGCCTTTATGTTCTTTCGTTCGAAACTTGTTCCTGTTAGGAACAAGTTAGGTTACGTTTTAGGGCTAGGGTTAGGGTTAGAGTTAGGGTTAGGGTTAGTGTTAGGGGGTTAAGGTTAGCGTTATTGTTAGGGTTATGGGGTTTGGGTTAGGTTATATCACTTTTCAGTTTTCCTGTATTCCTAATTGAGCGAGTGACACATATTTGATTTAGTTTACAAAGTAGTGCTTTTCGTTTATGTTCTTTCGTTGGAAACTTGTTAGTTATCTTTAGGGTTAGGATTAGGGTTAGGTTTAGGGTTAGTGTTAGGGTAGGGTTAGGGTTAGCGTTAGGGTTATGGTTAGGCTTAGGGTTAGGGGTTAGGGTTAGGGTTAGTGTTAGGGTTAGGGTTAGGTTACAGAGTTAGAGTTAGGGTTAACTTTATATCACCTTTCAGTTTTCCTGTTCTAATAATTGAACAGGCATCACGTATGTGAATTAGTTTTCAATTTTGTGTTTGCGTTTCTGTTCTTTCGATGGAAACTTGTTTCTGTGCACTACAGTGGGAGATATCACTTTTCAGGTTTCTTGTATTCCTAATTGAACGGGCAACATACATGTTACTTAGTTTACAAAGTTGTGCTTTACATTTCTCTTCTTTCGTTGGAAACTTGTTTCTGTGTGGTACAGTGCGAGATGTCACTTTTCAGTTTTCCTCTATTCCTAATTGAACGGTCGACACACATCTTACTTAGTTTACAAAGTTGTTCTTTACATTTCTGTATTTTCGATGGAAACTTCTTTCTGTGCTCTCAAGTGGGAGATATCACTTTTCAGTTTTCCTGTATTCCTAATGGAACAGGCGACACACATGTTATTTAGTTTATGGAGTTGTGGTTTGTGTTTCTGTGCTTTCATTGGAAACTTCTTTTTCTGTGCTCTAAAATGGGAGATATCACTTTTCAGTTTTCCTGTATTCCTAATTTAGGGGCAACACTAATTTGATGTAGTGAAAAAGTTTTGCTTTGCCTTTCTATTCTTTTGTTGAAACTTGTTTCTGTGCACTACAGTGCAGATATCTCTTTTCAGTTTTCCTGTATTCCTAATTGAACGGGCAAACACAAATGTGATTTAGTTTACAAAGTTGTGACTTTTCTTACTATTCTTTTGGTGGAAACTTGTTTCTGTGCATTACAGTGGGAGATATCACTTCTCAGTTTTCCTGTAATCAAATTGAACATATGACACACATGTTACTTAGTTTGCAAAGTTGTGCTTTATATTTCTTTTCTTTCATTGGAAACTTGTTTCTCTGAGGTACAATCACGAGATATCACTTTTCAGTTTTCCTGTATTCCTAATTGAATGGTCGACACACATGTTACTTAATTTACAAAGTTGTGCTTTACATTTCTGTATTTTCGATGGAAACTTCTTTCTGTGCTCTCAAGTGGGAGATATCACTTTTCAGTTTTCCTGTATTCCTAATTTAGTGGGGCGACACAAATGTGATTTAGTTTACAAAGTTGTGACTTTCCTTTCTATTCTTTTGGTGGAAACTTGTTTCTGTGCACTACATTGGGAGATATCACTTTTCAGTTTTCCTGTATTCCTAATTGAACATTATGACACACATGTTACTTAGTTTGCAAAGTTGTGCTTTATATTTCTTTTCTTTCATTGGAAACTTGTTTCTGAGGTACATAACGAGATATCACTTATCAGTTTTCCTGTATTCCTAATTCAACGGGTGACACACATGTGATTTAGTTTCCAAAGTTGTGCTTTTCGTTTCTGTTCTTTTATTGAAACTTCTTTGTGTGCTCTAAAGTGGGAGATATCACTTTTCAGTTTTCCTGTATTCCTAATTGAAAGGGCTATACACATCTTACTTAGATTACAAAGTTGTGCTTTACATTTCTGTTCTTTCATTGAAACATCTTTCAGTGAGGTACAGTGCGAGATATCACTTTTCAGTTTTCCTGTAATCCTAATTGAACGGATGACACAGATGTGATTTACTTTCCAAAGCTCTGTTTTGTGTTTATGTACTTTCATTGGAAACTTCTTTCTGTGCTCTAAAGTGGGAGATATCACTTTTCAGTTTTCCTGTTTTTCTAATGGAACTGGCCACACACATGTGATTTATTTTCCAAAGCTGTGGTTTGTGTTTCTGTGCTTTCATTGAAACTTCTTTCTGTGCTCTAAAATGGGAGATATCACTTTTCAGTTTTCCTGTATTCCTAAATTAGCGGGCGACACAAATGTGAATTAGTTTACAAAGTTGTAACTTTCCTTTCTATTCTTTTGGTGGAAACTTGTTTCTGTGCACTACAGTGGGAGATATCACTTTTCAGTTTTCCTGTATTCCTAATTGAACCGACGACACACATGTTAGTTAGTTTGCAAAGTTGTGCTTTATATTTCTTTTCTTTCATTGGAAACTTGTTTCTGTGCACTACAGTGGGAGATATCAGTTTTCATTTTTCCTGTATTCCTAATTAAGAGGGCTATAAACATCTTACTTAGATTACAAAATTGTGCTTTAAATTTCCGTTCTTTCATTGGAAACTTGTTTCTGTGAGGTACGGTGCGAGATATCGCTTTTCAGTTTTCCTGTATTCCTAATTGAACGAATGACACAGATGTGATTTTGTTTCCAAAAAACTAGTTTTTTGCCGAACAGTTCAATATATCTCTTTTCAGTTTTCCTGTATTCCTAATTGAGCTAGCAACACACATGTGATTTAGTTTACAAAGTATTGCTTTGCATTTCTGTTCTTCCATTGGAAACTTGTTCCTGTGCTGTAAATTGTGATATATCACATTTCAGTTTTCCTGTATTCCTAATTGAGCGAGCGACACACATGTGATTCAGTTTACAAAGTAGTGCTTTGCTTTTCTGTTCTTTCTTTGGAAACTTGTTCCTGTGCTGTATAGTCACGATATATCACTTTTCATTTTCCTGTATTCCTAATTGAGCATGCGACACATGTGTGATTTAGTTTACAAAGTAGTGCTTTGCTTTTCTGTTCTACCGTTGGAAACTTGTTCCTGTGCTGTAAAGTGCGATATATCACTTTTCAGTTTTCCTGTATTCCTAATTGAGCGAGCGACACACATGTGATTGAGTTTAGAAATAGTGCTTTCCGTTTCTGTTCTTTCGTTCGAAACTTGTTCCTGTGCTGTATAGTGTGATATATCACTTTTCATTTTTCCTGTATTTCTAAATGAGCGAAAGCGACACACTTGTGATTTAGTTTAGAATGTAATCCTTATGCGATTTCTGTTCTTTTTGTTGGAAACTTGTTCCTGTTAGTTCAAGTTAGGGTTAGGGTTAGGTTAGTGTTAGGGTTATATCACTTTTCAGTTTTCATGTATTCCTAATTGAGAGAGTGACACACATGTGATTTAGTTTACAAAGTAGTGCTTTGCTTTTTCTGTTCTTTCATTGAAACTTGTTCCTGTGCTGTACAGTGCAATATATCACTTTTCAGTTTTCCTGTATTCTTAACTGAGGGAGTGACATACATTTGATTTAGTTTACAAAGCATTGCTTTATGTTTATGTTCTTTCTTTGGTAACTTGTTCCTGTTAGGAAAAAACTTAGGGTTAGGGTTAGGGTTAGGTTTGGGGTTAGGTTAGGGTTAGGGGTTAAGGTTAGGGATAGGAGGTTAGGGTTAGGGTTAGGGTTATATCACGTTTCAGTTTTCCTGTTTTAATAATTGAACAGGAGGCATGTATGTGAATTAGTTTACAAAGTTGTGCTTTGTGTTTCTGTTCTTTCATTGGAAACTTGTTCCTGTTAGGAACAAGTATGGGTTAGGTTAGGTTAGGTATTGTCAGGTTTAGGGTTAGGGTTAGGGTTAGGTGTTAGGGCTATGGTTAGGTTAGGGTTAGGGTTAGGCGTTAGGGTTTGGATATGGTTAGGGTTAGGGTTCTATCACTTTTCAGTTTTCCTGTTAAAATAATTGAACTGGCAACACGTATGTGAATTAGTTTACAAAGTTGTGCTTTGCACTTCTGTTCTTTCAATGGAAACTTGATTCTGCGCCACAGTGCGCGAGATAGAATTTTAGTTTTCCTGTATTCCTAATTGAGCGAGCAATACCCATGTGATTCCGTTTTAAAAAGTAGGGCTTTGCTTTTCTCTTCTTTCTTTGGAAACTTTTTCCTGTGCTGTACAGTCGCGTTATATCGCTTTTCAAGTTTCCTGTATTCCTAATTGAGCTAGCGACACACATGTGATTTAGTTTTTACAAAGTATTGCTTTGCGTTTATGTTCTTTCGATGGAAACTTGTTTCTGAACAAGTTAGGGTTAGGGTTCAGCTTTTGGGTTAGGGTTAGGGCA
>JAEOAE010002269.1:0-22561 GCA_036365155.1 Meriones psammophilus
ACACATTTGATTTACTTTACAAAGTAGTGCTTTGCGTTTTTGATCTCCTTTTGGAAACTTGTTCCTGTGCTGTACAGTTCGATATATCACTTTTCAGTTTTCCTGTTATGATAATTGAACGGGCGACACGTATGTGAATTAGTTTACAAAGTTGTGCTTTACGTTCTGTTCTTTTGATGAAAACTTGTTTCTTTGCCATAATTTCCATATATCGCTTTTCAGTTTCCCTGTATTCCTAATTGAGTGAGCGACACACATGTGATTTAGTTCAGAAAGTAGTGCTTTGCGTTTCTGTTCTTCTGTTGGAAACTTGTTTCTGTGTTGTACAGTGTGATACATCACTTTTCAGTTTTCCTGTTATAATACTTGAATGGGGGACACATATGTGAATTAGTTTACAAAGTTGTGCTTTGCCTTTCTGTTCTTTCGATGAAAACTTGTTTCTTTGCCGTACATTTCGATATATCGCTCTTTAGTTTTCCTGTATTCTTATTTGAGCGAGCGACACACATGTGATTTAGTTCACAAAATAGTGTTTGCGTTTCTGTTCTTCTGTTGGAAACTTTTTTCTGTGCTGTACAGTGTGATATATCACTTTTCAGTTTTCCTGTTATAATAATTGAACGGGCGACACGTATCTGAATTAGTTTACAAAGTTGTGCTTTGCTTTTCTGTTCCTTCCCTGGAAACGTGTTCCTGTGCTGTACAGTTCGATATATCACTTTTCAGTTTTCCTGTTATAATAATTGAACGGGCGATATGTGTGTGAATTAGTTTATAAAGTTGTGCTTTGCATTTTTCTTCTTCTGATGTAAACTTGTTTCTGTGAGATACAGTGTGAGATATCACTTTTCAGTTTTCCTGTATTCCTATTTGAACGGGCGACACACATTTGATTTATTTTCCAAAGTTGTGCTTTGCATTTCTGTTCTTTCATTGGAAAATTCTTTCTATGCTCTAAAGTGGGAGATATCACTTTTCAGTTTTCCTGTATTCCTAATTGAGCGGGGGGACACAAATGTGATTTAGTTTAAAAGTTGTGCTTTGCCTTTCTATTCTTTTTGTTGGAAACTTGTTTCTATGCACTACAGTGGGAGATATCACTTTTCAGTTTTCTTGTATTTCTAATTGAACGGGCTACATTCATGTTACTTAGATTACAAACCTGTGATTTACATTTCTGTTCTTTTTTGGAATCATCTTTCTGTGCACTACAGTGGGAGATATCCCTTTTAAGTTTTCCTGTTTTCCTAAATGAGCCAGTGGCCCACATGTGATTTAGTTTACAAAGTAGTGCTTTGCGTTTATGTTCTTTCGTTGGAAACTTGTTCCAATTAGGAACAAGTTAGGGTTAGGTTAGTGTTAGGGTTAGGGTTAGGGTTAGGGGTTAGGGTTATGGTTAGGGTTATATCACTTTTCAGTTTTCCTGTTATAATAATTGAACAGTCGACATATATGTGAATTAGTTTGCAAAGTTGTGCTTTGTGTTTCTGTTCTTTCGATGAAAACTTGTTTCTTTGCCGTACATTTCAATATATCACTTTTCAGATTTCCTGTATTCCTAATTGAGCTAGCGACACACATGTGATTTCGTTTACAAAGAAGTGCTTTGCGTTTCTGTTCTTCTGTTGGAAACTTTTCTTTGCAGTGCAGTGTGATATATCACTATTTAGTTTTCCTTTTATCATAATTGAACGGGAAACACTTATGTGAATTAGTTTACAAAGTTGTGCTTTGTGTTTCTGTTCTTTCGTTGGAAACTTGTTCCTTTTAGGAACAAGTTAGGGTTAGAGTTAGGGTTAGGGTTAGGGTTAGGTTTTGGGTTAGGGTTAGAGTAGGGTTAGGGTTAGCGTTAGGGTTAGGGTTAGGGTTATGGTTAGGGTTAGGGGTTAGTGTTAGTGTTTGGGTTAGGGTTAGGGTTACAGGGTTAGGGTTACAGGGTTAGGGTTAGGGTTAGGGTTATATCACTTTTCAGTTTTCCTATTATAATAATTGAACAGGCGACACGTATGTGAATTAGTTTACAATGTTGTGCTTTGCGTTTCTGTTCTTTAGATGGAAACTTGTTTCTGTACTGTACAGTGCGAGATAACACCTTTCAGTTTTCATGTATTCCTAATTGAGCGAGCGACACACATGTGATTCCTTTTAAAAGTAGTACTTTGCTCTTCTGTTCTTTCGTTGGAAACATGTTCCTGTGCTGTATGGTGCGATATATCACTTTTCAGTTTTCCTGTATTCCTAATGGAACGGGAAACACACATGTGATTTTGTTTCCAAAGTTGTGCTTTACATTTCTGTTCTTACATTGGAAACTTCTTCCTGTACTCCAAAGTGGAAGATATCACTTTTCAGTTTTCCTGTATTGCTAATTATGCAGGTGACACACATGTTACTTAGTTTACAAAGTTGTGCTTTATATTTCTGTTCTTTCATTGGAAACTTGTTTCTGTGAGGTACAGTGCAAGATATCACTTTTCAGTTTTCCTGTATTCCTATATGAACGGGCGACACACATTTGATTTATTTTGCAAATTTGTGCTTTGCATTTCTGTTCTTTCATTGGAAAATTCTTTCTATGCTCTAAAGTGGGAGATATCACTTTTCAGTTTTCCTGTATTCCTAATTGAGCGGGCGACACAAATGTGATTTTGTTTAAAAAGTTGTGCTTTGCCTTTCTATTCTTTTGTTGGAAACTTGTTTCTATGCACTACCGTGGGAGATATCACTTTTCAGTTTTCTTGTATTTCTAATTGAACGGGCTATATACATGTTACTTAGTTTACAAACTTGTGATTTACATTTCTGTTCTTTTTTTGGAATCATCTTTCTGTGCACTACAGTGGGAGATATCACTTTTCAGTTTTCCGGTATTCCTAATTGACCGGGTAAAACACATGTTAAGTAGTTTGCAAAGTTGTGCTTTATATTTCTTTTCTTTCATTGGAAACTTTTTCTCTGAGGTACAATGTGAGATATCACTTTTCAGTTTTCCTGGATTCCTAATTGAACAGGTGACACACATGTGATTTAGTTTCCAATGTTGTGCTTTGCTTTTCTGTTCATTCATTGCAAACTTCTTTCTGTGCTCTAAAGTGGATGATATCACTTTTCAGTTTTCTTGTATTCCTAATTGAGAGGGCTATACACATGTTACTGAGCATACAAAGTTGTGCTTTACATTTCTGTTCTTTCATTGGAAACTTGTTTCTGTGAGGTACCGTCCGAGATATAACTTTTCAGTTTTACTCTATTCCTAATTGTGCAGGCGACACACATTTTACTTAGTTTACAAAGTTGTGCTTTGCCTTTCTGTTCTTTTGTGGGAAACTTGTTTCTGTGAGGTACAGTCTTGAGATATCACTTTTCAGTTTTCCTGTATTCCTAATTGAGCAGGCGACACAGATGTGATTTATTTTCCAAAGCTCTGCTTTGTGTTTATGTTCTTTCATTGGAAACCTCTTTCTGTGCTCTAAAGTCGGAGATATCACTTTTCAGTTTTCCTCTATTCCCAATGAACGGGCGACACAGATGTGATTTATTTTCCAAAGCTCTGCTTTGTGTTTATGTTCTTTCATTGGAAACTTCTTTCTGTGCTCTAAAGTGGGAGATATCACTTTTTAGTTTTCTTGTATTCCTAATTGAACGGAAGACACACATGTTACCTAGTTTACAAAATTGTGCTTTACATTTGTGTTCTTTTGTTGGAAACTTCTTTCTGTGCACTACAGTGGGAGATATTACTTTTCAGTTTTCCTGTATTCCTAAGTCAATGGGCCACACACATGTGATTTAGTTTCCAAATTTGTGCTTTGCCTTTCTGTTCTTTCATTGGAAACTTCTTTCTTTGCTCTAAAGTGGGAGATATCACTTATCAGTTTTCCCGTATTCCTAATTGTACAGGCGACACACATGTTAATTAGTTTACAAAGTTGTGCTTTACATTTCTGTTCTTTGTTTGGAAACTTGTTTCTTTGAGGTACAGTGCAGATATCATTTTTCAGTTTTCATGTAATCCTAATTGAACTGGCGACACACATGTGATTTAGTTTACAAAGTTGTGCTTTGTGTTTCTGTTCTTTCATTGGAAACTTCTTTCTGTGCTCTAAAGTGGGAGATATCACTATTCAGTTTTCCTGTATTCCTAATTGAGCGGAAGGCACACATTTGATTTATTTTCCAAAGTTGTGCTTTGCCTTTCTATTCTTTTGTCGGAAACTTGTTTCTATGCACTACAGTGGGAGATATCACTTTTCAGTTTTCTTGTATTTCTAATTGAACGGGCTACATACATGTTACTTAGATTACAAACTTGTGATTTACATTTCTTTTCTTTTTTTGGAATCATCTTTCTGTGCACTACAGTGGGAGATATCACTTTTCAGTTTTCCTGTATTCCTATTTGAGCGAGTGGCACACATGTGATTTAGTTTACAAAGTAGTGCTTTGCGTTTATGTTCTTTCTTTGGAAACTTGTTCCTGTTAGGAACAAGTTAGGGTTAGGTTAGGGTTAGGGGTAGGGTTAGGGTTAGGGTTATGGGGTTAGGGTTATGGTTAGGGTTATATCACTTTTCAGTTTTCCTGTTATAATAATTGAACAGTCGACACATATGTGAATTAGTTTGCAAAGTTGTGCTTTGTGTTTCTGTTCTTTCGATGAAAACTTGTTTCTCTGCCGTACATTTCAATATATCACTTTTCAGATTTCCTGTATTCCTAATTGAGCTAGCTACACACATGTGATTTCGTTTACAAAGAAGTGCTTTGCGTTTCTGTTCTTCTGTTGGAAACTTTTTCTGTGCAGTACAGTGTGATATATCACTATGTAGTTTTCCTTTTATCATAATTGAACGGGAAACACTTATGTGAATTAGTTTACAAAATTGTGCTTTGCGTTTCTGTTCTTTAGATGGAAACTTGTTTCTTTGTTGTACAGTGCGAGATAACACTTTTCAGTTTTCATGTATTCCTAATTGAGTGAGCGACACACATGTGATACCTTTTAAAAGTAGTACTTTGCTCTTCTGTTCTTTCGTTGGAAACATGTTCCTGTGCTGTATGGTGCGATATATCACTTTTCAGGTTTCCTGTATTCCTAATAGAACGGGAAACACACATGTGATTTTGTTTCCAAAGTTGTGCTTTAGCTTTCTGTTCTTACATTGGAAACTTCTTCCTGTCCTCCAAAGTGGAAGATATCACTTTTCAGTTTTCTTGTATTCCTAATTGCGCAGGGGACACACAGGTTGCATAGTTTACAAAGTTGTACTTTACATTTCTGTTCTTTCGTTGGAAACCTGTTAGTGTGAGGTACAATGCCAGATATCACTATTCAGTTTTCCTGTATTCCTAATTCAGTGGGCGACACAAATGTGATTTAGTTTAAAAAGTTGTCCTTTGCCTTTCTATTCTTTTGTTGGAAACTTGTTTCTATGCACTACAGTGGGAGATATCACGTTTCAGTTTTCTTGTATTTCTAATTGAACGGGCTACATACATGTTACTTAGATTACAAACTTGTGATTTACATTTCTATTCTTTTATTGGAATCATCTTTCTGTGCACTACAGTGGGAGATATCACTTTTCAGTTTTCCTGTATTCCTATTTGAGCGAGTGGCACACATGTGATTTAGTTTACAAACTAGTGCTTTGTGTTTATGTTCTTTCGTTGGAAACTTGTTCCTGTTAGGAACAATTTAGGGTTAGGTTAGGGTTAGGGTTGGTTAGGGTTAGGGTTAGGGTTAGGGTTAGGGGTTTAGGGTTATGGTTAGGGTTATATCACTTTTCAGTTTTCCTGTTATAATAATTGAACAGTCGACACGTATGTGAATTAGTTTGCAAAGTTGTGCTTTGTGTTTCTGTTCTTTCGATGAAAACCTGTTTCTCTGCCGTACATTTCAATATATCACTTTTCAGATTTTCTGTATTATTAATTGAGCTAGCGACACACTTCTGATTTTGTTTACAAAGAAGTGCTTTGCGTTTCTGTTCTTCTGTGGGAAACTTTTTCTGTGCAGTACAGTGTGATATATCACTATGTAGTTTTCCTTTTATCATAATTGAACGGGAAACACTTATGTGTATTTGTTTACAAAGTTGGGCCTTGTGTTTCTGTTCTTTCGATGGAAACTTGTTTCTGTGCCGTACAGTGCCAGTTAACACTTTTCAGTTTTCCTGTATTCCTAATTGAGCGAGCAACACACATATGATTCTGTTTAAAAGTAGTGCTTTGCTTTTCTGTTCTTTCGTTGGAAACTTGTTCCTTTTAGGAACAAGTTAGGGAACAGTTAGGGTTAGGGTTAGGGTTAGGTTTAGGTTTAGGGTTAGGGTTAGGGTTAGGGTTAGGGTTAGGGTTAGGGTTACAGGAAAACTGAGGGGGTTACAGGGTTAGTGTTACAGGGTTAGGGTTAGGGTTAGGGTTAGGGTTATATCACTTTTCAGTTTTCCTGTTATAATAATTGAACAGGCGACACGTATGTGAATTAGTTTACAAAGTTGTGCTTTGCGTTTCTGTTCTTTAGATGGAAACTTGTTTCTGTGCTCTACAGTGAGAGATAACACTTTTCAGTTTTCATGTATTCCTAATTGAGTGAGCGACACACATGTGATTCCTTTTAAAAGTAGTACTTTGCTCTTCTGTTCTTTCGTTGGAAACATGTTCCTGTGCTGTATGGTGCGATATATCACTTTTCAGTTTTCCTGTATTCCAAATGGAACGGGAAACACACATGTGATTTTGTTTCCAAAGTTGTGCTTTACCTTTCTGTTCTTACATTTGAAACTTCTTCCTGTACTCCAAAGTGGAAGATATCACTTTTCAGTTTTCCTTTATTGCTAATTGTGCAGGTGACACATATGTTACTTAATTTAAAAAGTTATGCTTTACATTTCTGTTCTTTCATTGGAAACTTGTTTCTGTGAGGTACAGTGCAAGATATCCCTTTTCAGTTTTCCTGTATTCCCTAATTGTCTTTCCTAATTGGCAGGACACAAATGTGATTTAATTTAAAAAGTTGTGCTTTGCCTTTCTATTCTTTTGTAGGAAACTTGTTTCTATGCATTACAGTGGGAGATATCACTTTTCAGTTTTTTTTGTATTCCTAATTGTGCGGGGGACACACATGTTATGTAGTTTGCAAAGTTGTGCTTTACATTTCTTTTCTTTCATTGGAAACTTGTTTCTCTTAGGTACAATGTGACATATCACTTTTCAGTTTTCCTGGATTCCTAAATGAACAGGTGACACACATGTGATTTAGTTTCCAATGTTGTGCTTTGCTTTTCTGTTCATTCATTGCAAACTTCTTTCTGTGCTCTAAAGTGGAGGATATCACTTTTCAGTTTTCTTGTACTCCTAATTATGCAGGGGACACACAGGTTGCATAGTTTACAAAGTTGTGCTTTACATTTCTGTTCTTTCGTTGGAAACTTGTTAGTGTGAGGTACAATGCGAGATACCATTTTTTAGTTTTCCTGTATTCCTAATTGAACGGGTAACACACATGTGATTTAGTTTCTAAAGTTGTGCTTTGTGTTTCTCTTTTTTATTGGAAAGTTATTTCTCTGCTCTAAAGTGGGAGATTTCACTTTTCAGTTTTCCTGTATTCCTAATAGTGCAGGCGACACACATGTTACTTAGATTACAAAGTTGTTCTTTACATTTCTGTACTTTCGTTGGAAATTTCTTTCTTTGCTCTCAAGTGGGCGATCTCACGTTCCAGTTTTTCTGTATTCATAATGGAACGGGCGACACAAATGTGATTTAGTTTACAAAGTTTTGCTTTGCCTTTCTATTCTTTTGCTGGAAACTTCTTTTGAACGAAAGAACAGAAACGCAAAGCACTACTTGTAAACTAAATCACATGTGTGCCACTCACTCAATTAGGAATACAGGAAAACTGAAAAGTGATATAACCCACTGTACAGGACAGGAACAAGTTTCCATGGAAAGAACAGAAACCCAAAGCACAACTTTGTTAAATAAATCACATGTGTGCCACTCGCTCAATTAGGAATACAGGAAAACTGAAAAGTAATATAACGCCCTGTACAGCACAGGAACAAGTTTCGAACGAAAGAACAGAAAAGCAAAGCACTACTTTTAAACGGAATCACATATGTGTCCCTCACTCAATTAGGAACACAGGAAAATTGAAAAGTGTTATCTTGCAGTGTAAGGCACAGAAACAAGTTTCCATCGAAAGAACAGAATCGCAAAGCACAACTTTGTAAACTAATTCAAATACGTGTCGCCCATTCAATTATTATAACAGGAAAACTGAAAAGTGATATATCGAACTGTACAGCACAGGAACAAGTTTCCATTGAAAGAGAAGAAACGCAAAGCAAAACTTTGTGAACGAATTAACATACGTGTAGCCCGTTCAATTATTATTAACAGGAAAACTCAAAAGTGATATACACATTGTACAGCACAGACACATGTTTCCATCATTAGAACAGAAACACAACACACTACTTTGTAAACTAAATCACATGTGTGTTGCTCGCTCAATTAGGAATACCAGAAAACTGAAAAGCGATATATTGAAATGTATGGCAAAGAAACAAGGTTCTTCGAAAGAACAGAAACTCAAAGCACAACTTTGAAAACTAATTCACATTTGTGTCGCCTGTTCAATTATTATAACAGGAAAACTGAAAAGTGATATAAGCCTCACCCTAACCCTAACACCCTAACCATAACCCTAACCCCTAAACCTAACCCTAACCCTAACCCTAACCCTAACCCTAACCCTAAACCTACCCTAAACCTAACACTAACCCTAACGCTAACCCTAACCCTAATTTGTTCCTAACAGGTTTCCAAGGAAAGAACATAAATGCAAAACACTACTCTGTAAAGTAAATCACATGTGTTTCACTCGCTCAATTCTGAATACAGGAAAACTGAAAAGTGATACATCGCACTGTACAGCATAGGAACAAGTTTAGAACAATAGACCAGAAAAGCAATGCACTACTTTTAAACGGAATCACATGTGTGTCGCTCGCTCAATTTGGAATACAGGAAAACTGAAAAGTGATATATCGCACTGTAAGGTACAGAAACAAGTTTCCATCAAAAGAACAGAAACGCAAAGCACTACTTTGTATACTAATTCACATAAGTGTCGCTCGTTCAATTATTATAACAGGAAAACTGAAAAGTGATATATCACACTGTACAGCACAGGAACAAGTTCCCAAGGAAAGAACAAAAAAGCAAAGCACTACTTTTAAACAGAATCACATGTGTGTCGCTCGCTCAATTAGGAATACAGGAAAACTGAAAAGTGATATATCCCAGTATATGGCACAGAAACACGTTTCCATCGAGAAAGAACAAAAGCAAAGCACAACTTTGTAAACTAATTCACATACTTGTTGCCCGATCAAGTATTATAACAGGAAAACTGAAAAGTGATATAACCCTAACGCTAACCCTAACCCCCTTACCCTAACCCTAACCCTAACCCTAATCCTAACTCCTAACGCTAACCCTAACCCTAAACCTAACCCTACCCTAACGCTAACCTAACCTAACACTAACCCTAACCTAACTTGTTCCTAACAGGAACATGTTTCCAACGAAAGAACATAAACGCAAAGCACTACATTGTAAACTAAATCACATGTGTGTCGCTCGCTCAATTAGGAATACAGGAAAACTGAAAAGTGATATATCCCACTATATGGCACAGAAACACGTTTCCATCGAAAGAACAGAAGCATAAGCACAATTTTGTAAACTAATTCACATACTGTTGCCTGATCAAGTATTATAACAGGAAAACTGAAAAGTGATATAACCCTAACGCTAACCTAACCCCTTACCTAACCCTAACCTAACCCCAATCCTAACTCCTAACGCTAACCCTAAGCAAAACCTAACCCTACCTAACGCTAACCCCTAACCTAACACTAACCCTAACCCTAACTTGTTCCTAACAGGAACATGTTTCCAACGAAAGAACATAAGCATAAAAGCACTACATTGTAAACTAAATCACATGTGTGTCACTAGCTCAATTAGGAATACAGGAAAACTGAAAAGTGATATATCGCACTGTACAGCACAGGAACAAGTTTTGAACCAAAGAAGAGAAAAGCAAAGCACTACTTGTAAACTAAGTCACATGTGTGTCTCTTGCTCAATTAGTAATACAGGAAACCTGAAAAAGTGATATATTGCAGTGTATGGCTTAGAAACAAGTTTTCTTGAAAGAACAGAAGCGAAAAGCACAACTTTGTAAACTAATTCACATTCGTGTGTCGCCTGTTCAATTATTATAACAGGAAAACTGAAAAGTGATATAACCTAACACTAACCCTAACTAACCATAACCATAACCATAACCCTAACCTAATCCTAAACCCTAACGCTAACCCTAACCTAAGCGTGGCCCTACCTAACCCTAACACTAACCCTAACCCTAACCCTATCCCCTAACCCTTACCCTCCTAACCCTAATCCTAACCCCCTAACCCTGACCCTAATACTAACCCTAAACCTACCATAAAACTAACCCTAACCCTAACCCTAAACCTGACTTGTTACTAACAGGAACAAGTTTCCAAAGAAAGAACATAAGCGCAAAGCACTACTTTATAAACTAAATCACATGTGTGTCGCCGCTCAATTAGGAATACAGGAAAACTGAAAAGTGATATATCAAAACTGTACGGCAAAGAAACAAGTTTTCATTGAAAGAACCGAAACACAAAGCACAACTTTGTAAACTAATTAACATACGTGTCGCCTTTTCAATTATTATAACAGGAAAACTGAAAAGTGATATAACCCTAATCCTAACCCTAACCTAAACCTAACCTAACCCTAACCCTAACCTAACTTGTTCCTAACAGGAACAAGTTTCCAAGGAAAGACAATAAACACAAAGCACTACTTTGTAAATTAAATCACATGTGTGTCACTTGCTAAATTAGAAATACAGGATAACTGAAAAGTGATATATCGCACTGTACATCACAGGAACATGTTTAGAATGAAAGAACAGAAGAACAGATCACTACTTTTAAACGGAATCACATGTGTGTCGCTCGCTCAAATAGGAACACAGGAAAACTGAAAAGTGATATATCACAGTGTATGGCACAGAAACAAGTTTCCGTGGACAGAATAGAAAAGGAAAGCACAACTTTGTAAACTAATTCACATTTGTGTCGCCTCTTCAATTATTATAACAGGAAAACTGAAAAGTGATATAACCCTAACAGTAACCCTAAACCCCTAACCCTAACCCTAACCCAAACCTAATCCTAACCCCTAACGCTAAACCTAACCCTAAACCTAGCCCTGCCTAACCCTAACCCTAACCCTAACCTAACCCTAACCCTAACACTAACCCTAACCTAACCCCTAACCCTAACCCAAACCATAAGACCTAACACCCTAACCCTATTCCTAACGCTAACCCTAACCCTACCCTAACCCTAACCCTAACCCTAACAATAACCCTAATCCTGACTTGTTCCTAACAGGAACAAGTTTCCAACAAAAAGAACATAAATGAAAAGCACTACTTTGTAAACTAAATCACATGTTTGTGGCGCTCACTCATTTAGGACTACAGGAAAACTGAAAAGTTTTATCTCGCACTGTATGGCACAGAAACAAGGTTCCATCGAAATAACAGAAAGCATAAAGCATACCTTTGTAAACTAATTCACATACGTGTTGCCTGTTCAATTATTATAACAGGAAAACTGAAAAGTGATATATCACACTGTAAAGCACAGAAACAAGTTTCAAAAGAACAGAAATGCAAAGCACTACTTTGTAAACTAAATCACATGTGTGTTGCTCTCTCAATTAGTAATACAGGAAAACTGAAAAGTGATATATCGAACTACTAAGAAAAAAAAAACAAGCTTTCATTGAAAGAACAGAAGCATAAAAAGCGCAACTTTGTAAACTAATTAACATACGTGTCGCCTGTTCAATTATTATAACAGGAAAACTGAAAAGTGATATATCACACTGTAAAGCACAGAAACAAGTTTCCAAAGAAGAACAGAAATGCAAAGCACTACTTTGTAAACTAAATCACATGTGTGTTGCTCTCTCAATTAGTAATACAGGAAAACTGAAAAGTGATATATCGAACTACTAAAAAAAACAAGCTTTCATTGAAAGAACAGAAGCGCAAAGCGCAACTTTGTAAACTAATTAACATATGTGTCGCCTGTTCAATTATTATAACAGGAAAACTGAAAAGTGATATAACCCTAACCCTAACCCTAACACTAACCCTAACCCTAACCCTAACCCTAACCCTAAACCTAAACCTAACCTAACCTAACCTAACCTAACTTGTTCCTAACAGGAACAAGTTTCCAGAAAGACCATAAACACAAAGCACTACTTTGTAAACTAAATCACATGTGTGTCATTTCCTAAATTAGAAATACAGGATAACTGAAAAGTGATGTATCGCACTGTATAGCACAGGAACAAGTTTAGAATGAAAGAACAGAAGAACAAATCACTACTTTTAAATGGAATCACAAGTGTGTCGCTCACTCAATTAGGAATACAGGAAAACTGAAAAGTGATATATCGCCCGGTACGGCACAGAAACAAGTTTCCATCGAAAGAACAGAAACACAAAGCACAACTTTGTATACTAATTCACATACGTGTCGCCAGTTCAATTATTATTACAGGAAAACTTAAAAGTGATATATCGAAACTGTAAGGTAAAGAAACAAGTTTTCTTTGAAACAACAGAAACGAAAAGCACAACTTTGTAAACTAATTCACATATAAGTCACCTGTTCAATTATTATAACAGGAAAACTGAAAAGTGATATAACCCTAACACTAACCCTAACCCCTAAACATAACCCTAACCTAACCTAATCCTAAACCCTAACTCTAACCCTAACCCTTAACCTGGCCCTACCCTAACCCTAATCCTAACCGTAACACTAACCCTAACCCTAACCCTAAACCTTACCCTAACCTAATACTAACCCCTAACCCTGACCCTAACGCTAACCCTAACCCCTACCTAACCCTAACCCTAACCTAACCTACCCTAACCCTAACCCTAACCTGACTTGTTCCTAACAGGAACTAGTTTCCAAAGAAAGAACATAAACGCAAAGCACTACTTTGTAAACTAAATCACATGTGTGTCGACTGTTCAATTAGGAATACAGGAAAACTGAAAAGTGATATATCGAAGCTGTACGGAAAAAAAGAAACAAGTTTCCATCGAAAGAACAGAAACACAAAGCACAACTTTGTAAACTAATTCACATACGTGTCGCCAATTCAATTATTATAACAGGAAAACTGAAAAGTGATATATCACACTGTACAGCACAGAAACAAGTTTCCAAAAGAAGAACAGAAATGCAAAGCACTACTTTATAAACTAAATCACATGTGTATTGCTCTCTCAATTAGTAATATAGGAAAACTGTAAACTTTGTAATCTAATTAACAAGCGTGTCACCTGTTCAATTATTATAACAGGAAAACTGAAAAGTGATATAACCCTAACCCTAACCCTAACCCTAACCCTAACTTGAACCTAACAGCAACCCTAACTTGTTCCTAACAGGAACAAGTTTCCAAAACAAGACCATAAATACAAAGCACTACTTTGTAAACTAAATCACATGTGTGTCACTCGCTAAATTAGAAATACAGGAAAACTGAAAAGTGATATATCGCACTGTATGGCACAGAAACAAGTTTCCATCGAAAGAACAGAAACACAAAGCACAACTTTCTAAACTAATACACATATGTGTCGCCCGTTCAATTATTATAACAAAAAATTGAAAAGTGAAATATCGCACTGTACAGCACAGGAACAACTTTACTTGAAAGAACAGAAAAGAAAAAAGCATTACTTTGTAAGCTAAATCACATGTGTGTCGCTCTCTCAATTAGTAATACAGGAGAACTGAAAAGTGATAAAACTGTACGGCAAAGAAACAATTTTCCATCGAACGAACAGAAACGCAAAGTACAACTTTGTAAACTAATTCACATATGTGTTGCTTGTTCAATTATTATAACAGGAAAACTGAAAAGTGATATAACCTAACCGTAACCTAACCCTAACCCTAACCCTAACCCTAACCTAACCCTAACCTAACCTAACCTAACCCTACCTTGTTCCTAACAGGAACAAGTTTCCAATGAAAGACCATAAACGCAAAGGACTACTTTGTAAACTAAATCACATGTGTGTCACTTGCTAAATTAGAAATACAGGATAACTGAAAAGTGATGTATCCCACTGTACAGCACAGGAACAAGTTTAGAACGAAAGAGCAGAAGAACAAATCACTACTTTTTTTTTTTATTCATCAGTTACATTTTATTAACTCTGTATCCCAGCCATGTCCCGATCCCTCATTCCCTCCCAGTCCCTCCCTCCCTCCCTCATCTCAACCGTGCCCATTTCCAAGTCCACTGATAGGGTGGACCTCCTCCCCATTTATCTGATCCTATTTTATCAGGTATCTTCAGGACTGGCTGCAAAGCCCTCCTCTGTGGCCTAACAGGACTTCTCCTCCCTTCGGGGGTGGGGAGACCAAAGAGCCAGTCATTGGGTTCCTGATAGAAATAGTCCTTGTTCCCCTCACTTTGGGAAACTAATTGGTTACTGAGCTACCACAGGCTACATCTGAGTGGAGGTTCTAGGTTATATGCATACATGGTCCTTGGTTGAATGTCAGTCTCAGAAAAGACCCTGTGCCCAGATATATTTGGTCCTTGTGGAGCTCCTATCGTTTCCCCATCAGACTAACTCCCCTTCTTTCTTATGATTCCCTGTACTCTGCCAAAGGTTTGGTCATGAGTCTTTGCTTTGAAAACACTGCTAATTAGAGTCTTTCAGATGCGCTCAGTAGACTCCTGTCATACATTCAATGCACATCCCATCTGTCTTTCTAAACGAGGATTGATCATCTTACCCCATGTCCGCTCAATTGATTATCTTTTTTAGGTGTATAGATTTCATTATGTTTATCATATCTTATAGGTCTATATAAGTGAGTATATCCCATGTTTGTCTTTCTCCTTCTGGGATATTTCACTCAGAATGATCTTTTCTAGATCCCACCATTTGCCTGCAAATTTCATGATTTCCTCCTTTTTGATTGCTGAGTAGTATTCCATTGTATAAAAATACCACAATTTCTGTACCCATTCCACCGTTGATGGACATCTGGGTTGTTTCCAGGTTCTGGCTATTACAAATAGAGCTGCTATAAACATGGTTGAGCAAGTGTCTTTTTTGTGTACTTGAACAAACTTTGGGTATATACCTAGCAGTGGTATAGCTGGGTCTGAAGGAAGCACTATTCCTATTTGTCTTAGAAAGCGCCAGATAGTTTTCCAGAGTGGTTGTACCAGTTTACATTCCCACCAGCAGTGGAGGAGGGTTCCCCTTTCTCCACAACCTCTCCAGCAGGTGTTATTGCTTGAGTTTTTCATCTTGGCCATTCTGAGGGGTGTAAGGTGATATCTCAGGGTCGTTTTGATTTGCATTTCCCTGATGACTAATGAGGATGAGCATTTCTTTAAGTGTTTTTCTGCCATTCGATATTCCTCTGTCGAGAATTCTCTGTTTAGCTCTGTTCCCCATTTTTTAATTGGATTACTTGGATTGCTGCTTTTCAGCTTCTTTAATCCTTTGTATATACTGGATATTAGTCCTCTGTCAGATAAAGGGTTAGTGAAGATTCTTTCCCAATCTGTAGGCAGTCGTTTTGTTTTGATGACGGTATCCTTTGCTTTACAGAAACTTTTCAGTTCCATGAGGTCCCATTTATTGATTGTTGCTCTTAGAGCCTGTGCTGTTGGTGTTCTGTTCAGGAAGTTGTCTCCTGTGCCAATGAGTTCTAGGCTGTTACCCACCTTTTTTTCCAATTGATTTAGGGTATCTGGTTTTATGTTGAGGTCCTTGATCCACTTTGACTTTAGTTTTGTGTAGGGTGATAAATATGGATCTATTTTCATTTTTCTGCATGTAGACATCAAGTTGGTCCAGCCCCATTTGTTGAAGATGCTGTCTTTTTTCCATTGAATGGATTTGGCTTCTTTGTCAAATATCGAGTATTCATAGGTGTGTGGATCTATTTCTGTGTCTTCTATGCGGTTCCATTGATCCTCCTTTCTGTTTCTATGCCAATACCATGCAGTTTTTATTACTGTTGCCCTGTAGTACAGCTTGAGATCAGGAATGGTGATACCTCCAGATGATCTGTTGTTGTACAGGATCGTTTTGGAGATTCTGGGTTTTTTGTTTCTCCATATGAAGCTGAGAATCTTTTTTTCGAGGTCTGTAAAGAATTGAGTTGGTATTTTGATGGGAATTGCATTGAATCTGTAGATTGCTTTTGGCAGTATGGCCGTTTTCACAATGTTAATCCTACCAATCCATGAGCACGGGAGATCTTTCCATCTTCTGATATCTTCTTCGATTTCTTTCTTCAGAGACTTGAAGTTTTTCTCAAACAGGTCTTTCACTTGCTTGGTTAGAGTCACACCAAGGTACTTTATGTTATTAGTGGCTATTGTGAAGGGTGTTGTTTCCCTAATTTCTTTCTCAGCCTTTTTGTCTTTGGTATACAGGAGGGCTTCTGATTTTTTTGAGTTGATTTTGTATCCTGCCACTTTGCTGAGGTGTTTATCAGCTGAAGGAGTTCTCTGGTTGGATTTTTGGGGTCGCTCATGTATACTATCATATCATCTGCAAATAGTGACACTTTGACCTCTTCCTTTCCGATTTGTATCCCCTTGATCTCCTTTAGTTGTCTTATTGCTCTGGCTAGGACTTCAAGTACTATGTTGAAGAGATATGGGGACAATGGACAGCCTTGTCTTGTCCCTGATTTCAGTGGGATTGATTTAAGTTTCTCTCCATTGAGTTTGATGTTAGCTCTAGGCTTGCTATATATTGCCTTTACTATGTTTAGGTATGTGCCTTGTATCCCTGATCTCTCCAAGACTTTAAACATGAATGGGTGTTGGACTTTGTCAAATGCTTTTTCGGCATCTAAGGAGATGATCATGTGGTTTTTGTCCTTCAGTTTGTTTATGTAGTGGATTACATTGATGGATTTCCATATGTTGAACCACCCTTGCATGCCTGGGATGAAGCCTACTTGGTCATGGTGGATGATATCTTTGATATGTTCTTGGATTCGGTTTGCAAGTATTTTATTGAGTATTTTTGCATCAATGTTCATAAGAGAGATAGGCTTGAAGTTCTCTTTTTTTGTTGGGTCTTTGTGTGGTTTAGGTATTAAGGTGACTGTGGCTTCATAGAATGAGTTTGGTAGTGTTCCTTCTGTTTCTATTTTGTGGAATAGCTTGAGGAGAATTGGAGTTAGCACTTCTTTGAAGGTCTTGTAGAATTCTGGGCTGAAGCCATCTGGTTCGGGGCTTTTTTTTGGAGGGGAGACTGTTAATGACTGCTTCGATTTCCTTGGGAGATATAGGGCTATTCAGTCTTTCTACCTGATCTTGACTTAGTTTTGGTAGATGGAATCTTTCAAGAAAATTATCCATTTCATTTAGATTCTCAGATTTTGTGGCATATAGACTTTTGTAGTATGACCTAATAATTGTTTGGATTTCCTCAATGTCTGTGGTTATGTCCCCATTTTCATTTCTGATTTTGCTGATCTAGATAGTTTCCCTCTGCTTTTTAGTTAGTTTGGCTAAGGGTTTGTCTATCTTGTTGATTTTCTCAAAGAACCAGCTTTTTGTCTCATTGATTCTTTGGATAGTTTTATTTGTTTCTACTTGATTGATTTTAGCCCTTAGTTTGATTATTTCCAGCCGTCTGCTCCTCTTGGGTGTATCTGCTTCTTTTTTTTCTAGGGTTTTCAGTTGGGCCATTAAGTTGTTTGTATGTGATGTTACGAATTTCTTCTTGCAGGCACTTAGTGCTATAAATTTTCTACTGAGCACTGATTTCAATGTGTCCCATAAATTTGGATATATTGTGCCTTCCTTTTCATTGAATTCTAGGAAGTCTTTAATTTCTTTCTTTATTTCTTCCTTAACCCAGCTGTCATTGAGTAGTAAGTTGTTCAGTTTCCATGTGCATGTCGGCTTTTTGTTGTTTCTGTTGTTGTTGATGTCTAGCTTTAGTCCATGGTGGTCAGATAGTATACAAGGGATTATTTCAATCCTTTTGTATCTGTTGAGGCTTGCTTTGTGACCCACTATATGGTCTCTTTTGGAAAAGGTTCCATGCGGTGCTGAAAAGAAGGTGTACTGTTTTGAGTTTGGGTGAAACGATGTGTAGACGTCTATTAGGTCCATTTGATTTAGGAATTCTGTGAGTGCTTTTATTTCCCTATTTGGTGTCTGTCTAGTTGATCTGTCCCTTGGTGAGAGTGGAGTGTTGAAGTCTCCCACTATTAAGGTATTAGGATCAATGTATGATTTAAGCTTTAATAATGTTTCATTTACAAATGTCGGTGCTCTTGTATTTGAGGCATAGATATTCAAGATTGTGATGTCCTCTTGGAGGATTTTTCCTTTGATGAGAATATAGTGGCCCTCCTTATCTTTTTTTATTAACTTGGGTTGAAAGTCTATTTTATTAGATATTAGGATGGCTACTCCAGCTTGTTTTCTGGAACCATTTGCTTGAAAAAGTTTTCCAGCCCTTTACTCTGAGGTAATGTTTGTCTTTGTTGCATAGGTGTGTTTCTTGGATGCAACAGAATGTTGGATCCTGTTTCCTTAACCATTCTGTTAGCCTGTGTCTTTTTATTGGTGAGTTGAGTCCACTGATATTGATAGATAATAGTGACCAATGCATGTTAGTTCCTTTTGTAATGGAGTCGATGATCTAACCCTGTTTCATTGCTTGTTTTCTTTTCATTTTTGTTGGGACATTATCTGTATGCCCTGTTTTCTTGGGTGAGTTTGTTTTCATTGGATTGGAGTTTTCCTTCTAGTATCTTCTGTAGGGATGGTTTGCTGTGTAGACATTGTGTAAACTTAGTTTTGTCATGGAATATTTTGTTTTCTCCATCTATGTTGATTGAAAGCTTTGCAGGGTATAGTAGTCTGGGTTGACACTTGTGATCTCTTAGAGTCTCCATGATACTTGCCCAGGCCCTTCTGGCTTTCATAGTTTCTGATGAGAAGTCTGGTGTGATTCTGACAGCTCTACCTTCATATGTTACTTGGCCTTTTTCCCTTGCTGCTTTTAATATCTTTTCTTTGTTCTGTAGTTTTAGTGTTTTAACTATGATGTGACGTGATGTGTTTCTTTTCTGGTCTAGTCTATTTGGAGTTCTGTAGACCTCCTGTATATTTATGGACATCTCTTTCTTTAAGTTGGGAAAATTTTCTTCTATGATTTTCTTGAAAATATTTTCTGGACCTTGAGTCTGGAGTCTTCTTTTTTCGTGAATTCCTATTATTCTTAGATTTTGTCTTTTCATAGCATCCTTGATTTCTTGGATATTTTGTGATTGGAACTTTTCTGATTTTACTTTTCTTTGAGAGAAGTATCCATTTCTGCAAGTGTGTCTTCAGCTCCAGAGATTCTCTCTTCCATCTCTTGTATTCTGTTGGTGATGCTTACTTTTGTGGTTCCTGATCTTTTCTCCAAGTTCTCCAGCTCAAGAGTTTTCTCATTTTGTGTTTTCTTTATTGATTCTAATTCTGTTTTCATGCCTTGCACCATTTCTTTCATGTGTTTGAATTTGGATTCCTGACTTTCTACGATGGCCTCTATTTCTTTTTCATTTCCTTCTTATATGCCACTAATTTTTCCTCTACTTGTGTATCTATTTGTTTGGCTATGTTTGCCTGTGTTTCTTTAAGGATATTGTCTATTTCTTCTTTCTTTGTCTCCAATTGACTGGCCATTTCTTTGAAAGACTTGTTCATTTCCTCCTTATGAGCCTCAAATAATTGGGCAAGCATGGCTTTAAAATCATTTTCCTGTGCTTCTGCTGAATTGGAGTATCCATCGATTTTGGGGTTTGCTGGTGAAGTCATGATGTCCTGATTTATGTTGGAAGTGTTCTTTCGCCTACCCCTGGCCATTGGCTTATCTGAAACCTTCCCTGTTTGTTTTTGGATTCTGCAGATCAGACAGGTGCTGTCTCTCTCTGGTATCTGGAGAGTTCTTCAGGAAGCTGAGCACTCTCAGCGTGTGCTGAGGACTAGCTGTACCTGTGGGAGGAAAGTACACAGGCGCAAACGGTGCAAATGCAAGCGTGTGTGCGCGTGCACGTGTGTGTGTGTCTGTGTGTGTAAGTGTGCGTGGATGAGTTTCTCAAGGGACAGAGTGATGGCTAATGTTGAACCCTTGAGTGTGTGGGAGGGGCTCTGCACTGTATATGTCACAGGCGCTAATGATGATCGCAGCACAATTTCTGGCATTAACTGTCTTAACTCCTCAATCAGGCCCACAGGGCAGGAACTTCAATGTCCCTAGTGCCCCTCTGTCTACCAAAGTGGGTATGTGGGTGGGAGGGGGGTACGATGCCTGGCTTCTGATTTAGAAGGACCCAGGATCTGGGGAACTGCAGATTCTCAAGGGTGCACTCAATTACAGGCAGGTTTCCTGGCAGAGATCGTGGTATCCGGGGCTCTCTGCTCTCTGGTTTGGCCCTGCTCCTTTGATGTGTTCCTCCAGTTCTGAGCTGCTGTCACTGCTAGGTTCTGAGGTCTTGCTGCAGCTAGAGATTTCAGGGTGGTCACTAGAGCAGGGATGGTGTAATTCGCTCAATTAGGAATACAGGAAAACTGAAAAGTGATATATTGAACTGTACAGCACAGGAACAAGTTTAGATCTAAAGAACAGAAGAACAAATCACTACTTTAAAGCGGAAATACATGTGTGTCAGCTCGCTCAATTATTAATACAGGAAAACTGAAAAGTGATATAAGCCTAAGCCTAACCTAACCTAACACCCTAACTCTAACCTAACCCCCGCAACGCTAACCCTAACCTAACCATAACCCTAACCCTACCCTAACCTAACCCTAACCCTAACCGTAACATTAACCCTAACTTGTTCCTAAACCTAACAGGAACAAGTTTACAAGGTAAGAACATAAACGCAAAGCACTACTTTGTAAACTAAATCATATGTGTGTCACTCACTCAATTAGGAATACAGGAAAACTGAAAAGTGATATATCACACTGTACAGCACAGAAACAAGTTTAGAACGAAAGAACAGAAAAACAAATCACTACTTTTAAACGGAATCACATGTGTGTTGCTCGTTCAAATATTAATACAGAAAAACTGAATAGTGATATATCGCACTGTACAGCACAGAAACAAGTTTCCATCGAAAGAACAGAAAGGCAAAGCATAACTTTGTATACTAATTAACATACGTGTCGCCCGTTCAATTATTATAACAGGAAAACTGAAAAGTGATATATCGCACTGTACAGCACAGGAACAAGATTCGAACTAAAGCACAGAAAAGGAAAACACTACTTTGTAAACTAAATCACATGTGTGTCGCTCGCACAATTAAGAAGACAGGGAAACTGAAAAGTGATATATCGCAGTGTATGGCACAGAAACAAGTTTCCAAAAGAAGAACAGAAACGCAAAGCACTACTTTGAAAACTAAATCATATGTGGGTCACTCGCTAAATTAGGAATACAGGAAAACTGAAAAGTGATATATCGCACTGTACAGCACAGGAACAAGTTTCAAACTAAAGAACAGAAAAGCAAAGCACTACTTTTAAATGGCATCACATTTGTGTTGCTCGCTCAATTAGGAAAACAAGAAAACTGAAAAGTCATATATCGAATTGTACGGCACAGAAACAAATTTTCATCGAAAGAATAGAAACGCAAAGCACAACTTTGTAAACTAATACACATTCGTGTCGCCATTTCAATTATTATAAGAGGAAAACTGAAAAGTGATATAACCCTAACCCTAACCCTAACCCTAACCCTAAAACCCCTATCCTAACCCTAACCCTAACACTAACCCTAACCCTGGCCTGGCCTAACCCCTAACCTAACCCTAACCCTAACCCTAACCCTAACCCTACCTAACCTTAAACCTAACCCTAACCTTAACCCTAAACCCCTATCCCTAACCCTAACACTAACCCTAACCGTAACCCTAACCCCTAACCATAAGCCTAACCATAACCCTAACCCTATCCTAACCCTAACCTAACCCTAACCCCTACCCTACCCCTAACCTAACCCTAACCCTAACCTTAGCCCTTACTTGTTCCTTACAGGAACAAGTTTCCAACGAAAGAAAATAAGCGCAAACCACTACTTTGTAAACTAAATCACATGTGTGTCTCTCGCTCAAGTAGGAATACAGGAAAAATGAAAAGTGATATATTGAACAGCAAAGAAACAAGTTTTCATCGAAAGAACAGAAAACACGAAGGACAACATTGTAAACTAATTCACATATTTGTCGCCTTTCCATTATTGTAACAGGAAAACAACCCTAACCCTAACCCTAACCCTAATCCTAACTAACCTTAACCCTAACCCTAACCTAACTTGTTCCTACAGAGCACTACTTTG
>JAEOAE010003869.1:0-10000 GCA_036365155.1 Meriones psammophilus
GGATTGCAGTTCTAACAACGAGTACATCCACTGCTGGTAGATATTTACATTCGCATTCGCTGACCCTCTAACGCAACATGCTGCTTCTCGGTCCTCGAACTCCTGATCCACCCGCCATCCCCCTTCCTGGGACCGGCATCGCTCTGTCACTGTGCCCGGCTGCATCCTTTCAGATTTTCCCAGAGATGGTGGATTGAATGTGCGGACAGTCTGCTTTACCTGGACTAGGAGTCTGCGTTAACAAGCTTAGGCAGAGAGACAAACATGCTTCTTAGTGAAAATCTTAGGGAAGCGATTTTTGAACCTCCAAATGCCGAGAACCAATGCAGAGCACAAATGCAGAGACACACATGCACACACACACACACACACACACACACACACACACACAGAGAGAGAGAGAGAGAGAGAGAGAGAGAGAGAGAGACATCTGCCAGAAGAGGGAATCGGTTCACCTGATAGATGGTTGTGAGCCACCATGTGGTCCCAAGAGTTTTTTTTTTTTTCATCATGTCATCTTTCTGTGTAATGGACCGTGTGCGTGGACCCCTTTATCTTCTCCATCTCTAGCGATTGACATCGAGTTTAGTACTCTAGGCTGCTAGCACCTGTGGTATCTTTTTATTTTTTAATTTTTTTAAAGATTTTTTTACTTTAGGTATACGAGTGTTGTATCTGCATTTATATCTGCCAGAAGAGGGAATCGGTTCACATTCTAGACGTATCACTTTTCTGTTTTCTTCTCAACTGAGTTCAGAAACACTGTTACATATTTCCTGTACTTAGTTCGCAACGCTGTGCTATGCCTTTCAGTTCTTACCTTGGAGAGACGTTTTATGTGTTCTTCTGTACTATGCCAGATAGATCACTTTTCTGTTTCTTCTCAGCATAGCTCAGAAACACTGTTACATACTTTCCTGGACATTGTTCGAAACGCTGTGCTTTGACTTTCTGTTCTTACCTTGGAAACACATTCATGCGCTCTTCTCTACTAAGCTAGATATAGCAATATAGCACTTTTCTGCTTTCTCTGTTTGTGAGAGACCGAGAGTTAGTTATATTTTAAGATTAAACAAGGTAACAAGAAATTAAAAACAAATCAAGCTTTCTCTCTCTCTCTCTCTCTCTCTCTCTCTCTCTCTCTCTAGATAGGGTTTCTTTGTAACAGGCTTGGCTGTCCTGCCACTGGTTCTGGAGACCAGTCTGGCCCTGAAACAAAGATAAGGCCTGCTTCTGCTTTTGTTGTTGCTGTTGTTTGTTTTCAAGCTCTTTGTTTGCTTTTTTTATTCTATGCAGTGAAGCAAGGGTGGGGGGAGAGAAGGGAAAGAAAGACACACATCACACACAGAGATCCTCTCTATCTCTCTCTCAAACACACACCACAGAGGTGAGAGAGAGAGAGACTTTTGTAAATTGAACTAAATATACGATAAAGAATATAAACCAGAAGAAGAAAAAGATGCCTTCCTGGAATTAGAGAAATACAAGGAAGACAAGCTGGGTGTGGTGGTACATTCCTTTAGGCCCGGCACCCTGAAGGCAGAGGCAGGCAGATCCCTGGGTTTTAAGCCTACTTTGTAGATGGTATCCTTTCTCGGGAAACCTTGTTTCAACTAACCAGAAAACAACAACAACAACAACAAAAACTAAATAACTAAGTAACTGAGTAAGTGCATGAATAAAAGAAACAAATCATGAGAGTGAATGGTGTTGGGAGCCTCGTGATCATCTCGCCAGCAGAAACGCATGCAGACACAAGGATCCTCGCGCAACAAACTTTATTACAATCACGCGATGAAAAGTGGAGAGAAGAGGAGAGGGCCTCGATGTGGCGCTGTTTATATAAGGCCTGTTCGCACCTAAGTGACGTGTCAATACCCTGATTGGCTGCTCACTCTTTACCCCTCCTGATGACTCCGGCCCAGCGTTAGCATGCTTACGCAATTTGTGCATGTGTACTGGAGGCTGTTTACAGCTTTGCGGGGGGGAATGTCAACACCATCTAGTGGGGTCTGAGTCTCAGCTCTCCACATCCCCCTTTTGTTTTAATAAATGAAAACTGCCTTAAAGCCTATATAAGCACAGTACAAGGGGCCCTAAGCTCGATCAAGCAAACTCCTTCTTTGGGAGTAGCGATCAAGAGCTTTAGATTACTTCCTTACCCCACCAGGTGCAATGGAGACAAGTCCTCTGGGTGCAGGGGCTAAGGGAGAAGATTAAAAAAGGAGGTGACACCCATTCCCGTGCAATGGAATAAAATTCCAGGAGTGCAAGGGCTGTCATCCTCCTATCTAGGTACCATAGCCGCTTAGGCAAAGGCAACATTGACTTGGATCACTCATCGACTCAGGGCAATGGGGTAAAACCCTGAGGTGCATTGACTGAGTGTCACAGTCTGTTTTAATTTTTAACATGGATAACCAAATTTTGGGAGATGATCCTTGTTTCAAGGCCACAAGTGTTTTTTGTGATTGTGACCTAGTCACGTTTATGTTGGTTATTGAGTTTGCAGAACAACCAGAGTAAAAACACTAAGCCCCAACATAGTGCTGCACCAAACATTCCAACCCCCACCCAATCTTAAAGTAAGAAAAGGCAGAAGAAACCCAGGGTAATAAGCCATCTGTGGGCGATGAATCCACTCGAGTAAAATTAGTGCTCATCCTCGCCGCCCTTGACTCTTCAAGTGGTAGCAGGTGTATCTGTGGAAAGATCATCTTCAGCTGTCACCAGCTTTCGCGTGAGGCGCTCTGGTTCCCAGAATGGATTGTTTTCTTCCTGTGGGAAAACACAGACAGCTCCCCTGGATCTTATTAAGATAGGATCCGGGCCTTTCCATTGACCAGTTAAGACATCCTTCCATTTGATCATTTCCTTGGGCCTATTAGGCCCTAAGCAGTGGCGATCAGCCGCCGAATGGCCTTGACTGTCCAAATTCAAAAAATTGAGTGTGAAGAGTGCCAAGGAAACGGTCACTCGTGGCACTGAGGGGCAGAGCCTCCTGGACTCTCCCTTTTGTTTTATTAAGTAGGATTTGAGGGTGCGGTGAGCATGTTTAATAATACCCTGACTTTGAGGGTTATATGGGAGACCCGTTAGATGGGTCACTTTTATTGGATGACAAAACTGTCCAAAATTTTGAGAAGTATAGGCCAGCCCATTGTCAGTTTTTAGCATTTTGGGCTTTCCCCAGGCACTCCATGCCTCTAGGCAATGTTGAATAACATGGGCTGCCTTTTCTCCAGTCAGGGGAGAAGCAAACACAACTCCAGAGCAAGTATCAACAGAAACATGCAAATACTGAAGTTTACCAAAAAATGAAATGTGAGTAACATCCATCTGCCACACTTGTAGTGGACGGATTCCTCTGGGATTAATCCCAACATGAGGCATAGGTAAGAACTGACAACAATTTTGACATTGGGTAACAATATCTCTAGCTTCTTTTCTAGTTATATCAAATCGATGACACAATGTCTCAGCTGTAACATGAAAACTTTTATGAAACTCCTTAGCCAATTCTAAATTTGAATTAATGTTAGGGTTAGGGTTAGGGTAAGGGGTTAGGGTTAGGGTTATGGTTAGGGTTAGGGGTTAGGGATTAGGGTTAGGGTTAGGGGTTAGGGTTAGGGTTAGGGTTAGGGTTAGGGGGGTTAGTGTTAGTGTTAGGGTTAGGGTTAGGGTTTAGGGTTTAGGGTTTAGGGTTAGGGTTAGGGTTAGGGTTAGGGGTCAGGGTCATGGTCATGGTCAGGGTTAGTGTTACGGTTAGGGGGGGTTAGGGTTAGGGTTAGGGGTTAAAGTCAGGGTTAGGGTTTGGTTTAGGGGGTCAGGGTTAGGGTTAGGGTTAGGGGGTTAGGGTTAGAGTTAGGGTTAGGGTTAGGGTTAGGGTTAGGGTCAGGGTCAGGGTCAGGGTTAGGGTTAGGGTTAGGGCTAGGGCTAGGGCTAGTCCTGGGGCTGGGCCTGGGGCTGGAGGCTAGGGATGGAGCTAGGGGCTGGGGGATACAGCTAGGGCTATGGGGCTAGGAGGCTAGGGCTGGGGCTAGGGGGCTAGTGGGCTAGGGCTAGGGGCTAGGGCTAGGGCCTATGGGGCTAGGGCTGGGGCTAGGACTAGGACTAGGGATAGGGGGCTAGGGGGCTAGGGCTAGGTGGCTAGGTGACTAGGGGGCTAGGGCTAGGGCTAGGGGGTTAGGGCTGGGGCTAGGGGGATAGGGCTAGGAGGCTAGGGCTAAGGCTGAGACTAGGGGGCTAGGGGGCTAGGGCTGGGGCTAGGGCTAAGGCTAGGGCTAGGGGGCTAGGGCTAGGGCTAGGGGGCTAGGGCTGGGGCTAGGGGGCTAGTGCTAGGGGGCTAGGAGTAGGGCTAGGACTAGGGGGCTAGGGCTAGGGGACTAGCGGTCTAGGGGGCTAGGAGGCTAGGGCTAGGAGGCTAGGGCTAGGGCTAGGGGGCTAGGGCTAGGGTTAGGGTTAGGGGTTAGGGTTAGGGTTAGGGGGTCAAGGGTTAGGGTCAAGGGTCAGGTCCAGGGTCAGGGTCAGGGCCAGGATCAGGGCCGCCAGGGCAAGGGCCAGGGCTGCCAGGGCCAGGACCAGGGGTGCCAGGACCAGGGCCAGGGCTGTCAGGGCCAGGGCCAGGGCTGTCAGAGTCAGGGTCAGTGCTGTCAGGGACAGGGTCAGGGCTGTCAGGGTTAGGGTTAGGGTTAGGGGGTCAAAAGTCAAGGGTCAAGGTCCAGGGCCAGGGATGCCAAGGCCAGGGCAAGGGCCAGGGAGAGGGCCTCAAGGGATGCCAGGGCCAGGGCCGTCAGGGCTATCAGGGCCACGGCCAGGGCTGCCAGGGCCAGGGTTGTCAGAGCCAAGGCCAGGGCTGTCAGGATCAGGGCCAGGGCTGTCACGGCCAGGGCCAGGGCTGTCAGGGCCAGGGCCAGGGCTGTCAGGGCCAGGGCCAGGGCTGTCAGGGCCAGGGCCAGGGCTGTCAGGGTCAGGGCCAGGTCTGTGAGTGTGTTGGAAGCCGGGGGATTCGTCTCGCCGGCAGAAAAGCACGCGGGCACAAGGGTCCTTCCACAACAAGCCTTTATTACAGTCAATTGATGAAAGGAGGAGAGGAGAGCTGGCCCGGCCACCTAGTGGGCGCGGGCGGTGCTCGCATTGGCCAATGGACACAGTGGCTTCCCGCGGGCCGCGTCCAGGGCGGGCAAGCCCCAGGCAGGGAGAGGGGGAAGAGGAGAGGGAGGAGAGCGCCAGGGCCCAGAAGTGGCTCTGTTTATATAAGCCCTGGTCGCACCTAAGTGACGCGTCAATACCCTGATTGGCTGCTCACTCTTTAACCCGCTGCATGACTCGTGCCCAGTGTGCTTAGCATGCTTACACAATTTGCGCAACCGGGACATGCGTACTAGAGGTTTTTTTTACAGTTTTGAGGGCAAAATGTCAGCGCCACCTAGTGGCGTCTGAGTCTCAGCTCTCCACATCCCCCTTTTGTTTTAATAAATGAAAACTGCCTTAAAGCCTATAAGCGTGGCACAAGTGAGCCCTAAGCTCGATCAAGCGAGCTCCTTCTTTGGGGAGTAAGCGATCAAGAGCTTTAGATTACTTCCTTACCCCACCAGGTGCAATGGAGACAAGTCCTCTGGGTGCAGGGGCTAAGGGAGAAGATTAAAAAAGGAGGTGACACCCATTCCCGTGCAATGGAATAAAATTCCAGGGAGTGCAAGGGCTGTCATCCTCCTATCTAGGTACCATAGCCGCTTAGGCAAAGGCAACATTGACTTGGATCACTCATCGACTCAGGGCAATGGGTAAAACCCCTGAGGTGCATTGACTGAGTGTCACAGTCTGTTTTAATTTTTTAACATGGATAACCAAATTTTGGGAGATGATCCTTGTTTCTAGGCCACAAGTGTTTGCGCTAGTCACGTTTATGTTGGGTAGAGTTTGCAGAACAACCAGAGTAAAAACACTAAGCCCCAACATAGTGCTGCACCAAACATTCCAACCCCCACCCAATCTTAAAGTAAGAAAAGGCAGAAGAAACCCAGGGTAATAAGCCATCTGTGGGCGATGAATCCACTCGAGTAGAATTAGTGCTCATCCTCGCCGCCCTTGACTCTTCAAGTGGTAGCAGGTGTATCTGTGGAAAGATCATCTTCAGCTGTCACCAGCTTTCGCGTGAGGCGCTCTGGTTCCCAGAATGGATTGTTTTCTTCCTGTGGGAAAACACAGACAGCTCCCCTGGATCTTATTAAGATAGGATCCGGGCCTTTCCATTGACCAGTTAAGACATCCTTCCATTTGATCATTTCCTTGGACCTATTAGGCCCTAAGCAGTGGCGATCAGCCGCCGAATGGCTTTGACTGTCCAAATTCAAAAAATTGAGTGTGAAGAGTGCCAAGGAAACAGTCACTCGTGGCACTGAGGGCAGAGCCTCCTGGACTTTCCCTTTTGTTGTATTAAGTAGGATTTGAGGGTGTGGTGAGCATGTTTAATAATACCCTGACTTTGAGGGTTCTATGGGAGACCCGTTAGATGGGTCACTTTTATTGGATGACAAAACTGTCCAAATTTTTGAGAAGTATAGGCCAGCCCATTGTCAGTTTTTAGAATTTTGGGCTTTCCCCAGGCACTCCATGCCTCTAGGCAATGTTGAATAACATGGGCTGCCTTTTCTCCAGTCAGGGGAGAAGCAAACACAACTACAGAGCAAGTATCAACAGAAACATGCAAATATTGAAGTTTACCAAAAAATGAAATGTGAGTAACATCCATCTGCCACACTTGTAGTGGACGGATTCCTCTGGGATTAATCCCAACATGAGGCATAGGTAAGAACTGACAACAATTTTGACATTGGGTAACAATATCTCTAGCTTCTTTTCTAGTTATGTCAAATTGATGACGCAATGTCTCAGCTGTAACATGAAAACTTTTATGAAACTCCTTAGCCAATTCTAAATTTGAATTAATGTTAGGGTTAGGGTTAGGGTTAGGGGTTACGGGTTAGGGTTAGAAGGTTAGGGTTAGGGTTAGGGTTAGGGTTAGGGTTGGGGTCAGGGTTAGGGTTAGGGTTAGGGTTAGGGGTTAGGGTTGGGGTCAGGGTTGGGGTTGGGGTTGGGGTTTGTGTTAGGGTTAGGTTTACAGTTAGGGTTAGTGTTAGGGTTAGGGTTAGGGTTAGGATTAGGGTCAGGGGGTTAGGGGTTAGGGTTAGGGTTAGGGGTTAGGCATTAGGGTTAGGGTTAGGGTTAGGGGCGTTAGGGTTAGGGTTAAGGTTAGGTTTAGGGTTAGGGTTAGGGTTAGGGGTCAGGGTCAGGGTCAGGGTCAGGGTTAGGGGGTTAGGGTTAGGGTTAGGGGTTAGGGTCAGGGTTAGGGGTTAAAGTCAGGGTTAGGGTTAGGGTTAGGGGGTTAGGGTTAGGGTTAGGGGTTTAGGGTTAGGGTTTGGGTTAGGGTTAGGTTCAGGGTCAGGGTCAGATTCAGGGTCAGGGTTAGGGTTAGGGCTAGGTCTAGGGCTAGGGCTGGGGCTGGGGCTGGGGCTGGGGCTGGAGGCTAGGGTTGGAGCTAGGGGCTAGGGGGCTAGGGCTAGGGCTAGGGTGCTAGGAGGCTAGGGCTGGGGCTAGTGGGCTAGGGGACTAGGGCTAGGGGTCTAGGGCTAGGGGCTAGGGGGCTAGGGCAGGGGCTAGGACTAGGAATAGGGCTAGGGAGCTAGGGCTATGGCTAGGGGGCTATGGCTAGGGGGCTAGGGGACTATGGGGCTAGGGCTAGGGTATGGGGCTAGGGCTGGGGCTAGGGGGATAGGGCTAGGGGGCTAGGGCTAGTGCTAGGGGGCTTGGGCTGGGGCTAGGGGGCTAGTGCTAGGGGGCTAGGACTAGGGCTAGGACTAGGAGGCTAGGGCTAGGGGGGCTAGGGAGCTATGTGGCTAGGAGGCTAGGGCTAGGGGGCTAGGGATAGGGCTAGGGGGCTAGGGCAAGGGGGTTGGGCTAGCGGGCTAGGGCTAGGGGGCTAGGGTTAGGGTTAGGGTTAGGGGTTAAGGTTAGGGTTAGGGTGTCAAGGGTTAGGGTCAAGTGTCAGGGCAAGGGTCACGGTCAGGGCCTGGACCAGGGCCGCCAGGGCCAGGGCCAGGGCTGCCAGGGCCAGGACCAGGGCTGCCAGGGCCAGGACCAGGGCTGTCAAGGCCAGGGCCAGGGCTGTCAGGGTCAGGACCAGGGCTGTCAGGGTGAGGGTCAGTGCTGTCAGGGTCAGGGTCAGGGCTGTCAGGGTTAGGGTTAAGGTTAGGGTTATGGTTAGGTTTAGGGTTAGGTGTTAAGGTCAGGGTCAGGGTCAGGGTCAGGGTTAGGGTTAGTGCTAGGGCTAGGGCTAGGGCTTGGGTTGGGGCTGGAGGCTAGGGCTGGAGCTAGGGGGCTAGGGGGTAGGGCAAGGGCTAGGGGTCTAGGAGGCTAGGGCTGGGGGGCTAGGTCTAGGGGCTAGGGGGCTGGGGCTGGGGCTAGGACTAGGACTAGGGCTAGGTGGCTAGGGCTATGGCTAGGGGGCTATGGCTAGGGGACTAGGGGACTAGGGTGCTAGGGCTAGGCCTAGGGGGCTAGAGCTGGGGCTAGGGGGCTAGGGCTAGGGGGCTAGAACTAGGGCTAGGGGGCTAGGGCTGGGGCTAGGGGGCTAGTGCTATGGGACTAGGACTAGGGCTAGGACTAGGGGGCTAGGGCTAGGGGGGCTAGGGGGCTAGGGGGCTAGGAGGCTAGGGCTAGGGGGCTAGGGCTAGGGCTAGGGGGCTAGGGCAAGGGAGTTGGGCTAGCGGGCTAGGGCTAGGGGGATAGGGCTAGGGTTAGGGTTAGGGGTTAGGTGTAGGGTTAGGGGGTCAAGGGTTAGGGTCAAGGGTCAGGGCCAGGGCCAGGGTCAAAACCAGGACCAGGGCTGCCAGGGCCAGGGCCAGGGCTGCCAGGGCCAGGACCAGGGCTGCCAGGGCCAGGGCCAATGCTGCCAGGGCCAGGACCAGGGCTGCCAGGGCCAGGGCCAGGGCTGTCAGGGTCAGGGCCAGGGCTTTCAGGGTCAGGGTCAGTGCTGTCAGGGTCAGAGTCAGAGCTGTCAGGGTTAGGGTTAGGGTTAGGGGTTAGGGTTAGGGGTTCTGGTTAGAGTTAGGGTTAGGGTTAGTGTTAGGGTTATGGTTAAGGTTAGGGGGTTAGGGTTAGGGTTAGGGTTAGGTATACGGGGTTAGGGTTAGGGTTAGGTTTACGGGGTTAGGGTTAGGGTTAGTGTTAGGGTCAGGGTCAGGGTTAGGGTTAGGGCTAGGGCTAGGGCTAGGGCTGGGGCTAGGGATGGGGCTTTGGCTGGAGGCTAGGGCTGGAGCTAGGGGCTGGGGGGCTAGGGGCTAGGGCTAGGGGGCTAGGAGGCTAGGTCTGGGGCTAGGGGGCTAGGGGTCTAGGGCTATGTGGCTAGGGCTAGGGGCTAGGGGGCTCGGGCTGGGGCTAGGACTAGGACTAGGGCTAGGGGTCTAGGGCTAGGTCTAGGGGGGGGCTGGGGCTGGGGGCTGCTCGGGGGCTCGGGCTGAAGCTAGGGGGTAGGGGGGCTGGGGCTGGGCTGGGGCTGGGGCTGGGGGGGGCTGGGGCTAGGGGGGGGGGATGGGGCTGGGGAGGGGGGCTAGTGGTAGGGGGCTAGGACTAGGGCTAGGACTAGGGGGCTAGGGCTAGGGGGGCTAGGGGCTAGGGGGCTAGGAGGCTAGGGCTAGGGGGCTAGGGCAAGGGGTTTGACTATCGGGCTAGGGCTAGGGGTCTAGGGCTAGGGTTACGGTTACGGGTTAGGGTTAGGGTTAGGGCGTCAAGGGTTAGGGTCAAGGGGCAGGGCCAGGGTCAGGGTCAGGGCTAGGACCAGGGCCGCCAGGGCCAGAGCCAGGGCTGCCAAGGCCAGGACCAGGGCTGCCAGGGCCAGGGTCAGGGCTGTCAGGGCCAGGGCCAGGGCTGTCAGGGTCAAGGCCAGGGCTGTCAGGGTCAGGGTCAGTGATTTCAGGGTCAGGGTCAGGGCTGTCAGGGT
>JAEOAE010003869.1:12500-23049 GCA_036365155.1 Meriones psammophilus
TAGGGGGTAGGGGGCTAGGTGGCTAGGAGGCTAGGGGTAGGGTGCTAGGGCTAGGGCTAGGGGGCTATGGCTAGGGTTAGGGTTACGGGTTAGGGTTAGGGTTAGGGGGTCAAGGGTTAGGGTCAAGGGTCAGGGCCAGGGTCAGGGTCAGGGCTAGGACCAGGGCCGCGAGGGCCAGGGCCAGGGCTGCCAGGGCCAGGACCAGGGCTGCCAGGGCCAGGGCCAGGGCTGTCAGGGTCAAGGCTAGGGCTGTCAGGGTCAGGGTCAGTGCTGTCAGGGTCAGGGTCAGAGCTGTCAGGGTTAGGGTTAGGGTTAGGGGTTAGGGGTTAGGGTTAGGGGTTAGGGTTAGTGGGTCAAAGGTTAGGGTCAAGGGTCAAGGTCCAGGGCCAGGGCCAGGGCTGCCAGGGCCAGGGCCAGGGCCAGGGAGAGGGCCACAAATGCTGCCAGGCCCAGGGCCGTCAGGGCTATCAGGGCCACGGCCAGGGCTGCCAGGGCCAGGGCCAGGGCTGTCAGGGCCAGGGCCAGGGCTGTCAGGGCCAGGGCCAGGGCTGTCAGTGTCAGGGCCAGGTCTGTCAGGGTTATGGTTAGGGTTAGGGTCAGGGTCAGGGTCAGGATCAGGGTCAGGGTTAGGGTTAGGGCTAGGGCTAGGGCTAGGGCTGGGGCTGGGGCTGGGGCTGGAGGCTAGGGCTGGAGCTAGGGGACTAGGGGCTAGGGCTAGGGCTAGGGGTCTAAGAGGCTATGGCTGGGGCGAGGGGGCTAGGGGGCTAGGGCTAGGGGGCTAGGGCTAAGGGCTAGGGGGCTAGGGCTGGGGCTAGGACTAGGACTAGTGCTAGGGGGCTAGGGCTAGGGCTAGGGGGCTAGGGCTAGGGGGCTAGGGGACTAGGGGGCTAGTGCTAGGGCTAGGGGGCTAGGGCTAGGGCTAGGGGGATAGGGCTAGGGGGCTAGGGCTAGGGCTGAGGCTAGGGGGCTAGCGGGCTAGGGCTATGCTTTGGGTTAGGGGTTAGGTTTAGGGTTAGGCGGTCAAGGGTTAGGGTCAAGGGTTAGGGCCAGGGCCAGGGCTGCCAGGGCCAGGGCTGTCAGTGCCAGGGTCAGGGCTGTCAGGGCCAGGGCCAGGGCTGTCAGGGTCAGGGCCAGGGCTGTCAGGGTCAGGGTTAGTGCTGTCAGGGTCAGGGTCATGGCTGTCAGTGTGAGGGTTAGGGTTAGAGGGTTAGGGTTAGGGTTAGGTTTAGGGTTAGGGTTAGGGTTAGGGTTAGGGTTAGGGTTAGGGTTGGGGTTGGGGTTAGGGTTAGGGGTTAGGGTCAGGGTTCTGGTTAGTGTTAGGGTTATGGTTAGTTAGGTTAGGGTTAGGGTTAGAGGGTTAGGGTTAGGGTTAGGGTTGGGGTTAGGGTTGGGGTTGGGGTTGGGGTTGGGATTGGGGTTGGGGTTAGTGTTTATGGTTAGGGTTAGGGTTAGGGTTAGGGTTAGGGTTAGGGGTTAGGGATTAGGGTTAGGGTTAGGGAAAGGGTTAGGGTTAGGGTTAGGGGTCAGGGTCAGGGTCAGCGTCAGGGGTGTTAGGGTCAGGGTCAGGGTTAGTGTTAGGGGGGGTTAGGGTTAGGGTTAGGGTCAGGGTTAGGGTTAGGGGGGGTTAAAGTCAGGGTTAGGGTTAGGGTTAGGGGGTTAGTGTTAGGTTTAGGGGGTTAGGGTTAGGGTTAGGGTTAGGGGGTTAGTGTTAGGGTTTGGGTTAGGGGGTTAGGGTTAGGGTTAGGGTCAGGGTCAGGGTCAGGGTCAGGGTTAGGGTTAGGGCTAGGGCTAGGGCTAGGGCTGGGGCTGGGGCTGGGGTTGAAGGCTAGTGCTGGAGCTAGGGGGCTAGGGGCTAGGGCTAGGGCTAGGGGCTAGGAGGCTATGGCTGGGGCTAGTGGCTGGGGCTGGGGCTAGGGGGGCTGGGGGGCTGGGGCTAGGGCTGGGGCTAAGGCTGGGGCTAGGACTAGGACTAAGGCTAGGGGGCTAGGGCTAGGGCTAGGGGGCTAGGGCTGTGGCTAGGGGGATAGGGCTAGGGGGCTAGGGCTAGGGCTGATGCTAGGGGGCTAGGGGGCTAGGGCTGGGGCTATGGCTAGGGCTAGGGTTAGGGGGCTAGGTCTGGGCATAGGGGGCTAGTGCTAGGGAGCTAGGACTAGGGCTAGGACTAGGGGGTTAGGGGTAGGGGGGCTAGGAGGCTAGGGGGCTAGGAGGCTAGGGCTAGCGGGCTAGGGCTAGGGGGCTAGGGCTATGGTTAGGTTTAGGGGTTAGGTTTAGGGTTAGGGGGTCAAGGGTTAGGGTCAAGGGTCAGGGCTAGGGCCAGGGTCAAAACCAGGACCAGGGTCGCCAGGGCCAGGGCCAGGGCCAGGGCTGCCAGGGCCAGGGCTGTCAGGGCCAGGGTCAGGGCTGTCAGGGCCAGGGCCAGGGCTGTCAGCGTCAGGGCCAGGGCGGTCAGGGTCAGGGTCAGTTCTGTCAGGGTCAGGGTCAGGGCTCTCAGTGTGAAGGTTAGGGTTAGAGGGTTAGGGTTAGGGTTAGGGTTAGGGTTAGCGTTAGGGTTAGGGTTGGGTTTTTGGGGTTGGGGTTGGGGTTAGGGTTAGGGTTAGGGTTAGGGTTAGGGATAAGGTTAGGGTTAGGGTTAGGGGTCAGGGGTCAGGGTCAGCGTCAGGGTGTTAGGATCAGTGTCACGGATAGGGTTAGGGGTTAGGGTGAGGTTAGAGTCAGGGTTAGGGTTAGGGGGGGTTAAAGTCAGGGTAGGGTTAGGGTTAGGGGGTTAGTGTTAGGGTTAGTGTTAGGGTCAGGGTCAGGGTCAGGGTCAGGGTCAGGGTTAGGGCTAGGGCTAGGGCTAGGGCTGGGGCTAGGGCTGGGGCTGGGGCTGGGGCTGGGGCTGGGGCTGGAGGGCTGGGCTGGGGGCTGGGCTGGGGCTGGGGGGCTAGGGGCTAGGGGTAGGGGCTAGGAGGCTAAGGCTGGGGCTAGGGGGGGGGGGTGGCTGGGGGCTAGGGGCTGGGGCTGGGGGGGGGCTGGGGGGGCTAGGGGCTGGGGGCTGGGGCTGGGGGCTGGGGCTAGGACTAGGACTGGGGCTAGGGTGCTAGGGAGGGCTAGGGGGCTGGGGCTGGGGCTGGGGCTGGGGCTGGGTGGGATAGGGCTGGGGGCTAGGGTTGGGGCTGGGCTGGGGCTAGGGGCTGGGGCTGGGGCTGGGCTGGGGCTAGGGCTAGGACTAGGGTTAGGGGGCTAGGGCTAGGGCTAGGGGGCTAGGGCTGGGGCTAGTGCCTAGTGCTAGGGGGCTAGGACTAGTGCTAGGACTAGGGGTCTAAGGCTAGGGTAGCTAGGGAGATAGGGGCCTAGGGGGCTAGGGCTAAGGGGCTAGGGCTCGGGCTAGGGGGCTAGGGGACTAGGGTGCTAGGGCTGGGGCTAGGGGGGCTAGGGGTGGGTCTGGGGGATAGGGCTGGGTGGCTAGTGTAGGGCTGAGGCTAGGGGGCTAGGGGGCTAGGGCTGGGGCTAGGGCTAGGGCTGGGGGTTGGGGCTGGGGCTAGGGGGCTAGTGCTTGGGAGCTAGGACTAGGGCTAGGATTAGGGGGCTAGGGATAGGGGATTTAGGGGGCTAGGGGGCTAGGAGGCTAGGGCTAGGGGGCTAGGGCAAGGGGGCTAGTGCTAGCGGGCTAGTGCTAGGGGGCTAGAGCTAGTGTTAGGGTTAGGGGTTAGGGTTAGGGTTAGGGTGTCAGGGTTAGGGTCAGGGTCAGGGCCAGGGCCAGGGTCAAAACCAGGACCAGGGCCGCCAGGGCAAGGGCCTGGGCTGCCAGGGCCAGGGTTGTCAGGGCTAAGGCCAGGGCTGTCAGGGCCAGGGCCAGGGATATCAGGGTCAGGGCCAGGGCTGTCAGGGTCAGGGTCAGTGCTGTCAGGGTCAGGGTCAGGGCTATCAGTGTGAGGGTTAGGGTTAGTGGGTTAGGGTTAGGGTTAGGGTTAGTGTTGGGGTTGGGGTTAGGGTTAGGGTTAGGGGTGTTAGGGTTAGGGTTAGGGTTAGGGTTAGGGGTCAGGGTCAGTGTCAGGGTCAGGGTCAGGGTCAGGGTTAGGGTTAGGATGGGGTTAGGGTTAGGGTTTAGGGTTAGGGTTAGTGTTAGGGGTTAAAGTCAGGGTTAGGGTTAGGGTTAGGGGGTTAGGGTTAGGTTTAGGGTTAGGGTTAGGGGGTTAGGGTTAGGGTTAGGGTTAAGTGGTTAGTGTTAGGGTTAGGGGGATAGGGTTAGGTTAGGGTTAGGGTCAGGGTCAGGGTTAGGGTCAGGGTCAGGGTTAGGGCTAGGGCTATGGCTAGGGCTGAGGCTGGCACTGGGGCTGGAGGCTAGGGCTGGAGCTAGGGGGCTAGGGGGCTAGGGCTAGGGGGCTAGGAGGCTAGGGCTGAGGCTAGGGGGCTAGGTGGCTAGGGCTAGGAGGCTAGGGCTAGGGGCTAGGGGGCTAGGGATGGGGCTAGGAATTGGAATAGGGCTAGAGGGCTAGGGCTAGGGCTAGGGGGCTAGGGCTAGGGGGCTAGGGGCCTGGGGGCTAGGGCTAGGGGGCTAGGGCTGGGGCTAGGGGGATAGGGCTAGGGGGATAGGGCTAGGGCTGATGCTAGGGGGCTTAGGGGCTAGGGCTTGGGCTAGGGCTAGGACTAGGGCTGGGGCTAGGGGGATAGGTGTAGGGGGCTAGGACTCGGGCTGAGGCTAGGGGGCTAGGGGGCTAGGGCTTGTGCTAGGGCTAGGGCTAGGGCTAGTGGGCTAGGGGGCTAGGGCTAGGGGGCTAGGGCTGGGGCTAGGGGGCTAGTGCTAGGGGGCTAGAACTAGGGCTAGGTCTAGGGGGCTAGGGCTATGGTGGCTAGGGGTATAGGGGGCAAGGAGACTAGGGCTAGGGGGCTAGGGCTAGGGTTAGGGGGCTAGGGCAAGTGTGTTGGGCTAGCAGGCTAGGGCTAGGGGGCTAGGGCTAGGGTTAGGGTTAGGGGTTAGGGTTAGGGATAGGGGGTCAATGGTTAGGGTCATGGGTCAGGGCCAGGGTCAGGGTAAGAGCCAGGACCAGGGCCGCCAGGGCCAGGGCCAGGGCTGCCAGGGCCAGGGCCAGGGCTGTCAGGGCCAGGGCCAGGGCTGTCAGGGCCAGGGCCAGGTCTGTCAGGGTTAGGGTCAGTGCTGTCAGGGTCAGGGTCAGGGCTGTCAGGATTAGGGGTTAGGGGTTAGGGCTTAGGGGTTAGGGTTAGGGGATCAAAGGTTAGGGTCAAGTGTCAAGGGCCAGGGCCAGGACCAGGGCTGCCAGGGCCAGGGCCAGGGCCAGGGAGAGGCCCGCAAGGGCTACCAGGGCCAGGGCCCTCAGGGCTATCAGGGCCACAGCCAGGGCTGCCAGGGCCAGGGTTGTCAGAGTCATGGCCAGGGCTGTCAGGATCAAGGCCAGGGCTGTCACGTCCAGGGCCAGGGCTGTCAGGGCCAGGGCCAGGTCTGTCAGGGCCAGGGCCAGGGCTGTCAGGGTCAGGGCCAGGTCTGTCAGGGTGTTGGAAGCCGCGTGATTCATCTCGCCGGCAGAAACGCACGTGGGCACAAGGGTCCTTTAGCAACAAGCCTTTATTACAGTCAATCGATGAAAGGAGGAGAGGAGAGCGGGCCCGGCCACCTCGCGGGCACAGGTGGCACTCGCATTGGCCGACGAACACAGCGTCGTCCTGCGGGCCGCATCCAGGGCGGGCAAGCCCAGGCGGGAGAGGGGGGAGGAGGAGAGGGAGGAGAGCGCCAGGGCCCAGAAGTGGCGCTGTTTATATAAGCCCTGGTCGCACCTAAGTGACGTGTCAATACCCTGATTGGCTGCTCACTCTTTACCCCGCCTGATGACTCAGGCTCAGCGTGCTTAGCATGCTTATGCAATTTGCACAACTGGCGCATGCGTACTGGAGGGTTTTTTTTACAGTTTTGAGGGCAAAATGTCAGCACCACCTAGTGGCGTCTGAGTCTCAGCTCTCCACATCCCCCTTTTGTTTTAATAAATGAAAACTGCCTTAAAGCCTATAAGCGTGGCACAAGAGAGCCCTAAGCTCGATCAAGGGAGCTCCTTCTTTGGGGAGTAAGCGACCAAGAGCTTTAGATTACTTCCTTACCCCACCAGGTGCAATGGAGACAAGTCCTCTGGGTGCAGGGGCTAAGGGAGAAGATTAAAAGGAGGTGACACCCATTCCGTGCAATGGAATAAAATTCCAGGGAGCGTAAGGGCTGTCATCCCCCTATCTAGGTAACATAGCCGCTTAGGCAAAGGCAACATTGACTTGGATCACTCATTGATTCAGGGCAATGGGTAAAACCCCTGAGGTGCATCGACTGAGTGTCACAGTCTGTTTTAATTTTTTAACATGGATAAAAAATTTTGGGAGATGATCCTTGTTTCAAGGCCACAAGCGTTTGTGCGATCGCGACCTAGTCACGTTTATGTTGGGTATTGAGTTTGCAGAACAACCAGAGTAAAAACACTAAGCCACAACATAGTGCTGCACCAAACATTCCAACCCCCACCCAATCTTAAAGTAAGAAAAGGCAGAAGAAACCCAGGGTAATAAGCCATCTGTGGGCGATAAATCCATTCGAGTAGAATTAGTGGTCATCCTCGCCACCCTTGACTCTTCAAGTGGTAGCAGGTGTATCTGTTGAAAGATCATCTTCAGCTGTCACCAGCTTTGAGTGAGTGCTCGGTACCCAGAATGGATTGTTTTCTTCCTGTGGGAAAACACAGACAGCTCCCCTGGATCTTATTAAGATAGGATCTGGGCCTTTCCATTGACCAGTTAAGACATCCTTCCATTTGATCATTTCCTTGGGCCTCTTAGGCCCCAAGCAGTGGCGATCAGCAGCCGAATGGCCTTGACTGTCCAAATTCAAAAAATTGAGTGTGAAGAGTGCTAAGGAAACGGGTCACTCGTGGCACTGAGGGCAGAGCCTCCTGGGCGTTCCCTTTTGTTTTATTAAATAGGGTGCAGTGAGCATGTTTAATAATACCCTGTCTTTTTGAGGTTATATGGGAGACCCGTTAGATGGGTCACTTTTATTGGATGACAAAACTGTCCAAATATTTGAAGTATAGGCGGCCCATTGTCAGTTTTAGAATTCTGGACTTTCCCCAGGCACTCCATGCCTCTAGGCAATGTTGAATAACATGGGCTGCCTTTTCTCCAGTCAGGGAGAAGCAAACACAACTCAGAGCAAGTATCAACAGGAACATGCAAATATTGAAGTTTACCAAAAAATGAAATGTGAGTAACTTCCATCTGCCACACTTGTAGTGGACGGATTCCTCTGTTATTAATCCCAACATGAGGCATAGGTAGGGCTGACAACAATTTTGACATTGGGCAACAATATCTCTAGCGTCTTTTCTAGTTATGTCAAATCGATGACGCAATGTCTCAGCTGTAACATGAAAATTTTATGAAACTCCTTAGCCAATTCTAAATTTGAATTAATGTTAGGGTTAGGGTTAGAGTTAGGGTTAGTGTTAGGGTTAGGGGTTAGGGGTTAGGGTTAGGGTTAGGGTTAGGGGTAGGGTTAGGATTAGGGTTAGGGTTAGGGTTAGGGTTAGGGTTAGGGTTAGGGTGAGGTTAGGGTGAGGTGAGGTTAGGGTTAGGGTTAGGGGTGGTTAGGGTTAGGGGTTTGGGGTTAGGGTTAGGGTTAGTGTTAGGGTTAGGGTTAGAGTTAGGGTTAGGGTTAGGGTTAGGGTTAGAGGGTTAGGGTTAGGATTAGGGTTGGGGTTAGGGTTGAGGTTGGGGTTGGGGTTGGGTTTAGGGTTAGCGTTATGGTTAGGGTTAGGGGTTAGGGGTTAGGGGTTAGGGTTAGGGGTTAAAAGTTACAGTTAGATTTAGGGATAGGGTTAGGGTTAGGGGTTAGGGGTTAGGGGTTAGGGTTTAGGGTTTCTGATTAGGGGTTAGGGTTAGGGTTCAGGGTCAGGGTCAGGAGTCAGGGTTAGCGTTAGGGGTTAAGGTTAGTGTTAGGGGTTAGGTTTAGGGTTAGGGGTTAAAGTCAGGAGTTAGGGTTAGGGTGTTAGGGTTAGGTTTAGGGTTGGGGTTAGGGGGTTAGGGTTAGGGTTAGCGTTAGGATTATGGTTAGGAGGTTAGGATTAGGGTTAGGGTTAGGGTGTTAGGGTTAGGGTTAGGGTGTTAGGGTTAGGGTTAGGGTGTTAGGGTTAGGGTTAGGGTCAGGGTTAGGGGTTAGAGTTAGGGGTTAGGGTTAGGGGTCAAGGTTAGGTTCAAGGGTCAAGTGCCAGGGCCAGGGCTGCCAGGGCCAGGGCCAGGGGGAGAGGCCATAAGGGCTGCCAGGGCCAGGGCCGTCAGGGCTATCAGGGCCACGGCATGTACTGCCAGGGCCAGGACTGTCAGAGTCAGGGCCAGGGCTGTCAGGATCAGGGCCATGGCTGTCAGGGCCAGGGCCAGGGCTGTCAGGGACAGGGCCAGGGCTGTCAGGGCCAGGGCCAGGGCTGTCAGGGCCAGGGATAGGGCTGTCAGGGCCAAGGCCATGGCTGTCAGGGCCAGGGCCAGGGCTGTCAGGGCCAGGGCAAGGGCTGTCAGGATCAGCGCCAGGTCTGACAGGGTGTTAGAAGCCACGTGATTCGTCTGGCCAGCAGAAACTCACAAGGGCACAAGGGTCCTTCTGCAACAAGCCTTTATTACAGTCAATCGATGAAAGGAGGAGAGGAGAGCGGGCACGGCCACCTTGCGGGCACGGGTGGCGCTCGCATTGGCCGAAGGACACCATGGCGTCCCGCGGGCCGCTGCCAGGGCGGGCAAGCCCCGGGCTTGGAGAAGGGGAGGAGGAGAGGGAGGAGAGCGCCAGGGCCCAGAAGTGGCGCTGTTTATATAAGCCCTGGTCTCACCTAAGTGACGTGTCAATACCATGATTGGCTGCTCACTCTTTACCCCGCCTGATGACTGGGGCCCAGCATGCTTAGCGTGCTTATGCAATTTGCGCAATCCGCGCATGGGTACTGGAGGTTTTTTTTTTTACAGTTTTGAGGGCAAAATGTCAGAGGCACCTAGTGGCGTCTGAGTCTCAGCTCTCCACATCCCCCTTTTGTTTTAATAAATGAAAACTGCCTTAAAGCCTATAAGCGTGGCACAAGAGAGCCCTAAGCTCGATCAAGGGAGCTCCTTCTTTGGGAGTAGCGATCAAGAGCTTTAGACCAACTCCAGCCCCAGCCTAGCCCAGCCTAGCCCTAACCTAGCCTAACCCTAACCTAACCTAACCCCTAACCTAACCCTCTAACCTAAACCTAACCCTCTAACCTAACCTAACCTTAACCTAACCCTAACCCTTACCTAACCTAACCTAACATTAATTCAAATTTAGAATTGGCTAAGTAGTTTCATAAAAGTTTTCATGTTACAGCTGAGACATTGCGTCCTCGATTTGACATAACTAGAAAAGAAGCTAGAGATATTGTTACCCAATGTCAAAATTGTTGTCAGTTCTTACCTATGCCTCATGTTGGGATTAATCCCAGAGGAATCTGTCCACTACAAGTGTGTCAGATGGATGTTACTCACATTTCATTTTTTGGTAAACTTCAATATTTGCATGTTTCTGTTGATACTTGCTCTGGAGTTGTGTTTGCTTCTCCCTGACTGGAGAAAAGGCAGCCCATGTTATTCAACATTGCCTAGAGGCATGGAGTGCCTGGGGAAAGCCAAAATTCTCAAAACTGACAATGGGCGGCCTATACTTCTCAAAAATTTGGACAGTTTTGTCATCCAATAAAAGTGACCCATCTAATGGGTCTCCCATAGAACCCTCAAAGTCAGGGTATTAATGAACATGCTCACGCACCCTAAAATCCTACTTAATAAAACAAAGGGAGAGTCCAGGAGTCTCTGCCCTCAGTGCCACAAGTGACCATTTCCTTGGCACTCCTGGCCTGATAGTGACAGCCCTGGCCCTGAATCTGGCAGCCCCTGCCCTGGCAGCCCAGGCCGTGGCCTGGTAGCCCCTGACTGCCTGGCCTGGCAGCCCTTGCGGCCCTCTGGCGGCCCTAGCCCTGGCAGCCTGTCCTGGCTCTGGCCCTTGACCCACGCCCGCCACAGCCTGTCCCCCGTCACCACCCTGGCCCCGGCTGCAGCTCTGGGCTGGCCCTGGCAGCCCCCGGTCCTGGCCCCGGCAGCCCCGGCCTGGCCCTGGCCATGGTCCCGGCCACCCCGACCCTGGCCCCCGACCCGGCACTAACCCGGCTCCCCAACCTCCCCAAACCCCCCGGCCCCCCTTGGCCCCCAACCCAACCCCCCCAGCCCCGCCACCCGGGGCCCCAGCCTAGCCCCCTGGCCCCCCCCCCCTGGGCCCCTGCGCCAAACCCCCCCAGTCCCACCCCGTCAAGCCCTGCACTAGCACGTTCCCCAGCCCCAGGCCCCCCGCCTTAGCCCTGGCCCCCGGCCCCCGGGCCCCCGCCCCCGGCCCAGCCTCCCCCAAATGCCTCTGCCTGGCCTAACACCTGGCCTATCCTAGCCCCAGCCTTGTGCCCCTATCCCCTGGGCCCCAGCTGGGCCCGGGCCCCAGCCTCCAGGCCTGGCCCTGTCTAGTCCCCTGCCC
>JAEOAE010000772.1:0-23081 GCA_036365155.1 Meriones psammophilus
TTTCTATATATTTCTTCAGTTTTTCTGTATTCCTAATTGAGCGAGCAACACACATTTATTTAGTTTACAAAGTACCATTCTTTCTTCTTTGGAAACTTGTTTCTGTGCTTTCAGTGTGATGTATCCTTTTTATTTTCCCTGTTATAATAATTAATGGGCGAACTATGTGAATTAATTTACAAATTGTGCTTTTCATTTTTTTCTGTCAAGGAAAATTCTTTCTGTCCAGTGCGGGGGAAAATTTTCAGTTTTCCTGTATTCCTAATTGGCGGCGACACAGATTCGTTTAAAATGGTTTTTTTTCTGTACTTTTGTTGAAACTTGTTCCTGTGCGTACAGTCGTTATATCCTTTTCCCGTTTCCTTATTCCCAATTAGAGTAGCACACATGTGATTTACTTTTAAAAATATGCCATTTATTTCTTTTTGTTTGAAACTTGTTCCCATTAGGAAAAATTAGGGTTAGGGTTGGGTTGGGGTTGGGTTGGGGGGGGTTAAATTGGGGGTTAGGGTTGGGTTAGGGTTAGGGGTTAAGTTGGGTTAGTTTATTTGGGGATTAGGGTTAGGGTTGAAATTTTTATCACTTTTTAGTTTTTTCCCGTTATAATATGAACAGGCAAACAGAATTTAATTATTTTCAAATTGTGCTTTTTGTTTCTTTCTTGTAAATTGTTTCTTTTACATTTGATATATAGCTTTACATTTTCTTGTATTCCTAATTAAAAGGGGACACACATGTGTTTGTTTTAAAAATAGTGCTTTTCGTTTCTGTTCAATGGAAACTTGTTCTGGGGTGTACAGTTGGATATATCATTTTCAGTTTTCCTGTTTTTAAAAAATAAGCGGAAAATTTGTGTTAGTTTACAAAGTTTTGCTTTCGTTTCTTTCTTTCAATGGAAATTTGTTCCTGTCTGTAAATTGGTTTATCACTTTTTTTTCCTTTTTTAAAAATTAGAACAGGTGAAAGAAGGAATTAGTTTACAAATTTTCTTTCGTTTTCTTCTTTCATTGAAAAAATTTTTTCTTTGCCGTAAATTTCAAATTGCCAGGTTTTCCTTTTTTCCCAATTGGAAAAAACACCATGTGATTTGGGTTTAAAAAAGTCCATTTTTGTTCTTTCCTTGGAAACTTGTTCCCGGTAGGAAAAAGTTTGGGTTGGGTTAGGTTAGGGTTGGGTTTTGGTTTAGGGTTGGGGCTTGGGTTGGGGTTAAGTAAAAGGTTGGGTTAGGGGTTAGGGTTTGTTTGGGGGTTAGGGTTGGGTTGGGGGGTTTTATCCTTTTCTTTTTTTTGTTTAAAAAAATTTGGGAAAAGGGGTTGTAATTATTTAAAAAATTTTTTCGTTTAGTTCTTTGATGAAAACTTGTTTCTTCAATACATTTGTTTTTGCTTTTGTTTTCCCCGTATTCCCCAATTTGAAACCATTGTGATTTATTTCTTATGCGTTTATGTTCTTTCCTTGAAACTTGTTCCTGGTAGGAAAAAGTTGAGTTGGTTTAGAGTTTATTAGGGTTAGGGTTGGGTTATATCACTTTTCAGTTTTCCTGTTATAATAAATGAACAGGCGACACAAATGTGAATTAGTTTACAAAGTTGTGCTTTGCATTTCTGTTCTTTCAATGAAAACTTGTTTCTTTGCTGTACATTTCTATATATTGCTCTTCAGTTTTCCTGTATTCCTAATTGAGCGAGCAACACACATGTGATTTAGTTTACAAAGTAGTGCTTTGCATTTCTGTTCTTCTGTTGGAAACTTGTTTCTGTGCTGTGCAGTGTGATGTATCACTTTTCATTTTCCCTGTTATAATAATTGAATGGACGACACGTATGTGAATTAATTTACAAAGTTGTGCTTTGCATTTCTGTTCTGTCAATGGAAACTTCTTTCTGTGCCTTACAGTGCGAGTAACACTTTTCAGTTTTCCTGTATTCCTAATTGAAGCGGCGACACACATGTGATTCCGTTTAAAGGTAGTTTGTTTTCTGTACTTTAGTTGAAACTTGTTCCTGTGCTGTACAGTGCGTTATATCACTTTTCAGGTTTCCTGTATTCCTAATTGATTGAGTAGCACACATGTGATTTACTTTACAAAGTAGTGCTTTGCATTTATGTTCTTTCGTTTGAAACTTGTTCCTGTTAGGAACAAGTTAGGGTTAGGAGTTAGGGTTGGGGTTAGGGTTAGGGTTAGGGTTAAGTTAGGGTTAGGGTTGGGTTAGGGTTAGGGGTTAAGATTAGGGTTAGTGTTAGGTTTGGGGATTAGGGTTAGGGTTAGATTTTGATCACTTTTCAGTTTTTCCTGTTATAATAATTGAACAGGCAACACGAATGTGAATTAGTTTACAAAGTTGTGCTTTTGCGTTTCTGTTCTTCGATGAAAACTTGTTTCTTTGCGTACATTTCGATATATAGCTTTACAGTTTTCTTGTATTCCTAATTGTTTTGGCGACACACATGTGATTTAGTTTACAAAGTAGTGCTTTTTGCGTTTCTGTTCTTTTTAATGGAAACTTGTTCCTGGGCTGTACAGTTGGATATATCATTTTTTCAGTTTTCCTGTTTTAATAAATAAGCGAACAACACGTATGTGAATTAGTTTACAAAGTTGTGCTTTTGCGTTTCTGTTCTTTCAATGGAAATTTGTTCCTGTGCTGTACAGTTGGTTATATCATCTTTCAGTTTTCCTTTTATAATATTAGAACAGGTGACACGAATGTGAATTAGTTTACAAATTTGTGCTTTGCGTTTCTCTTCTTTCGATGAAAACTTGTTTCTTTGCCGTAAATTTCAATATAAGCTTTTCAGTTTTCCTGTATTCCTAATTAGCGAGCAACACACATGTGATTTAGTTTACAAAGTAGTGCTTTGCATTTATGTTCTTTCCTTGGAAACTTGTTCCTGGTAGGAAAAAAAGTTTGGGTTAGGGTTAGAGTTAGGGTTAGGGTTTGGTTTAGGGTTAGGGGCTTAGGGTTAGGGTTAGGGGTAAAGGTTAGGGTTAGGGTTAGGTTTAGTGTTAGGGGCTTAGGGTTAGGGTTGGGGTTATATCACTTTTCTTTTTTCCTATTATAATAAATGAACTGGCGAGGCGATTGTGAATTAGTTTACAAAGTTGTGCTTTGCGTTTCAGTTCTTTGATGAAAACTTGTTTCTTTGCAATACATTTCGATTTGTAAGCTTTCAGTTTCCCTGTATTCCTAATTGAGTGAGCAACACATATGTGATTTAGTTTACAAATTACTGCTTTGCGTTTATGTTCTTTCCTTGAAACTTGTTCCTGGTAGGAAAAAGTTAGGGTTAGGTTTAGAGTTAGGGTTTGGGTTAGGGTTAGGGTTAGGGTAGGGTTAGGGTTAGGGTTAGGTTTAGGGTTAGGGTTAAGGGCTTAGCGTTAGGGTTAGTGTTAGGGTTAGGGTTAGGGGTTAGGGTTATGGTTATGGTTAGGGTTAGGGTTAGGGTTAAGGTTAGGCTTAGGGGTAGGGGTTTAGGTTTAAGGTTAGAGTTAGCGTTTGGGGTTAGGGTTATGGTTAGGGTTAGGGTTATATCACTTTTCAGTTTTCCTGTTATAATAATTGAACAGGCGACACAAATGTGAATTAGTTTACAACGTTGTGCTTTGAGTTTCTGTTTTTTGATGAAAACATTTCTTTGCCTTACATTTCTATATATCGCTTTTCAGTTTTCCGGTATTCCTAATTGAGCAAGTGGCACACATGTGATGTACTTTACAAAGTAGTGCTTTGCGTTTATTTTCTTTCGTTGGAATCTTGTTCCTGTTAGGAACAAGTTAGGGTTAGGATTAGGGTTAGGGTTAGAGTTAGGGGCTTAGGGTGAGGATTAGTGTTATATCACTTTTCAGTTTTCCTGTTATAATAATTGAACAGGCGACACGAATGTAAATTAGTTTACAAAGTTGTGCTTTCCGTTTTTGTTCTTTCGATGAAAACTTGTTTCTGTGCTGTAAAGTGCGAGATAACACTTCTCAGTTTCCCTGTATTCCTAATTCAGTGAGCGACACACATGTGATTTACTTTACAAAGTAGTGCTTTGAGTTTCTGATCTTCTGTTGGAAACTTGTTCCTGTGCTGTACAGTGCGTTATATCTCTTTTCAGTTTTCCTGTATTCCTAATTGAGCGAGTGGAACACATGCAATTTAGTTTAAAAGTAGTGCTTTGCATTTCTGTTCTTTCGTTGAAAACTTGTTTCTGTTATGAACAAGATAGGCTTAGGATTCGGGTTAGGGTTAGGGTTAGGGTTAGGTTTAGGGTTAGGGGCTTAGGGTTAGGGTTAGGGTTAGGGTTAGGGTTAGGGTTAGGGTAAGGGGCTTAGGGTTAGGGATAGGGTTATATCACTTTTCAGTTTACCTGTTATAATAATTGAACAGGCGACACGAATGTGAATTAGTTTACAAGTTGTGCTTTGCGTTTCAGTTCTTTCATTGAAAACTTGTTTCTTTGCCATACATTTCGATATATCGCTTTTCATTTTTCCTGCATTACTAATTGAGCGAGCGACACACATGTGATTTAGGTTACAAAGTACTGCTTTGCGTTTCTGTTCTTCTGGTGGAAACTTGATTCTGTGCTGTACAGTTTGATATATCAATTTTCAGTTTTCCTGTTATAATAATTGAAAGGGAGACACGTATGTAAATTAGTTTACAAAGTTGTGCATTGCGTTTCTGTTCTTTCGATGGAAATTTCTTTCTGTGCCATGAAGTGCAAGATAACACTTTTCAGTTTTCCTGTATTCCTAATTGAGCAAGTGACACACATGTGATTCCGTTAAAAAGTAGTGCTTTGCTTTTCTGTTCTTTCATTCAAAATTTGTTCCTGTTCTGTACAGTATGTTATATATCTTTTCAGTTTTCCTGTATTCCTAATTGAGCGAGTGGCACACATGCGATTTAGTTTACAAAGTATTGCTTTGCATTTCTGTTCTGTCGTTGGAAACTTATTCCTGTTAGGAACAAGTTAGGCTTAGGATTAGGGTTAGGTTTAGCGTTAGGGGCTTAGGGTTAGGGTTAGGGTTAGGGTTAGGGTTAGGTTTAGGGTAAGGGGCTTAGGGTTAGGGATAGGGTTATATCACTTTTCAGTTTTCCTGTTTTAATAATTGAACAGGCAACACGAATGTGAATTAGTTTACAAGTTGTGCTTTGCGTTTCTGTTCTTTCAATGAAAACGTGTTTCTTTGCCATACATTTCGATATATCACTTTTCAGTTTTCCTGTATTCCTAATTGAGCGAGCGACACACATGTGATTTAGGTTACAAAGTACTGCCTTGCGTTTCTGTTCTTCTGTTGGAAACTTGATTCTGTGCTGTACAGTGTGATATATCACTTTGGAGTTTTCCTTTTATAATAATTGAACGGGAGACACGTATGTAAATTAGTTTACAAAGTTGTGCATTGCGTTTCTGTTCTTTCGATGGAAATTTCTTTCTGTGCCATAAAGTTCGAGATGACACTTTTCAGTTTTCCTGTATTCGTAATTGACCGAGCGACACACATGTGATTCTGTTAAAAAGTAGTGGTTTGCTTTTCTGTTCTTTCGTTCAAAACTTGTTCCTATGCTGTACAGTGCGTTATATCTCTTTTCAGTTTTCCTTTATTCCTAATTGAGATTGGCACACATGCAATTTAGTTTACAAAGTAGTGCTTTGCATTTCTGTTCTTTCGTTGGAAACTTTTTCCTGTTAGGAACAAGTTACGGTTAGGATTAGGGTTAGGGTTAGGGTTAGGGGGCTTAGGGTTAGGGTTAGGGTTAGGGTTAGGGTTAGGGTTAGCGATAGGGTAAGGGGCTTAGGGTTGGGATAGGGTTATATCACTTTTCAGTTTTCCTGTTATAATAATTAAACAAGCGTCTGAATGTGAATTAGTTCTAAGTTGTGCTTTGCGTTTCTGTTCTTTCAATGAAAACTTGTTTCTTTGCCATACATTCGATATATCACATTTCAGTTTTCCTGTATTCCTAATTGAGTGAGTGACACACATGTGATTCCATTTAAAAGTAGTGCTTTGCTTTCCTGTTCTTGATTGAAACTTGTTCCTGTGCTGTACAGTCGTTATATCTCTTTTCAGTTTTCCTGTTTACTAATTGAGCGGCGACACACATGTGATTTAGTTTACAATGTAGTGCTTTGCGTTTCTGTTCTTCTGTTGGAAACTTGATTCTGTGCTGTACAGTGTGCTATATCACTTTTAGTTTTCCTGTTATAATAATTGAGCGGGGTGACACATATGTGAATTAGTTTAGAATGTTGTGCTTTGCGTTTCTGTTCTTTTGATGAAAACTTGTTTCTGTGCCGTAAAAGTGCAAGATAACACTTTTTAGTTTTCCTGTATTCCTAATTGAACAGAGCAACACATGTGATTCCATTTAAAAGTAGTGCTTTGCTTTTCTGTTCTTTCGTTGAAACTTGTTCCTGTGCTGGATAGTCGTTATATCTCTTTTCAGATTTCCGTTATTCCCAATTGAGAAGTGGCACACATGTGATTTAGTTTCAAAGTATTGCTTTGTGTTTATGTTCTTTCTTGGAAAACTTGTTTCTGTTAGGAACTAGTTAGGTTTAGGTTTAGGGTTATGGTTAGGGTTAGGGTTAGGGTTAGGGGCTTAGGGTTAGGGTTAGGGTTAGGGTTAGGGTTAGGGTTAGTGTTAGTGTAAAGGGGCTTAGGGTTAGGGATAGGGTTATATCACTTTTCAGTTTTCCTGTTATAATAATTGAACAGGCGACACGAATGTGAATTAGTTTACAAGTTGTGCTTTGCGTTTCTGTTCTTTCAATGAAAACTTGTTTCTTTGCCATACATTTTCGATATATCTCTTTTCAGTTTTTGTGTATTCCTAATTGGCGAGTGGCACACATGTGATTTTGTTTACAAAGTAGTGCTTTGCGTTTCTGTTCTTTCGTTGGAATATTGTTCCTGTTAGGAACAAGGTAGGGTTAGGGTTAGGGTTAGGGGCTTAGGGTTAGGGTTAGTGTTATATCACTTTTCAGTTTTCCTGTTATAATAATTGAACGGACGACACGTATATGAATTAGTTTACAAAGTTGTGCTTTGCGTTTCTGTTCTTTCGATGGAAAATTTTTCCTGTGCTGTACATTCGATATATCACTTTTCAGCTTTCCTGTTATAATAATTGAATGGGAAACACATATGTGAATTAGTTTACAAAGTTGTGCATTGCGTTTCTCTTCTTTCGATGGAAACTTCTTTCTGTGCCATAAAGTGAGAGATAACACTTCTCAGTTTTCCAGTATTCCTAATTATTGAGCGAAACACATGTGATTCCATTAAAAAGTAGTGCTTTGCTTTTCTTTTCTCTTGTTTGAAACTTGTTCCTGTACTGTACAGTGCGTTATATCACTTTTCAGTTTTCCTGTATTCCTAATTGAGTGAGTGGCACACATGTGATTTAGTTTCCAAAGTATTGCTTTGCGTTTATGTTCTTTCCTGGAAAACTTGTTCCTGTTAGGACCTAGTTAGGGTTAGGTTTAGGGTTAGGGTTAGGGTTAGGGTTAGGGTTAGGGGCGTAGGGTTAGGGTGAGGGTTATATCACTTTTCAGTTTTCCTGTTATAATAATTGAACAGGCGACACGAATGTGAATTAGTTTACAAAGTTGTGCTTTGCATTTCTATTCTTTCGATGAAAACTTGTTTCTTTGCCGTACATTTCGATTTATCGATTTTCAGTTTCCCTGTATTCCTAATTGAGTGAGCGACACACATGTGATTTAGTTCACAAAGTAGTGCCTTGAGTTTCTGTTCTTCTGTTGGAAAGTTTTTTCAGTGCTTTCCAGTGTGATATATCACTTTTTAGTTTTTCTGTTATAATAATTGAACGGGTGACAAGTATGTGAATTAGTTTACAAAGTTGTGCTTTGCTTTTCTCTTCTTTCCATGGAAACTTGATTCTGTTCCGTACAGTCTTGAGATAAAACTTTTCAGTTTTCCTGTATTCCTAATTGAGCGAGCAACACACGTGTGATTTCATTTAAAAGTAGTGCTTTGCTTTTCAGTTCTTTCATTCAAAATTATTCCTGTGCTGTACAGTGTGTTATATGTCTTTTCAGGTTTCCTGTATTCCTAATTGAGCGAGTGGCACACATGTGATTTAGTTTACAAAGTAGTGATTTGCATTTGTGTTCTTTCGTTGGAAACTTGTCCCTTTTAGGAACAAGTTAGGGTTAGGATTAGGGTTAGGGTTAGGGTTAGGGGCTTAGGGTTAGTGTTAGGTTTAGGGTTAGGTTTAGGGTTAGGGTTAGGATTAGGGGTTAGGGTTAGAGTTAGGGTTATATCACTTTCCAGTGTGATATATCACTTTTTAGTTTTTCTGTTATAATAATTGAACGGGAGACACGTATGTAAATTAGTTTACAAAGTTGTGCATTGCGTTTCTGTTCTTTCGATGGAAATTTCTTTCTGTGCCATAAAGTTCGAGATGACACTTTTCAGTTTTCCTGTATTCGTAATTGACCGAGCGACACACATGTGATTCTGTTAAAAAGTAGTGGTTTGCTTTTCTGTTCTTTCGTTCAAAACTTGTTCCTATGCTGTACAGTGCGTTATATCTCTTTTCAGTTTTCCTTTATTCCTAATTGAGAGATTGGCACACATGCGATTTAGTTTACAAAGTAGTGCTTTGCATTTCTGTTCTTTCGTTGGAAACTTTTTCCTGTTAGGAACAAGTTACAGTTAGGATAGGGTTAGGGTTAGGGTTAGGGGCTTAGGGTTAGGGTTAGGGTTAGGGTTAGGGTTAGGGTTAGCGATAGGGTAAGGGGCTTAGGGTTGGGATAGGGTTATATCACTTTTCAGTTTTCCTGTTATAATAATTAAACAAGCGTACGAATGTGAATTAGTTCTAAGTTGTGCTTTTGCGTTTCTGTTCTTTCAATGAAAACTTGTTTCTTTGCCATACATTTCGATATATCACATTTCAGTTTTCCTGTATTCCTAATTGAGCGAGTGACACACATGTGATTCCATTTAAAAGTAGTGCTTTGCTTTCCTGTTCTTCGATTCGAAACTTGTTCCTGTGCTGTACAGTGCGTTATATCTCTTTTCAGTTTTCCTGTTTACTAATTGAGCGAGCGACACACATGTGATTTAGTTTACAATGTAGTGCTTTGCGTTTCTGTTCTTCTGTTGGAAACTTGATTCTGTGCTGTACAGTGTGCTATATCACTTTTCAGTTTTCCTGTTATAATAATTGAACGGACGACACATATGTGAATTAGTTTAGAATGTTGTGCTTTGCGTTTCTGTTCTTTTGATGAAAACTTGTTTCTGTGCCGTAAAGTGCAAGATAACACTTTTTAGTTTTCCTGTATTCCTAATTGAGCGAGCAACACACATGTGATTCCATTTAAAAGTAGTGCTTTGCTTTTCTGTTCTTTCGTTCGAAACTTGTTCCTGTGCTGGATAGTGCGTTATATCTCTTTTCAGATTTCCGTTATTCCCAATTGAGAGAGTGGCACACATGTGATTTAGTTTCCAAAGTATTGCTTTGTGTTTATGTTCTTTCTTGGAAAACTTGTTTCTGTTAGGAACTAGTTAGGTTTAGGTTTAGGGTTATGGTTAGGGTTATGGTTAGGGTTAGGGGCTTAGGGTTAGGGTTAGGGTTAGGGTTAGGGTTAGGGTTAGTGTTAGGGTAAGGGCTTAGGGTTAGGGATAGGGTTATATCACTTTTCAGTTTTCCTGTTATAATAATTGAACAGGCGACACGAATGTGAATTAGTTTACAAGTTGTGCTTTGCGTTTCTGTTCTTTCAATGAAAACTTGTTTCTTTGCCATACATTTCGATATATCTCTTTTCAGTTTTTGTGTATTCCTAATTGAGCGAGTGGCACACATGTGATTTTGTTTACAAAGTAGTGCTTTGCGTTTCTGTTCTTTCGTTGGAATATTGTTCCTGTTAGGAACAAGGTAGGGTTAGGGTTAGGGTTAGGGGCTTAGGGTTAGGGTTAGTGTTATATCACTTTTCAGTTTTCCTGTTATAATAATTGAGCAGACGACACGTATATGAATTAGTTTACAAAGTTGTGCTTTGCGTTTCTGTTCTTTTCGATGGAAAAATTTTCCTGTGCTGTACATTCGATATATCACTTTTCAGCTTTCTTGTTATAATAATTGAATGGGAAACACATATGTGAATTAGTTTACAAAGTTGTGCATTGCGTTTCTCTTCTTTCGATGGAAACTTCTTTCTGTGCCATAAAGTGAGAGATAACACTTCTCAGTTTTCCAGTATTCCTAATTGAGCGAGCGAAACACATGTGATTCCATTAAAAAGTAGTGCTTTGCTTTTCTTTTCTCTTGTTTGAAACTTGTTCCTGTACTGTACAGTGCGTTATATCACTTTTCAGTTTTCCTGTATTCCTAATTGAGTGAGTGGCACACATGTGATTTAGTTTCCAAAGTATTGCTTTGCGTTTATGTTCTTTCCTGGAAAACTTGTTCCTGTTAGGACCTAGTTAGGGTTAGGTTTAGGGTTAGGGTTAGGGTTAGGGTTAGGGTTAGGCGTAGGGTTAGGGTGAGGTTATATCACTTTTCAGTTTTCCTGTTATAATAATTGAACAGGCGACACGAATGTGAATTAGTTTACAAAGTTGTGCTTTGCATTTCTATTCTTTCGATGAAAACTTGTTTCTTTGCCGTACATTTCGATTTATCGATTTTCAGTTTCCCTGTATTCCTAATTGAGTGAGCGACACACATGTGATTTAGTTCACAAAGTAGTGCTTTGAGTTTCTGTTCTTCTGTTGGAAAGTTTTTTCAGTGCTTTCCAGTGTGATATATCACTTTTTAGTTTTTCTGTTATAATAATTGAACGGGTGACAAGTATGTGAATTAGTTTACAAAGTTGTGCTTTGCTTTTCTCTTCTTTCCATGGAAACTTGATTCTGTTCCGTACAGTGCGAGATAATACTTTTCAGTTTTCCTGTATTCCTAATTGAGCGAGCAACACACGTGTGATTTCATTTAAAAGTAGTGCTTTGCTTTTCAGTTCTTTCATTCAAAATTATTCCTGTGCTGTACAGTGTGTTATATGTCTTTTCAGGTTTCCTGTATTCCTAATTGAGCGAGTGGCACACATGTGATTTAGTTTACAAAGTAGTGATTTGCATTTGTGTTCTTTCGTTGGAAACTTGTCCCTTTTAGGAACAAGTTAGGGTTAGGATTAGGGTTAGGGTTAGGGTTAGGGGCTTAGGGTTAGTGTTAGGTTTAGGGTTAGGTTTAGGGTTAGGGTTAGGATTAGGGGTTAGGGTTAGAGTTAGGGTTATATCACTTTTCAGTTTTCCTGTTATAATAATTGAACGGACGACACGTATGTGAATTAGTTTACAAAGTTGTGCTTTGCGTTTCTGTTCTTTCGATGGAAACTTGTTCCTGTGCTGTACAGTTCGATATATCACTTTTCAGTTTTCCTGTTATAATAATTGAATGGGCGACACATATGTGAATTAGTTCACAAAGTTGTGCATTGCGTTTCTCCTCTTTCGATGGAAACTTGTTTCTGTGCCATAAAGTGCGAGATAACACTTCTCAGTTTTCCTGTATTGCTAATTGAGCAAGCGACACACATGTGATTCCATTAAAAAGTAGTGCTTTGCTTTTCTGTTCTTTTGTTCGAAACTTGTTCCAGTGTGTACAGTGCGTTATATCACTTTTCAGTTTTCCTGTATTCCTAATTGAGCGAGTGGCACACATGTAATTTAGTTTACAAAGTAGTGCGTTTCGTTTCTGTTCTTTCGTTGGAAACTTGTTCCTGTTAGGAACAAGTTAGGGTTAGGATTAGGGTTAGGGTTATGTTTAGGGTCTTAGGGTTAGGATTAGGGTTATATCACTTTTCAATTTTCCTGTTATAATAATTGAACAGGCAACACGAATATGAATTAGTTTACATAGTTGTGCTTTGCGTTTCTGTTCTTTCGATGAAAACTTGTTCCTGTGCCATACATTTCGATATATCGCATTTCAGTTTTCCTGTCTTCCTAATTGAGCAAGTGACACACATGTGATTTAGTTTACAAAGTAGTGCTTTGCCTTTCTGTTCTTCTGTTGGAAACTTGATTCTGTGCTGTACAGTGTGATATATCACTTTTCAGTTTTCCTGTTATAATAATTGAACGGTCAACACGAATGTGAATTAGTTTACAAAGTTGTGCTGTGCGTTTCCTTTTTTTCGATGAAAACTTGTTTCTTTGCCATACATTTCGATTTATCACTTTTCAGTTTCCCTGTATTCCTAATTGAGTGAGCGACACACATGTGATTTAGTTTACAAAATAGTGCTTTGCGTTTCTTTTCTTCTTTTGGAAACTAGTTTCTGTGCTATACAGTGCGATATATCATTTTTCAGTTTTCCTGTTATAATAATTGAAAGGGCGACATGTATGTGAATTAGTTTACAAAGTTTTGCTTTGCGTTTCTCTTCTTTCGATGGAAACTTGTTTCTGTGCCATACAGTGCGAGATAACACTTTTCAGTTTCCTGTATTCCTAATTGCGTGAGCGACACACATGTGATTCCGTTTAAAAGTAGTGCTTTGCTTTTCTGTTCTTTCGTTCGAAACTTGTTCCTGTGCTGTACAGTGCGTTATATCTTTTTTCAGTTTTCCTGTATTCCTAATTGAGAGCGTTGCACACATGTGATTTAGTTTACAAAGTCGTGCTTTGCATTTCTGTTCTTTCGTTGGAAACAGTTTCCTGTTAGGAACAAGTTAGGGTTAGGGTTAGGGTTCTGTTTAGGGTTAGGGGCTTATGCTTAGGGTTAGGGTTAGGGTTAGGGTTAGGGTTAGGTTTAGGATTAGGGTTATGGTTAGGGTTAGGGGCTTAGGGTTAGGGTTAGGGTTATATCACCTTTCAGTTTTCCTGTTATAATAATTGAACAGGCGACACGAATGTGAATTAGTTTACAAAGTTTTGCTTTGCGTTTCTATTCTTTCGATGGAAACTTTTGCCTGTGCTGTACAGTTCGATATATCACCTTTCAGTTTTCCTGTTATAATAATTGAACGGGCGACAAGTATGTGAATTAGTTTACAAAGTTTTGCTTGGCGTTTCTGTTCTTTCGATGGAAACTTGTTTCTGTGCCTTACAGTACGAGATAACACTTTTCAGTTTTCCTGTATTCCTAATTGAGCGAGTGACACACATGTGATTCCGTTTAAAAGTAGTGCTTTGCTTTTCTGTTATTTCGTTCAAAACTTGTTCCTGTGCTGTACAGTGCGTTATATCTCTTTTCAGTTTTCCTGTATTCCTAATTGAGCGAGTGGCACACATGTGATTTAGTTTACAAAGGAGTGTGTTGCGTTTCTGTTCTTTCGTTGGGAACAAGTTAGGGTTAGGGTTAGGTTTAGTGTTAGGGTTAGCTTTAGGGGCTTGGGGTTAGGGTTAGGGTTAGGGTTAGGGTTAGGTTTAGGGGCTTAGGGTTAGGATTAGGGTTATATCACTTTTCAATTTTCCTGTTTTAATAATTGTACAGGCGACACGAATGTGAATTAGTTTACATAGTTGTGCTTTCCTTTTCTGTTCTTTCGTTGAAAACTTGTTACTGTGCCATACATTTCGATATATGGCTTTTCAGTTTTCCTGTATTCCTAATTGAGCGAGCGACACACATGTGATTTAGTTTACAAAGTAGTGCTTTGCGTTTCTGTTATTCTGTTGGAAACTTTTTCCAGTGCTTTACAGTGTGATATATCACTTTTCAGTTTTTCTGTTATAATAATTGAACGGGCGACATGTATGTGAATTAGTTTACAAAGTTGTGCTTTTCGTTTCGGTTCTTTCGATGGAAACTTGTTTCTCTGCTGTACAGTTCGATATATCACTTTTCAGTTTTCCTCTTATAGTAATTGAATGGGTGACACATATGTGAATTAGTTCACAAAGTTGTGCATTGCGTTTCTCGTCTTTCGATGGAAACTTGTTTCTGTGCCATAAAGAGCGAGATAACACTTCTCAGTTTTCCTGTATTCCTAATTGAGCGAGCGACACACATGTGATTCCATTAAAAAGTAGTGCTTTGCTTTTCTGTTCTTTTGTTCGAAACTTGTTCCAGTGCTGTACATTGCGTTATATCACCTTTCAGTTTTCCTGTATTCCTAATTGAGCAAGTGGCACACATGTGATTTAGTTTACAAAGGAGTGCGTTTTGTTTCTGTTCTTTCGTTGTTAACTTGTTCCTGTTAGGAACAAGTTAGGGTTAAGTTAGGGTTAGGGTTAGGGGCTTAGGGTTAGGGTTATCCTTAGGGTTAGGGTTAGGGTTATGTTTAGGGGCTTAGGGTTTAGGCTTAGGGTTATATCACTTTTCAATTTTCCTGTTATAATAATTGAACAGCGACACACAAATGTGAATTAGTTTACATAGTTGTTCTTTGCGTTTCTGTTCTTTCGATGAAAACTTGTTCCTGTGCCATACATTTCGATATATCTCTTTTCAGTTTTCCTGTCTTCCTAATTGAGCGAGCGACACACATGTGATTTAGTTTACAAAGTAGTACTTTGCGTTTCTGTTCTTCTGTTGGAAACTTGATTCTGTGCTGTACAGTTTGGTATATCACTTTTCAGTTTTCCTGTTATAATAATTGAACTGGCGACACGATTGTGAATTAGTTTAGAAAGTTGTGCTTTCCATTTCTGTTCTTTCGATGAAAACTTGTTTCTTTGCCATACATTTCGATTTATCGCTTTTCAGTTTCCCTGTATTTTTAATAGTGTGAGCGACACACATGTGATTTAGTTTACAAAGTACTGCTTTGTGTTTCTGTTCTTCTGTTGGAAACTTGTTTCTGTGGTTTACAGTGCGAGATAACATTTTTCAGTATCCTGTATTCCTAATTGAGCATGTGGCACACATGTGATTTAGTTTTTAACGTAGTGCTTTTTGTTTATGTTCTTTCGTTGGAAACTTGTTCCCGTTATGAACAAGTTAGGGTTAGGGTTACGGTTAGGCTTAGGGTTAGGGTTAGGGTTAGGGTTAGGGTTAGGGTCAGGGTTAAGGGCTGAGGATTAAGGTTAGTGTTATATCACTTTTCAGTTTTCCTGTTATAATAATTGAACGGACGACACGTATGTGAATTAGTTTACAAAGTTGTGCTTTGCCTTTCTGTTCTTTCGATGGAAACTTGTTTCTGTTCCTTACAGTGTGAGATAACACTTTTCAATTTTCCTGTATTCCTAATTGAGCGAGTGACACACATGTGACTCCATTTAAATGTAGTGCTTTGCTTTTCTGTTCTTTCATTCAAACTTGTTCCTGTGCTGTAAAGTGCGTTATATCTCTTTTCAGTTTTCCTTTATTCCTAATTGAGCGAGTGGCACACATGTGATTTAGTTTACAAAGTAGTGCTTTGCTTTTCTGTTCTTTTGTTCGAAACTTGTTCCTGTGCTCTACAGTGCGTTATATCACTTTTCAGTTTTCCTGTATTCGAATTGAGTAGTGGCACACATGTGATTTAGTTTACAAAGTAGTGCTTTGCGTTTCTGTTCTTTTCGTTGGAAACTTGTTCCTGTTAGGTTAACAAGTTAGGTTTTCCTGTATTTAGTTAGGGTTAGGGTTAGGGTTAGGGTTAGGGTTAGTGTGAGGTGAGGTTAGGGTTAGGGTAGGGTTAGGGTTAGGGTTAGGGTTAGGGTTAGGGTTAGGGGCTTAGGGTTAGGGTTAGGGTTATAGCACTTTTTCAGTTTTCCTGTTATAATAATTGAGCAGGCGACAAGATTGTGAATTAGTTTACAAAGTTGTGCTGTGCGTTTCCGTTCTTTGATGAAAACTTGTTTCTTTGCCTTACATTTCGATTTATCGCTTTTTAGTTTTCCTGTATTCCTAATTGAGTGAAGCGACACACATGTGATTTAGTTTACAAAGTAGTGCTTTGCGTTTCTGTTCTTCTTTTTGGAAACTTGTTTCTGTGCTATACAGTGCGATATATCATTTTCAGTTTTCCTGTTATAATAATTGAAAAGGCGACATATATGTGAATTAGTTTTACAAAGTTTTGCTTTGCGTTTCTCTTCTTCGATGGAAACTTGTTGCTGTGCCATACAGTGCGAGATAACACTTTTCAGTTTCCTGTATTCCTAATTGCGTGAGCGACACACATGTGATTCCGTTTAAAAGTAGTGCTTTGCTTTTCTGTTCTTCTGTTGGAAACTTTTCGTTGAAGCTTGTTCCTGTGCTGTACAGTGCGTTATATCTCTTTTCAGTTTTCCTTTATTCCTAATTGAGTTGAGTGGCACACATGTGATTTAGTTTACAAAGTAGTGCTTTGCTTTTCTGTTCTTTTGTTCGAAACTTGTTCCTGTGCTCTATAATAATCGTTATATCACTTTTAAGTTTTCTGTTCGGTATTCCTAATTTCCTGCGAGAGGCACACATGTGATTTTGTTTACAAAGTGGTGCTTGTTTTTCGTTTATGTTCTTTCATTGGAAACTTGTTCCTGTTAGGAACAAATTAATGCTGTACAGTCGTTATATCACTTTTAATTAGTGTTAGTGTTAGGGTTAGAGTTAGGGTGCTTTCGTTTATGTTCTTTCATTGGAAACTTGTTGGGAACAGGGGGCTTAGGGTTAGGGTTAGGGTTAGGGTTAGGGTTAGGGGTTAGGGTTAGGGGCTTAGGGTTAGGGTTAGGGTTATAGCACTTTTCAGTTTTCCTGTTATAATAATTGAGCAGGCGACAAGATTGTGAATTAGTTTACAAAGTTGTGCTGTGCGTTTCCGTTCTTTTGATGAAAACTTGTTTCTTTGCCTTACATTTCGATTTATCGCTTTTTAGTTTCCCTGTATTCCTAATTGAGTGAGCGACACACATGTGATTTAGTTTACAAAATAGTGCTTTTTGCGTTTCTTTTCTTTTTTGGAAACTAGTTTCTGTCTTTTCCGGGCGATATTTCATTTTTCAGTTTTCCTGTTATAATAATTGAAAGGGCGACATGTATGTGAATTAGTTTACAAAGTTTTGCTTTGCGTTTCTCTTCTTTTTCGATGGAAACTTGTTTTTTGTGCCATACAGTGCGAGATAACACTTTTCAGTTTCCTGTATTCCTAATTGCGTGAGCGACACACATGTGATTCCGTTTAAAAGTAGTGCTTTGCTTTTCTGTTCTTTCGTTCGAAGCTTGTTCCTGTGCTGTACAGTGCGTTATATCTTTTTTCAGTTTTCCTGTATTCCTAATTGAGAGCGTTGCACACATGTGATTTAGTTTACAAAGTCGTGCTTTGCATTTCTGTTCTTTCGTTGGAAACAGTTTCCTGTTAGGAACAAGTTAGGGTTAGGGTTAGGGTTCTGTTTAGGGTTAGGGGCTTATGGTTAGGGTTAGGGTTAGGGTTAGGGTTAGGGTTAGGTTTAGGATTAGGGTTATGGTTAGGGTTAGGGGCTTAGGGTTAGGGTTAGGGTTATATCACCTTTCAGTTTTCCTGTTATAATAATTGAACAGGCGACACGAATGTGAATTAGTTTACAAAATTTTTGCTTTGCGTTTCTATTCTTTCGATGGAAACTTTTGCCTGTGCTGTACAGTTCGATATATCACCTTTCAGTTTTCCTGTTATAATAATTGAACGGGCGACAAGTATGTGAATTAGTTTACAAAGTTTTGCTTGGCGTTTCTGTTCTTTTCGATGGAAACTTGTTTCTGTGCCTTACAATCACGAGATAACACTTTTCAGTTTTCCTGTATTCCTAATTGAGCGAGTGACACACATGTGATTCCGTTTAAAAGTAGTGCTTTGCTTTTCTGTTATTTCGTTCAAAACTTTTTCCTGTGCTGTACAGTGCGTTATATCTCTTTTCAGTTTTCCTGTATTCCTAATTGAGCGAGTGGCACAGATGTGATTTAGTTTACAAAGGAGTGTGTTGCGTTTCTGTTCTTTCGTTGGGAACAAGTTAGGGTTAGGGTTAGGTTTAGTGTTAGGGTTAGCTTTAGGGGCTTGGGGTTAGGGTTAGGGTTAGGGTTAGGTTTAGGTTTAGGGGCTTAGGGTTAGGATTAGGGTTATATCACTTTTCAATTTTCCTGTTTTAATAATTGTACAGGCGACACGAATGTGAATTAGTTTACATAGTTGTGCTTTCCTTTTCTGTTCTTTCGTTGAAAACTTGTTACTGTGCCATACATTTCGATATATGGCTTTTCAGTTTTCCTGTATTCCTAATTGAGCGAGCGACACACATGTGATTTAGTTTACAAAGTAGTGCTTTGCGTTTCTGTTATTCTGTTGGAAACTTTTTCCAGTGCTTTACAGTGTGATATATCACTTTTCAGTTTTTCTGTTATAATAATTGAACGGGCGACATGTATGTGAATTAGTTTACAAAGTTGTGCTTTTCGTTTCGGTTCTTTCGATGGAAACTTGTTTCTCTGCTGTACAGTTCGATATATCACTTTTCAGTTTTCCTCTTATAGTAATTGAATGGGTGACACATATGTGAATTAGTTCACAAAGTTGTGCATTGCGTTTCTCTTCTTTCGATGGAAACTTGTTTCTGTGCCATAAAAGCGAGATAACACTTCTCAGTTTTCCTGTATTCCTAATTGAGCAGCGACACACATGTGATTCCATTAAAAAGTAGTGCTTTGCTTTTCTGTTCTTTTGTTGAAACTTGTTCCAGTGCTGTACATTGCGTTATATCACCTTTCAGTTTTCCTGTATTCCTAATTGAGCAAGTGGCACACATGTGATTTAGTTTACAAAGGAGTGCGTTTTGTTTCTGTTCTTTCGTTGTTAACTTGTTCCTGTTAGGAACAAGTTAGGGTTAAGTTAGGGTTAGGGTTAGGGGCTTAGGGTTAGGGTTATCCTTAGGGTTAGGGTTAGGGTTATGTTTAGGGGCTTAGGGTTAGGCTTAGGGTTATATCACTTTTCAATTTTCCTGTTATAATAATTGAACAGGCGACACAAATGTGAATTAGTTTACATAGTTGTTCTTTGCGTTTCTGTTCTTTTCGATGAAAACTTGTTCCTGTGCCATACATTTCGATATATCGCTTTTCAGTTTTCCTGTCTTCCTAATTGAGCGAGCGACACACATGTGATTTAGTTTACAAAGTAGTACTTTGCGTTTCTGTTCTTCTGTTGGAAACTTGATTCTGTGCTGTACAGTTTGGTATATCACTTTTCAGTTTTCCTGTTATAATAATTGAACTGGCGACACGATTGTGAATTAGTTTAGAAAGTTGTGCTTTCCATTTCTGTTCTTTCGATGAAAACTTGTTTCTTTGCCATACATTTTGATTTATCGCTTTTCCAGTTTCCCTGTATTTTTAATAGTGTGAGCGACACACATGTGATTTAGTTTACAAAGTACTGCTTTGTGTTTCTGTTCTTCTGTTGGAAACTTGTTTCTGTGGTTTACAGTCTTGAGATAACATTTTTCAGTATCCTGTATTCCTAATTGAGCATGTGGCACACATGTGATTTAGTTTTTAACGTAGTGCTTTTTGTTTATGTTCTTTTCGTTGGAAACTTGTTCCGTTATGAACAAGTTAGGGTTAGGGTTCTGGTTAGGCTTAGGGTTAGGGTTAGGGTTAGGGTTAGGGTTAGGGTCAGGGTTAAGGGCTGAGGATTAAGGTTAGTGTTATATCACTTTTCAGTTTTCCTGTTATAATAATTGAGCAGACGACACATATGTGAATTAGTTTACAAAGTTGTGCTTTGCCTTTCTGTTCTTTCGATGGAAACTTGTTTCTGTTCCTTACAGTGTGAGATAACACTTTTCAATTTTCCTGTATTCCTAATTGAGCGAGTGACACACATGTGACTCCATTTAAATGTAGTGCTTTGCTTTTCTGTTCTTTCATTCAAACTTGTTCCTGTGCTGTAAAGTGCGTTATATCTCTTTTCAGTTTTCCTTTATTCCTAATTGAGCGAGTGGCACACATGTGATTTAGTTTACAAAGTAGTGCTTTGCTTTTCTGTTCTTTTGTTCGAAACTTGTTCCTGTGCTCTACAGTGCGTTATATCACTTTTCAGTTTTCCTGTATTCCGAATTGAGCGAGTGGCACACATGTGATTTAGTTTACAAAGTAGTGCTTTGCGTTTCTGTTCTTTCGTTGGAAACTTGTTCCTGTTAGGAACAAGTTAGGGTTAGGAGTAGGGTTAAGGTTAGGGTTAGGGTTAGGGTTAGGGTTAGTGTGAGGTGTGAGGGTTAGGGTTAGGGTAGGGTTAGGGTTAGGGGTTAGTTAGGGTTAGGGTTAGGGTTAGGGGCTTAGGGTTAGGGTTAGGGTTATAGCACTTTTCAGTTTTCCTGTTATAATAATTGAGCAGGCGACAAGATTGTGAATTAGTTTACAAAGTTGTGCTGTGCGTTTTCGTTCTTTTGATGAAAACTTGTTTCTTTGCCTTACATTTCGATTTATCGCTTTTTAGTTTCCCTGTATTCCTAATTGAGTGAGCGACACACATGTGATTTAGTTTACAGAGTAGTGCTTTGCGTTTCTGTTCTTCTTTTGGAAACTAGTTTCTGTGCTATACAGTGCGATATATCATTTTCAGTTTTCCTGTTATAATAATTGAAAGGCGACATATATGTGAATTAGTTTACAAAAGTTTTTTGCGTTTCTCTTCTTTCGATGGAAACTTGTTACTGTGCCATACAGTGCGAGATAACACTTTTCAGTTTCCTGTATTCCTAATTGCGTGAGCTTTTTACACATGTGATTCCGTTTAAAAGTAGTGCTTTGCTTTTCTGTTCTTTCGTTGAAACTTGTTCCTGTGCTGTACAGTGCGTTATATCTTTTCAGTTTTCCTGTATTCCTAATTGAGGCGTGGCACACATGTGATTTAGTTTTTACAAAGTCGTGCTTTTTGCGTTTCTGTTCTTTTCGTTGGAAACAGGTTCCTGTTAGGAACAAGTTAGGGTTAGGGTTAGGGTTCTGTTTAGGGTTAGGGGGCTTATGGTTAGGGTTAGGGTTAGGGTTAGGGTTAGGGTTAGGGTTAGGGTTAGGATTAGGGTTATGGTTAGGGTTAGGGGCTTAGGGTTAGGGTTAGGGTTATATCACCTTTCAGTTTTCCTGTTATAATAATTGAACAGGCGACACGAATGTGAATTAGTTTACAAAGTTGTGCTTTGCGTTTCCGTTCTTTCAATGAAAACTTGTTTATTTGCCTTACATTTCGATTTATCGATTTTCAGTTTCCCTGTATTCCTAATTGAGTGGCGACACATGTGATTTACTTTAGAAAGTAGTGCTTTGCGTTTCTGTTCTTCTGTTGGAAACTTGATTCTGTGCTGTACAGTGTGATATATCACTTTTCAGTTTTCCTGTTATCATAATTCAACATGCGACACATATGTGAATTAGTTTACAAAGTTGAGCTTTGCGTTTCTGTTCTTTCGATGGAAGCAGGTTCCTGTGCTGTACAGTTCGATATTTCATTTTTCTGTTTTCCTGTTATAATAATTGAACGGGCGACACGAATGTGAATTAGTTTACAAAGTTGTGCTTTGCGTTTCTGTTCTTTGGATGAAAACTTGTTTCTTTGCCAAACATTTCGATGTATCGCTTTTCAGTTTTCCTGTATTCCTAACTGAGCCAGCGTCACACATATGATTTAGTTTACAAAGTAGTGCTTTGCTTTTCTGTTCTTCTGTTGGAAACTTGTTTCTGTGCTGTATAGTTTGATATATCACTTTTCAGTTTTCCTGTTATAATAATTGAACAGGCGACATGTATTTGAATTTGTTTACAAAGTTGTGCTTTTCGTTTCTGTTCTTTTGATGGAAGTAGGTTCCTGTGCTGTACAGTTCGATATATCACTTTTCAGTTTTCCTGTTATAATAATTGAACGGGCGACACGTATGTGAATTAGTTTACAAAGTTTTTGCTGCGTTTCTGTTCTTCGATGAAAACTTGTTTCTTTGCCGTACATTTCGATATATCACTTTTGAGCGAAAGAGTCCTGATGTGTTTCTTCCGTCAGGGAGACTCCCTCCCAAGGATCAATGAGACCAATTCGGATGCAAACAGCAAGAGGCTTTATTTTGATACACGGTTACCCGGGGTGACAAAGTCTCTCGGAGGACTTTGGGCACCCCCTGAGGGGAAAGCTGGGCTTTCTATAGGGTCTCAGACCGAAAGCGCAGTTACAGGAGCGAGAAGTATAGTTACAGGGAGCTGAATGGTACATTTAAATGAGACCACAACTTGAGTCAGAGTTTGGCAGGGACACCATGATATCAGGAACTGGGTGGTCGGAATGGTCATGATGACTCTCATTCTTGGGACCTCCACCTGTTGTTTGTCTTAGGGCTCCTATCTCAGTTGGAACAGTCTCAATATTTGTCTTAGGGCCCCTATCTTAGCCTGAACAGTCTCACAAACTTCTCATATGCGTGGTCAGCACAAATTGATTTTTGGCTCAACTGGGGCAGCCTGACCGCAGATATCCCCATCAGCTGGGTCTCTTCAGCTAGTTCCCTCCCTAGCTCACAGAGTTTCTCAAAACAGTGGTATCCTTCAGAGTTTCTCAAAACAGTGCTGTACACAATGACATTAACTATTTGCTGCTTCTATCTTTTTTGGTGGCGGGGTCTTTCATTCCCCCTTTTTCTTCTAACTTAGAGTGGAATATTTCATTCTAGTGCCTAGGGAGAGTTAATTTCTGTCTCCTGCTGTTTAAACTGATGATACTGCTGAGTTAACACCTGCAACTTGTATGACAGAGAGCGGTCTTTCATGAACTAGATCAGCCCGATTTAGGATGCAAGGCCCAAATAACAGAATCTGGGGATTATGATTAAGGGGCCCATGAGGGAGGAGGCGAGGGTGGTGAACCAGGGGCTTTTTTAAACCAACTCTCATACCAGCTTTGTCCTGACTCAAAGAACTGCTCTCTCTGTCTGAGTCTTTCTTTAAGCCAGGAGAACTATTACAGGGTCTCTCTAGGCTTTTAGCCCAGTTGCTGCAATATTAGTGTCCATTTCAGCTAAGCAGATGCCCAAGATAAGAGCTAATGCCAGGAGCCCCTTTTGACTTAGCGTTTCAGCCTACTAGGGGGATTTTGGGCGTAGATCCGTCTTCTGGAGCTTCTTCGAGCTGACCGTTGGACCGTAGGCATCAGGGGCTAGGGAGGCTGAAATGCCACAATAAGGA
>JAEOAE010001683.1:0-21569 GCA_036365155.1 Meriones psammophilus
ACAAGTTTCCATTCAAAGAACAGAAACGCAATGCAAAACATTGTAAACTAATTCTACATAACGTGTTGCCTGTTCATTTATTATAACAGGAAAACTGAAAGTGATATAACCTAACCTAACCTAACCCGTAACCCTAACCTTAAGCCTAACCATAACCCTAACCCTAACCTGAACCCTAACCTAACCTAAACCTATCCTAACCCTAACACTAAACCGAACCCGGACCTAAACCTAACTTGTTCCAAGCAGAACAAGTATCCAACGAAAAGAATATAAGCCAAAGCACTACTTTGTAAACTAAATCACTTGTGTGTCACTCGCTCAATTAGGAATACAGGAAAACCTGAAAAGTGATATATCACACTGTACAGCACAGGAACAAGTTTGAATGAAAGAACAGAAAAGCAAAGACTAGTTTTAAATGGAATCACATGTGTCACTCGCTCAATTAGGATTACAGGAAAACTGAAAAGTGATATATCACACTGTACAGCACAGAAACAAGTTTCCAACAGAAGAACAGAAATGCAAAGCACTTCTTCGTAAACTAAGTCACATGTGTGTCGCCCGTTCAATTATTATAAAGGAAAACTGAAAAGTGATATAACCCTAACCCTAACTCCTAACACTAACCCTAACGATAACCCAAAATGCTAACCCTAACCGAATCAGAAACAGAACCCTAACCCAAAACATAACCCTACACTAACCCTGACCCTAACTCGGCTCAATTAGGAATACAGGAAAACTGAAAAGTGATATAACACACTGTACAGCACAGGAACAATTTTCTAATGAAAGAACAGAAAAAGCAAAGCACTATATTTAAACAGAATCACATGTGTGTCGCTTGCTCAATTAGGAATACAGGAAAACTGAAAAGTGATATAACACTGTACAGCACAGGAACAATTTTCTAATGAAAGAGCAGAAAAGCAAAGCACTATATTTAAACAGAATCACATGTGTGTCGCGCTCACTCAATTAGGAATACAGGAAAAACTGAAATGTGTTATCTATCGCACTGTACGGCACAGAAACAGGTTTCCATCAAAGAACAGAAATAAAGCACAACTTTGTAAACTGATTCACATACGTGTCGCCCTTTCAATTATTATAATATGAAAAACTAAAAGTGATATATCACACTGTACAGCACAGAATCAAGTTTCCAACAGTAGAACAGAAATGCAAAACCACTACTTTGAAAACTAAATCACATGTGTGTCGCTTGCTCCATTAAGAATATAGGAAAACTGAAAAGTGTTATCTCACACTGTACAGCACAGAAACAAGTTTCCATCAAAAGAACAGAAGCGCAAAGCACAACTTTGTAAACTAATTCACACGTGCCCCTAGCTCCAGCCCTAGCCTCCAGCCCCAGCCTAGCCCTAGCCTAGCAATAACCCTGACCTGACCTGACCGAAAAACTATCCCAAACCCTAACCCTAACCCCTAACCCTAACCTTCTAACCCCTAACCCTAACCCTAACCCTAACCCTAACCCCTAACCCTAACCCTAACACTGACACAACAACTAACCCTAACACTAACTGCTAACCTAACCGTAACCCCACTAACCCTAACCCTGACCTGACCCTGACCTGATCCCTAACACAACTGTACCCTAACCGTAACCTAACCCTAAACCTAAAACCTAAACCCTAACCCTAACACTAACGATAACCCTAAGTTAACCCTAACAACTAACCCTAACCCTAACCCTAACCCTAACCCCGACCCCAACACCAACCCCAACCCCAACTCAAAACCCAACCCCAAACCTAACCCCAAACCTAACCCTAACCCTAACCCTAACCCTCTAACCCTAACCCTAACCCTAACCCTAACACAAACCCTAACACCTGACCCCTAACCCTAACCCTAACCCTAACATTAATTCAAATTTAGAATTGGCTAAGGAATTTCATAAAAGTTTTCAAGTCACAGCTGAGACATTGCGTCATCGATTTGACATAACTAGAAAAGAAGCTAGAGATATTGTTATCCAATGTCAAATTTGTTGTCAGTTCTTACCTATGCCTCATGTTGGGATTAATCCCAGAGGAATCCGTCCACTACTAGTGTGGCAGATGGATGTTACTCACAATTCATTTTTTGGTAAACTTCAATATTTGCATGTTTCTGTTGATACTTGCTCTGGAGTTGTGTTTGCTTCTCCCCTGACTGGAGAAAAGGCAGCCCATGTTATTCAACATTGCCTAGAGGCATGGAGTGCCTGGGGAAAGCCCAAAACTCTAAAAACTGCCAATAGGCCGCCCTATACTTCTCAAAAATGTGGACAGTTTTGTCATCCAATAAAAGTGACCCATCTAACTGGTCTCCCATCTAACCCTCAAAGTCAGGGTATTATTAAACATGCTCACCGCACCCTAAAATCCTACTTAATAAAACAAAAGGGAGAGTCCAGGAGGCTCTGCCCTCAGTGCCACGAGTGACCGTTTCCTTGGCACTCTTCACACTCAATTTTTTGAATTTGGACAGTCAAGGCCATTCGGCAGCTGATCTCCACTGCTTAGGGCCTAATAGGCCCAAGGAAATGATCAAATGGAAGGATGTCTTACCTGGTCAATGGAAAGGCCCGGATCCTATCTTAATAAGATCCAGAGGAGCTGTCTGTGTTTTCCCACAGGAAGAAAACAATCCATTCTGGGTACCGGAGCACCTCACTTAAAGCTGGTGACAGCTGAAGATGATCTTTCCACAGATACACCTGCTACCACTTGAAGAGTCAAGGGCAGCGGCGATGACCACTAATTCTACTGAGTGGATTCATTGCCCACAGATGGCTTATTACCTGGGTTTCTTCTGCCTTTTCTTACTTTAAGATTGGGTGGGGGTTGGAATGTTTGGTGCAGCACTATGTTGTGGCTTAGTGTTTTTACTCTGGTTCTTCTGCAAACTCAATACCCAACATAAACATGACTAGGTCGTGATCGCGCAAACACTTGTGGCCTTGAAACAAGGATCATCTCCCAAAATTTGGTTATCCATGTTAAAAAATTAAAACAGACTGTGACATTCAGTCGATGCACCTCAGGGGTTTTACCCATTGCCCTGAGTCGATGAGTGATCCAAGTCAATGTTGCCTTTGCCTAAGCGGCTATGGTACCTAGATAGGAGGATGACAGCCCTTGCACTCCCTGGAATTTTCTTCCCTTGCACGGGAATGGGTGTCACCTCCTTTTTTAATCTTCTCCCTTAGCCCCTGCACCCAGAGGACTTGTCTCCATTGCACCTGGTGGGGTAAGGAAGTAATCTAAAGCTCTTGATCGCTTACTCCCCAAAGAAGGAGCTCGCTTGATCGAGCTTAGGGCTCTCTTGTGCCACGCTTATGGGCTTTAAGGCAGTTTTCATTTATTAAAACAAAAGGGGGATGTGGAGAGCTGAGATTCAGACGCCACTAGGTGGCGGTAAACATTTTGCCCTCAAATATGTAAAAAACAAATCTCCAGGATGCATGCGTGGGGTGCGCAAATTGCTTAAGCACGCTAAGCACGCTGGGCCTGAGTCATCTGGAGGGGTAAAGAGTGAGCAGCCAATCAGGGTATTGACACGTCACTTAGGTGCAACCAGGGCTTATATAAACAGCGCCACTTCTGGGCCCTGGCACTCTCCTCCCTCTCCTCCTCCCCCTCTCCCCGCCTGGGGCTTGCCAGTCCTGACTGCGGCCAGCGCGGGACGCCCTTGTGTGTCCATCGTCCCATCACGAGCACCACCAGTGCCCGCGAGGTGGCCGGGCCCGCTCTCCTCTCCTTCTTTCATCCATTAACTGTAATAAAGGCTTGTTGCGGAAGGACCCTTGTGCCCGCATGCGTTTCTGCCAGCAAGATCGTCACGCGGATTCCAACACCCTGACAGCCCTGGCCCTGACCCTGACAGCCCTGGGCCTGGCCTGACAGCCCTGGCCCTGGCCTGACAGCCCTGGCCCTGGCCCTGGCAGCCCTGACCCTGGCCTGACAGCCCTGGCCTGGCCCTGGCAGCCCTGGTCCTGGCCTGACCCTGACCCTGGCCTGACCCTTGACCCTAAACCTTGACCCCCCTAACCATAACACTAACCGCCAGCCCTAAACCTGGCCCTGGCTGCCTGGCCTAGCCCGCTAGCCCAACCCCTTGCCTGGCCCCTAGCCGTAGCCCCTAGCCCCTAGCCCCTAGCCTCCTGCCCCCTGGCCCCTAGCCCCCCTAGCCCTAGTCTCGTAGTCCTAGCCCTAGTCCTAACCCCAGCACTGGCCCCCTAGACCCAGCCCTAGCCCCAGCCCTAGCCCCAGCACCCTAGCCCTATCCCCCAGCCCCAGCCCTAGCCCCTAGCCCCAGCCCCATAGCCCCTAGCCCTAACACCCTAGCCCTAGTCCTAGTCCTAGCCCCAGCCCTAGCCCCCTAGCCCCCTAGCCCTAGTCCCCTAGCCCTAGCCCCTAGCCCCCTAGCCCCAGCCCTAGCCTCCTAGCCCTCTAGCTCCAGCCCTAGTCTCCAGCCCCAGCTCCAGCCCCAGTCCCAGTCCCTAGCCATAGCCTAACCCTAACCTGACCCTGACCCTGAACTTGACCTGACCTAACCATAACCCTAACCCTAACCACCTAACCCAACCCTAACCCTAACCCTAAACCCCTAACCCTAACCCTAAACCTAACTCCTAACCTAAACCCTAACCCTAACCCCTAACCCTAACCCTGCCTGCTGACCTGAACCTGACACTGACCCTAACCTGGCAGCCGGCCTAACCCTGCCTGGCCTAAAGGCCTAAACCCAAACCTTAACACTAAGCCTAAAACTGGCTGGCCTAACCCTAACCCTAACCCTAACCCTCATCCTAAGCCTAACACTAACCCTAACCCTAACCCTGGCCCCAACCCCAACCCCAACCCCAAACCAAAGCCCAACTCCAGCCCCAAACCTAACCCTAACCCTAACCCTGGCAAAAGGCCTAAGCCTAACCCTAGCCTAACCCTAACCCCAATCCTAATGCCTAAACCTATCCTAATACCCCTAACCCTAACCTGACCCCGACCTGACCTGACCCTGACCCTAACCTAACCTAACCTAATCCTAACCTAACCTAACCCTCTAATCCTAACCCTAACCCTCTAACCCTAACCCTAACCTAACATTCATTCAAATTTAGAATTGGCTAAGGAGTTTCATAAGAGTTTTCATGTTACAGCTGAGACATTGTGTCATCGATTTGACATAACTAGAAAAGAAGCTAGAGATATTGTTACCCAATGTAAAAATTGTTGTCAGTTCTTATCTATGCCTCATGTTGGGATTAATCCCAGAGGAATCCGTCCACTACAAGTGTGTCAGATGGATATTACTCAGATTTCTTTTTTGGTAAACTTCAATATTTGCATGTTTCTGTTGATACTTGCTCTGGCGTTGTGTTTTCTTCTCCCCTGACTGGAGAAAATGCAGCCCATGTTATTCAACATTGCCTAGAGGCATGGAGTGCCTGGGAAAGCCCAAAATTCTAAAAACTGCCAATAGGCCGGCCTATACTTCTCAAAAATGTGGACAGTTTTGTCATCCAATAAAAGTGACCCATCTAACTGGTCTCCCATCTAACCCTCAAAGTCAGGGTATTATTAAACATGCTCACCGCACCCTAAAATCCTACTTAATAAAACAAAAGGGAGAGTCCAGGAGGCTCTGCCCTCAGTGCCACGAGTGACCGTTTCCTTGGCACTCTTCACACTCAATTTTTTGAATTTGGACAGTCAAGGCCATTCGGCAGCTGATCTCCACTGCTTAGGGCCTAATAGGCCCAAGGAAATGATCAAATGGAAGGATGTCTTACCTGGTCAATGGAAAGGCCCGGATCCTATCTTAATAAGATCCAGAGGAGCTGTCTGTGTTTTCCCACAGGAAGAAAACAATCCATTCTGGGTACCGGAGCACCTCACGCGAAAGCTGGTGACAGCTGAAGATGATCTTTCCACAGATACACCTGCTACCACTTGAAGAGTCAAGGGCAGCGACGATGACCACTAATTCTACTCGAGTGGATTCATTGCCCACAGATGGCTTATTACCTGGGTTTCTTCTGCCTTTTCTTACTTTAAGATTGGGTGGGGGTTGGAATGTTTGGTGCAGCACTATGTTGTGGCTTAGTGTTTTTACTCTGGTTCTTCTGCAAACTCAATACCCAACATAAACATGACTAGGTCGTGATCGCGCAAACACTTGTGGCCTTGAAACAAGGATCATCTCCCAAAATTTGGTTATCCATGTTAAAAAAATTAAAACAGACTGTGACATTCAGTCGATGCACCTCAGGGGTTTTACCCATTGCCCTGAGTCGATGAGTGATCCAAGTCAATGTTGCCTTTGCCTAAGCGGCTATGGTACCTAGATAGGAGGATGACAGCCCTTGCACTCCCTGGAATTTTCTTCCCTTGCACGGGAATGGGTGTCACCTCCTTTTTAATCTTCTCCCTTAGTCCCTGCACCCAGAGGACTTGTCTCCATTGCACCTGGTGGGGTAAGGAAGTAATCTAAAGCTCTTGATCGCTTACTCCCCAAAGAAGGAGCTCTCTTGATCGAGCTTAGGGCTCTCTTGTGCCACGCTTATGGGCTTTAAGGCAGTTTTCATTTATTAAAACAAAAGGGGGATGTGGAGAGCTGAGATTCAGACGCCACTAGGTGGCGGTAAACATTTTGCCCTCAAATATGTAAAAAACAAATCTCCAGGACGCATGCGTGGGTTGCGCAAATTGCTTAAGCACGCTAAGCACGCTGGGCCTGAGTCATCTGGAGGGGTAAAGAGTGAGCAGCCAATCAAGGTATTGACACGTCACTTAGGTGCAACCAGGGCTTATATAAACAGCGCCACTTCTGGGCCCTGGCACTCTCCTCCCTCTCCTCCTCCCCCTCTCCCCGCCTGGGGCTTGCCAGTCCTGACTGCGGCCCGCGGGACGCCGCGGTGTCCATCGTCCAATACGAGCACCACCAGTGCCCGCGAGGTGGCCGGGCCCGCTCTCCTCTCCTTCTTTCATCCATTAACTGTAATAAAGGCTTGTTGCGGAAGGACCCTTGTGCCCGCATGCGTTTCTGCCAGCAAGATCGTCACGCGGATTCCAACACCCTGACAGCCCTGGCCCTGACCCTGACAGCCCTGGCCCTGGCCCTGACAGCCCTGGCCCTGGCCCTGACAGCCCTGGCCCTGGCCCTTACAGCCCTGACCCTGGCCCTGACAGCCCTGGCCCTGGCCCTGGCAGCCCTGGTCCTGGCCCTGACCCTGACCCTGGCCCTGACCCTTGACCCTAAACCTTGACCCCCTAACCATAACACTAACCGCCAGCCCTAAACCTAGCCCTAGCTGCCTAGCCCTAGCCCGCTAGCCCAACCCCTTGCCTAGGCCCCCAGCCGTAGCCTAGCCCCTAGCCCTAGCCTCCTACCCCTAGCCCCCTAGCCCCTAGCCCTAGTCTCGTAGTCCTAGCCCTAGTCCTAACCCCCTAGCACTAGCCCCCTAGACCCAGCCCTAGCCCCCAGCCCTAGCCCTAGCACCCTAGCCCTATCCCCCTAGCCCCAGCCCTAGCCCCCTAGCCCTAGCCCCATAGCCCTAGCCCTAACACCCTAGCCCTAGTCCTAGTCCTAGCCCCAGCCCTAGCCCCCTAGCCCCCTAGCCCTAGTCCCCTAGCCCTAGCCCCCTAGCCCCCTAGCCCCAGCCCTAGCCTCCTAGCCCTCTAGCTCCAGCCCTAGTCTCCAGCCCCAGCTCCAGCCCCAGTCCCAGTCCTAGCCATAGCCCTAACCCTAACCCTGACCCTGACCCTGAACTTGACCCTGACCCTAACCATAACCCTAACCCTAACCACCTAACCCAACCCTAACCCTAACCCTAAACCCCTAACCCTAACCCTAAACCTAACCCTAACCCCTAACCCTAACCTAACCCCCCCTAACCCTAACCCTGCCCCTGACCCTGAACCTGACACTGACCCCTAACCCTAATCAGAACCCTAACCCTGCCTAACCCTAAGGCCTAAACCCAAACCTTAACACTAACCCTAAAACTAACCCTAAACCCTAACCCCTAACCCTAACCCTAGCCCTCATCCTAATCCTAAACCCTAACCCTAACCCTAACCCCAACCCCAACCCCAACCCCAAACCAAACAACCCAACCCCAAACCTAACCCTAACCCTAACCCTAACCAAAACCCTAACCCTAACCCTAACCCTAACCCTAACCCCAATCCTAATGCCTAAACCTATCCCTAATACCCCTAACCCTAACCCTGACCCTGACCCTGACCCTGACCCTAACCCTAACCCTAACCTAATCCTAACCCTAACCCTAACCTCTAATCCTAACCCTAACCCTCTAACCCTAACCCTAACCCTAACCCTAACATTCATTCAAATTTAGAATTGGCTAAGGAGTTTCATAAGAGTTTTCATGTTACAGCTGAGACATTGTGTCATCGATTTGACATAACTAGAAAAGAAGCTAGAGATATTGTTACCCAATGTAAAAATTGTTGTCAGTTCTTATCTATGCCTCATGTTGGGATTAATCCCAGAGGAATCCGTCCACTACAAGTGTGTCAGATGGATATTACTCAGATTTCTGTTTTTGGTAAACTTCAATATTTGCATGTTTCTGTTGATACTTGCTCTGGCGTTGTGTTTTCTTCTCCCCTGACTGGAGAAAAGGCAGCCCATGTTATTCAACATTGCCTAGAGGCATGGAGTGCCTGGGGAAAGCCCAAAATTCTAAAAACTGCCAATAGGCCGCCCTATACTTCTCAAAAATGTGGACAGTTTTGTCATCCAATAAAAGTGACCCATCTAACTGGTCTCCCATCTAACCCTCAAAGTCAGGGTATTATTAAACATGCTCACCGCACCCTAAAATCCTACTTAATAAAACAAAAGGGAGAGTCCAGGAGGCTCTGCCCTCAGTGCCACGAGTGACCATTTCCTTGGCACTCTTCACACTCAATTTTTTGAATTTGGACAGTCAAGGTCATTCGGCGGCTGATCGTCACTGCTTAGGGCCTAATAGGCCCAAAGAAATGATCAAATGGAAGGATGTCTTAACTGGTCAATGGAAAGGCCCGGATCCTATCTTAATAAGATCCAGGGAAGCTGTCTGTGTTTTCTCATAGGAAGAAAACAATCCATTCTGGGTACCCGAGCGCCTCACGCGAAAACTGGTGACAGCTGAAGATGATCTTTCCACACATACACCTGCTACCACTTGAAGAGTCAAGGGTGGCGAGGATGACCACTAATTCTACTCGAGTGGATTCATTGCCCACAGATGGCTTATTACCCTGGGTTTCTTCTGCCTTTTCTTACTTTAAGATTGGGTGGGGGTTGGAATGTTTGGTGCAGCACTATGTTGTGGCTTAGTGTTTTTACTCTGGTTGTTCTGCAAACTCAATACCCAACATAAACTTGACTAGGTCGCCATCGCGCAAACACTTGTGGCCTTGAAACAAGGATCATCTACCAAAATTTGGTTATCCATGTTAAAAAATTAAAACAGACTGTGACACTCAGTCGATGCACCTCAGGGGTTTTACCCATTGCCCTGAGTCGATGAGTGATCCAAGTCAATGTTGCCTTTGCCTAAGCGGCTATGGTACCTAGATAGGAGGATGACAGCCCTTATACTCCCTGGAATTTTATTCCATTGCACGGGAATGGGTGTCACCTCCTTTTTTAATCTTCTCCCTTAGCCCCTGCACCCAGAGGACTTGTCTCCATTGCACCTGGTGGGGTAAGGAAGTAATCTAAAGCTCTTGATCGCTTACTCCCCAAAGAAGGAGCTCTCTTGATCGAGCTTAGGGCTCTCTTGTGCCATTCTTATGGGCTTTAAGGCAGTTTTCATTTATTAAAACAAAAGAGGGATGTGGAGAGCTGAGATTCAGACGCCACTAGGTGGCGGTAACATTTTGCCCTCAAATATGTAAAAAAAAAAAATCTCCAGGACGCATGCGTGGGTTGCGCAAATTGCTTAAGCACGCTAAGCACGCCTGGCCCGAGTCATCTGGCGGGGTAAAGAATGAGCAGCCAATCAGGGTATTGACACGTCACTTAGGTGCAACCTGGGCTTATATAAACAGCGCCACTTCTGGGCCCTGGCACTCTCCTCCCTCTCTTCCTGCCCCTCTCCCCGCCCGGGGCTTGCCAGTCCTGACCGCGCCCCTGGACGCTGCGGTGTCCATCGTCCAATGCGAGCACCGCCCGCATGCGTTTCTGCCAGCGAGTTGGTCAAGCGGATTCCAACACCCTGACAGACCTGGCCCTGACCCTGACAGCCCTGGCCCTGGCCCTGACAGCACTGGCCCTGTCCCTGAAAGCCCTGGCCCTGGCCCTGACAGCCCTGGCCCTGGCCTGACAGCCCTGGCCTGGCCTGGCAGCCCTGGTCCTGGCCCTGACCCTGACCCTGACCCTGACCCTTGACCCTAAACCTTGACCCCCTAACCCTAACCCTAACCCCTAGCCCTAACCCTAGCCCTAGCCCACTAGCCCTAGCCCGCTAGCCCAACCCCATTGCCCTAGCCATCTAGCCCTAGCCCTAGCCCCTAGTCCTATCCTCCCCCCCGCCCCTAGCCCCCCAGCCCTAGCCCCTAGTCCTAGCCCTAGTCCTAGCCCCCTAGCACTAGCATCATAGACCCAGCCCTAGAACCCTAGACCTAGCCCTAGCCCCCTAGCCCTATCCCCCTAGCCACAGGCCTAGCCCCCTAGCCCTAGCACTAGCCCCCTAGCCCTAGCCCTAGCCCCCTAGCCCTAGCCCCCTAGCCCTAGATCCCTAGCCCCCTACACCAGCCCTAGCCTCCTAGCCCCCTAGCTCCAGACCTAGCCTCCAGCCCCAGCCCCAGCCCCAGCCCTAGCCGTAGCCCTAACCCTAACCCTGACCCTAACCACCTAACCCTAACCCTAACACTAACCCCCTAACCCAACCCTACCCCTAACCCTAAACCCCTAACGCTAACCCTAAACCTAACCCTAACCCCTAACCTTAACCCTAACCCCCCCTAACCCTAACCCTGTCCATGACTCTGACCCTGACCCTGACCCCTAACCCTAAATGTAACCCTAACCCTTAACCCTAACCCCTAACCCCTAACCTTAACCCTAACCCTGACAGCCCTGACCCTGACCCTGACAGCATTGACCCTGACCCTGACAGCCCCGGCCCTATCCCTGACAGCCCTGCCCCTGGCCCTGGCAGCCCTGGCCCTGGGCCTGATAGCCCTGACGGCCCTGGCCCTTGCAGCCCTCGCGGCCCTCTCCCTGGCCCTGGCCATGGCCCTGGCAGTCCTGGCCCTGACCCTGGCCCTTGAACCTTGACCCTACCCTTTGACCCCCTAACCATAACCCCTAACCTTAACCCCTAACCACTAACCCTAACCCTAACCCTGACAGCCCTGACCCTGACCCTGACAGCACTGTCCCTGACCCAGACAGCCCTGGCCCTGGCCCTGTCAGCCCTGGTCCTGGCCCTGACAGCCCTGGCCCTGGCCCTGGCGGCCCTGGTCCCGGCCCTGACCGTGACTCTAGCCCTGACCCTTGACCCTAACCCTAACACTTGACCCCCTAACCCTAAGACTAACCCCTAACACTAACCCTAGCCCTAGCCCCCTAGCCCTAGCCCGCTAGCCAAACCCCTTTGCCCTGGCCCCCTAGCCCTAGCCCTAGACCCCTAGCCCTAGCCCCTAGTCCTAGCCCTAGTCCTAGCCCCCTAGCACTAGCCCCCTAGCCCCAGTCCTAGCCCCCTAGCCCTAGCCCCCTAGACCTAGCCCTAGCCCTAGCCCCAGCCCCAGCCCCATAGCCCCCTAGCCTCAGCCCTAGCCCTAGCCCCCTAGCCCTAGCCCTAGCCCCCTAGTCCCCTAGCCCCCTAGCCCTAGCCCCCTAGCCCTAGCCCTAGCCCCCTAGCCCTAGTCCTAGTCCTAGCCCCAGCCCTAGCCTCCTAGACCCCTAGCCCTAGCCCTAGCCCCCTAGCTCCCTAGCTCCAGCCCTAGCCTCCAGTCCCAGCCCTAGCCCCAGCCCTAGCCCTAGCCCTAGCACTAATCCTAACGCTGACCCTGACCCTGACCCTGAACCTAACCCTAACCCTAACCCTAACCCTGTAACCCTAACCCTAACCCTAACCCTAACCCTAACCCCCTAACCCTAACCCTAACACTGACTTTAACCCCTAAACATAACCCTAACCCTAACCCCTAACCCTAACCCTAACAGCCACCTAACCCTAACCTAGAACCTGACCCTGACCCTGTCCCTGAACCTGACCCTGACCACTACCCTAACCCTAAACCTAACCCTAACCCTAAACCCTGGCCTAACCCTAAACCCTAAAACCCTAACCCTAACCTAACCCTAACCCCTAACCCTAACACTAACTTTTAACCCTAAACATAAACCTAACCCCTAACCCTTCCTAAAGCCACCTAACCCTAACCCTACCTGACCCTAACCCTAACCTGACCCATCCTAACCCTAAACCTAAACCTAACCCTAAACCCTAAACCCTAAACCCTAAACCCTAACCCCAACCCTTAACCCCTAACCCTAACACTAACCTTAAATTCATAACACTAACCCTAACCCTAACCCTAACCCCTAACCCTAATCCTAACCCTAACCCAAACCCCAACCCCAACACTAACACCAACCCTAACCCTAACCCTAACCCTAACGTTAAAACCCTAACCTTAGCCCCTAACCCTAACCCTAACCCTAACCTAATCACCCTGACTTTAACCTCCTAACCCTAACCCCAACCACTAACCCTAACCCTAACCTAACCCTAACCATAACCCTAACCATCACCTGACTTTAACCTAACCTAACCCCAACCACTAACCAAAACCCTAACCCTAATCCTAACCCTGACCCCTAACCCTGACCCTAACCTGACCACTAACCCTAACGCAAACCCTAATCCTAATCCTAACCTAACCCCTAAGCCTAACCCTAACCTAACCCTAACCCTAAGCCTAGCCTGACTTTAACTCAGAACCCTAACCCTAACCCGTAACCCTAACCCTAACACCTAACAATAAGCCTAACCTCTAAGCCTAACCCTCATCCTAACCTAACACTAACACTAACCCTATCCCTAACCACTAACTCACCCTAAACCTAACCCTAACCATAACCCCAACCCAACCCCTGGCCTAAACCCTAGCCTAACCCTAACACCAACCCTAATCCTAACCTAACCCTAACCCTAACCCTAACCCTCTAATCCTAACTCTAACCCTCTAACCCTAACCCTAACCCTAACCCCTAACCCAACCCCAACCTCAACCCCATCCCCAACCCCAACCCTAACCCTAACCCTCTAACCCTAACCCTAACCCTCTAACCCTAACCCTAACCCTAACCCTAACCCTAACCTCTAACCCTAACCTAAACCTAACCTAACCCTAACCCTAACCCTAACATTCATTCAAATTTAGAATTGGCTAAGGAGTTTCATAAATGTTTTCATTTTACAGCTGAGACATTGCATCATTGATTTGACATAACTAGAAAAGAAGCTAGAGATATTGTTACCCAATGTCAAAATTGTTGTTAGTCCTTACCTATGCCTCATGTTGGGATTAATCCCAGAGGAATCCGCCCACTACAAGTGTGGCAGACGGATGTTACTCACATTTCATTTTTTGGTAAACTTCAATATTTGCATGTTTCTGTTGATACTTGCTCTGGAGTTGTGTTTGCTTCTCCCCTGACTGGAGAAAAGGCAGCCCAAGTTATTCAACATTGCCTAGAGGCATGGAGTGCCTGGGGAAAGCCCAAAATTCTAAAAACTGACAATGGGCCGGCCTATACTTCTCAAAAATTTGGACAGTTTTGTCATCCAATAAAAGTGACCCATCTAACGGGTCTCCCATCTAACCCTCAAAGACAGGGTATTATTAAACATGCTCACCGCACCCTAAAATCCTACTTAATAAAACAAAAGGGAGAGTCCAGGAGGCTCTGCCCTCAGTGCCACGAGTGACCATTTTCTTGGCACTCTTCACACTCAATTTTTGAATTTGGACAGTCATGGCCATTCAAGGGCTGATCTAGGTTGCGATCGCGCAAACACTTGTGGCCTTGAATCAAGGATCATCTCCCAAAATTTGGTTATCTATGTTAAAAAATTAAAACAGACTGTGACACTCAGTCGATGAACCTCAGGGGTTTTACCCATTGCCCTGAGTCGATGAGTGATGCAAGTCAATGTTGCCTTTGCCTAAGCGGCTATGGTATCTAGATAGGAGGATGACAGCCCTTGCACTCCCTAGAATTTTATTCCATTGCACGGGAATGGGTGTCACCTCCTTTTTTAATCTTCTCCCTTAGCCCCTGCACCCAGAGGACTTGTCTCCATTGCACCTGGTGGGGTAAGGAAGTAATCTAAAGCTCTTGATCGCTTACTCCCCAAAGAAGGAGCCTGCTTGATTGAGTTTAGGGCTCTCTTGTTCCATGCTTATAGTCTTTAAGTCAGTTTTCATTCATTAAAAGAAAAGGGGGATGTGGAGAGCTGAGACTCAGACGCCACTTGTTGGCGCTGACATTTTGCCCTCAGAACTGAAAAAAAAAAACCCTCCACTACGCATGCGCGGTTTGCGCAAATTGCTTAAGCACGCTAAGCACGCTAGGCCCGAGTCATCAGGCGGGGTAAAGAATGAGCAGCCAATCAGGGTATTGACATGTCACTTAGGTGCGACCAGGGCTTATATAAACAGCGCCACTTCTGGGCCCTGGCGCTGTCCTCCCTCTCCTCCTCCCCCTCTCCCCGCCAGGGGCTTGCCTGCCCTGGCCGTGGCCCGCGGGATGCCAGGGTGTCTCTAGGCCAATGAGAGCACCGCCTGCGCCAGCGAGGTGGCCGGGCCCGCTCTCCTCTCCTCCTTTCATCAATTGAATGTAGAAAAGTCTTGTTGCGGAAGGACCCTTGTGCTCGCATGCGTTTCTGCTGGCGAGAGGACTCACGCGGCTTCCAACACCCTGACAGCCCTGGCCCTGGCCCTGACAGCCCTGGCCCTGGCCCTGACAGCCTTGGTCCTGGCCCTGACAGAACTGGCCCTGGCCCTGACAGCCCTGGCCCTGGCCCTGACAGCCCTGGCCCTGATCCTGACAGCCCTGGCCCTGACTCTGACAGCTCTGGCCTGGCAGCCCTGGCCGTGGCCCTGATATCCCTTACGGCCCTGGCCTTGGCAGCCCTTGCGGCCCTCTCCCCGGCCCTGGCCCTGGCCCTGGCAGACTTGGCCCTGGCACTGGCCCTTGACCCTTGACCCTAACCTTTGACACTCAGAACCTAACCCCTAACCCTAACCCCTAACCCTTAACCCTAACCCTAACCCTGACAGCCCTGACCCTGACCCTGACAGCACTGACCCTGGCCCTGGCAGACTTGGCCCTGGCACTGGCCCTTGACCCTTGACCCTAACCTTTGACCCCATAACCCCTAACCCTTAAACCTAACCCTAACCCTGACAGCCCTGACCCTGACCCTGACAGCACTGACCCTGACTCTGACAGCCCTGGTCCTGAAACTGACAGTCCTGGCCCTGGCCTGGCAGCCCTGGTCCTGGCCCTGGCAGCCCTGGCAGCCCGGGCCCTGGCCCTGGTTGCCCTGGTCCTGGCCCTGACCCTGACCCTGGCCCTGACCCTTGACCCTAACCCTTGACCCCCCTAACCCTAACCCTAACCCTTAACCCTAACCCTAGCCCTGGCCCCCTAGCCCTAGCCCGCTAGCCCAACCCCCTTGCCCTAGCCCCCTAGCCCTAGGCTTAGCCCCATAGCCCTAGCCTCCTAGCACCCTAACCCCCGCCTAGCCCCTAGTCCTAGCCCTAGTCCCAGCCCCAGCACTAGCCCCTAGCCCCAGCCCTAGCCCTCGCCTAAGCCCCAGCACCTAGCACTAGCCCTAGCCCCAGCCCTAGCCCCCTAGCCCCTAGCCTTAGCCCCCAGCCCCTAGCCCTAGCCCCCTAGCCCCCTAGCTCCAGCACTAGCCTCCAGCCCCAGCCCCTGCCCCAGGCCTAGCCCTAGCCCTAACCCTAACCCTAACCCTGACCCTGACCCTGACACTTACCCTAACCCTAACCCTAACCCCTAACCCTAGCCTCCAACCCTCCCTAACTCTAACCCTAACCCTAGTAACCATAACCCTAACCCTCTAACCCTAACCCTAGCCCTAGCCCCCTAGCCCTAGCCTCGTAGCACCGTAGCCTTCTAGCCCCCCTAGCCCTAGCCCCCTAGTCCTAGCGCTAGTCCTAGCCCCTACTCCTAGCCCTAGCCCAGCCCTAGCCCCCAGCCCCTAGCCTCATCCCTAGCCCTAGCCCGTAGCCCCATTCCCTAGCCCCAGCCCTAGTCCCCTAGCCCCAGCCCTAGCCCTCTAGCCCCCTAGCCCTAGCCACCTAGTCCTCTAGCCCCCTAGCTCTAGCCACCTAGCCCTAGCCCTAGCCCCTTAGCCCTAGTCCTAGTGCTAGCCCCATCCCTTGCTCCCTAGCCCCTAGCCTGAGCCCTTTAGCCCTAGCCCCATAGCCCCCTAGCCCCAGCCCTAGCCTCCTAGCCCCCTAGTCCTAGGCCTAGACCCCTAGCCCCCTAGCTCCAGCCCTAGCCTCCAGCCCCAGCCCCAGCCCCAGCCCTAGCCCTAGCCCTAGCCCTAACCCTAACCGTGACCCTGACCCTGACCCTGTCCCTAACCCTAACCCTAACCCCCTAACCCTAACCCTAACCCCATAAACCTAACACTAACCCTGACTTTAACTCCTAACCCTAACCCCCTAACCCTAACCCCTAACCCTAACCCTAACCCCCTAACACTAACCCTGACCCTGACCCCGATCCTGACCCTGACCCTGACCCCTAACCTTACCCATAACCCTAACCCTAAACCTAACCCCAACCCCAATGCCAACCCCAACCCCAACCCAAACCCTAACCCTAACCCTTTAACAATAACCCTAACCCTAACCCTAGCCCTAACACCTAACCCTACCCCCCTAACCCTAACCCTAACCCTAACCCTCTAACCCTAACCCTAACCCTAACCCTAACCCCTAACCCCTAACCCTAACCCTGACAGCCCTGACCCTGACTCTGACAGCACTGAAACTGACCCTGACAGCCCTGGCCCTGACCCTGACAGCCCTGGCCCTGGCCCTGACAGCCCTGGCCCTGGTCCTGACAGCCATGGCCCTGGCCCTGGCGGCCCTGGTCCTGGCCTTGATCCCGGCCCTGGCCCTGACCCTTGACCCTAACCTTTGACCCACTAACCCTAACCCTAACCCCTTACCCTAACCCTAGCCCTAGCCCCCTAGCCCTAGCCCGCTAGCCTTAGCCCCTTGCCCTAGCCCACTAGCTCTAGCCCTAGCCCCCTAGCCCTAGCCTCGTAGCCCCGTAGCCTTCTAGCCCCCCTAGCCCTAGCCCCTAGTCCTAGCCCCCTAGCCCTAGCCCTAGCCCCAGCCCTAGCCCCCTAGCCCCCTAGCCCCCTAGCCTCAGCCCTAGCCCTAGCCCCGTAGCCCCATTACCCTAGCCCCAGCCCTAGCCCTCTAGCCCCTAGCCTCAGCCCTAGCCCTAGCCCTGTAGCCCCATCCCCCTAGCCCCAGCCCTAGCCCCCTAGCCCTAGCCCTAGCCCTACCCCCTAGTCCCTTATCCCCCTAGCCCTAGCCCCCTAGCCCTAGCCCTAGCCCCTTAGCCCTAATCCTAGTCCTAGCCCCATCCCTTGCTCCCTAGCCCCTAGCCCGAGCCCTCTAGCCCTAGCCCCATAGCTGCCTAGCCCCAGCCCTAGCCTCCTAGCCCCCTAGTCCTAGCCCTAGCCCCCTAGCCCACTAGCTCCAGCCCTAGCCTCCAGCTCCAGCCCCAGCCCCAGGCCTCGACCTAGCCCTAGCCCTAGCCCTAACCCTAACCGTGACCCTGACCCTGACCCTGACCCTAACCCTAAACCTAACCCCCTAACCCTAACCCCCTAACCCTAACCCTAACCCTAACCCCCTAACCCTAACCCTAACCCTGACTTTAACTCCTAACCCTAACTCTAACCCTAACCCCTAACCCTAACCCTAACCCCCTAACCCTAACCCTGACCCTGACCCCGATCCTGACCCTGACCCCTAACCGTAACCCTAACCCTAACCCTAACCCTTTAACCCTAACCATAATCCTCTAACCCTAACCCTAACCCTAACCCTCTAACCCTAAGCCTAACCCTAACCCTAAGTGTAACCCTACCCTAACCCTAACCCTAACCCTAACCCTAACCATAACCATAACCATAACTGTTCCTAACAGGAAAAATTTTCCAACGAAGGAACATAAACGCAAAGCACTACTTTGTAAACTAAATCACATGTGTGTCACTCCCTCAATTAGGAATACAGGAAAACTGAAAAGTGATATATCACACTGTACAGCACAGGAAAAAATTTCCAACAGAAGTACAGAAACGCAAAGCAATACTTTGTAAACTAGATCACATTTTTGTGGCTCGCTCAATTAGGACTACAGGAAAACTGAAAAGTGATATATCGAACTTTACAGCAAATAAACAATTTTTCATCGAAAGAACAGAAACGCAAAGCACAACTTTGTAAACTAATTCACATATGTGTCGCTTGTTCAATTATTTTAACAGGAAAACTGAAAAGTGATATAACCCTAACCCTAACCCTAACACTAACCCTAACCCTAACCATAACCCGTCACAATAACCCTAACACTAATCCTAACCCTAACATGTAACCCTAACCCTACCCCTAACCCTACCCTAACCCTAACCTTAACCCTTACCCTAACCCTAACTTGTTTCTAACAGTAAGAAGTTTCGATGTAGAGAATATAAACGCAAGTTTCCAATGAAAGAAAAGAAATATAAAGCACAACTTTGCAAACTACTTAACATGTGTGTTGCCCGCTCAATTAGGAATACAGGAAAACTGAAAAGTGATATCTCCCACTGTAGTGCACAGAAAGATGATTCCAAAAAAAGAACAGAAATGTAAATCGCAAGTTTGTAAACTAAGTAACATGTATGTAGCCCGTTCAATTGGAAATACAAGAAAACTGAAAAGTGATATCTCCCACTGTAGTGCATAGAAACAAGTTTCCAACAAAAGAATAGAAAGGCAAAGCACAACTTTTTAAACTAAATCACACTTGTGTCGCCCGCTCAATTAGGAATACAGGAAAACTGAATAGTGATATCTCCCACTTTAGAGCACAGAAAGAAGTTTCCAATGAAAGAACAGAAACGCAAAGCACAACTTTGGAAACTAAATCACATGTGTGTCGCCAGTTCAATTAGGAATACATGAAAACTGAAAAATGATATCTCGCACTGTACCTCAAAGAAACAAGTTTCCAACGAAAGACAAGAAATGTAAAGCACAACTTTGTAAACTAATTAACATGTGTGCCGCCTGTACAATTAGGAATTCGGGAAAACTGAAAAGTGATATCTCCCACTTTAGAGCAAAGAAAGAAGTTTCCAATGAAAGAACAGAAAGGCAAAGCACAACTTTGGAAAGTAAATCACATGTGTGTCGCCCATTGACTTAGGAATACAGGAAAACTTAAAAGTGATATCTCCCTCTGTAGTGCAAAGAAAGAAGTTTCCAAAAAAGAACACAAATGTAAAACACAATTTTGTAAACTAGGCAACATGTGTGTCGTCCGTTCAATTAGGAATACAGGAAAACTGAAAAGTGATATCTCCCACTTTAGAGCACAGAAAGAAGTTTCCAACGAAAGTACAGAAATGTAAAACACAACTTTGTAAACTAAGTAACATGTGTGTTGTCCGTTCAATTAGGAATACAGGAAAACTGAAAAGTGATATCTCGCACTGTACCTCACAGAAACAAGTTTCCCACAAAAGAACAGAAAGGCAAAGCACAACTTTGAAAACTAAGTAACATGTGTGTCGCCTGCACAATTAGGAATACAGTAAAACTGAAAAGTTATATCTCGCACTGTACCTCACAGACACAAGTTTCCAAGGAAAGAAGAGAAATGTAAAGCACAACTTTGCATGCTCAGTAACATGTGTATAGCCCTCTCAATTAGGAATACAGGAAAACTGAAATGTGATATCTCCACAGTAGTGCACAGAAACAAGTTTCCAACAAAAGAATAGAAAGGCAAAGCAAAACTTTGTAAAATAAATCACATTTGTGTCGCCCATTCCATTAGGAATACAGAAAAACTGAAAAGTGAGATCTCCCATTTGAGAGCACAGAAAGAAATTTCCAACAAAAGTACAGAAATGTAAAGAACAACTTTGTAAACTGAGTAACATGTGTGTCGCCTGCACTATTAGGAATAGAGGAAAACTGAAAAGTGATATCTCCCACTTTAGAGCAGAGAAAGAAGTTTCCAATAAAACACAGAAACGCAAAGCACAACTTTGGAAACTAAATCACATGTGTGTCACCCGTTCAATTAGGAATACAGGAAAACTGAAGAGTGATATCTCGCATTGTACCTCACACTACCAAGTTTCCAAGGAAAGAACAGAAATGTAAAGCATAACTTTGTAAACTATGCAACCTGTGTGTCCCCTGCACAATTAGGAATACAAGAAAACTGAAAAGTGATATCTTCCACTTTAGAGCACAGAAAGAAGTTTGCAGTGAATGAACAGAAAAGCAAAGCACAACATTGGAAACTAAATCACATGTGTGTCACCTGTTCATTTAGGAATCCAGGAAAACTGAAAAGTGATATCTCGCATTGTACCTCAGAGAAACAAGTTTCCAATGAAAGAAAAGAAATATAAAGCACAACTTTGCAAACTACTTAACATGTGTGTCGCCCGTTCAATTAGGAATACATGAAAACTGAAAAGTGATATCTCGCACTGTACCTCACAGATACAAGTTTCCCACAAAAGAACAGAAAGGCAAAGCACAACTTTGAAAACTAAGTAACATGTGTGTCGCCTGCACAATTAGGAATATAGTAAAACTGAAAAGTTATATCTCGAACTGTTCCTCACAGAAACATGTTTCCAAGGAAAGAACAGAAATGTAAAGCACAACTTTGTATGCTCAGTAACACGTGTATAGCCCTCTCAATTAGGAATACAGGAAAACTGAAGTGTGATATCTCCACAGTAGTGCACAGAAACTAGTTTCCAACAAAAGAATAGAAAGGCAAAGCAAAACTTTGTAAACTAAATCACATTTGTGTCGCCCGTTCAATTAGGAATACAGGAAAACTGAAAAGTGATATCTCGCATTGTACCTCACACTAACAAGTTTCCAACGAAAGAACAGAAATGTAAAGCACAACTTTGTAAACTATGCAACCTGTGTGTCCCCTGCACAATTAGGAATACAAGAAAAGTGAAAAGTGATATCTTCCACTTTAGAGCACAGAAAGAAGTTTGCAATGAATGAACAGAAAAGCAAAGCACAACATTGGAAACTAAATCACATGTGTGTCACATGTTCAATTAGGAATCCAGGAAAACTGAAAAGTGATATCTCTCATTGTACCTCTGAGAAACAAGTTTCCAATGAAAGAAAAGAAATATAAAGCACAACTTTGCAAACTACTTAACATGTGTAGGAATACAGGAAAAAACTGAAAAGTGTTATCTT
>JAEOAE010001515.1:0-24049 GCA_036365155.1 Meriones psammophilus
TATGACTTGTTTTCCTGATCTTAGGATCCCTTTCCTCTTACTGGGTGGTATTGTCCAGCCTTTATATGAGGGTTTGTGCCTAATCTTTTTATAGCTTCTTATGCACTGTTTCTTGAAAAGAGCAGGCCTGCTTTGTTCTGAATAGATACAAAAGAGACATGAGTATGGGAAGAAAAGAGCTGGGGGTCAGCAGTGTTGGGAAAAGTGGAGAGAAGGGGAAGCTGGTGTTGGAATGTATTGTATGAGGGAAGAATAAAAAAGAAGAAACACAGTTTTTGCTTTCTCCCCCAATAATATATCCTAAGAGCCCTATTAAAGAAATGTTTCTATCACAGACCTAGAAGTAAGAAATGCCATATATGCAGGCCAAAAATAATCTGGACAGGCTTTGCTAGGTTTCTCCACTCAGGCTACAGCATCCCATTAAAATCTCTGCTTTCATTCATATTTTATGAACCAATCATCCTTCATCCAACCTATTCATTAAAAATGGCTCTTTCACCCTTCGTCTTGGTGTCTTTGATAGAAAGCTCCCTTTGTCACATATAACTATAAACAAATAATGTATTAACCTTTTGTCTCAGCATTTTTGTTTAACGATTAGTCTGAAATTTTGACAGCTTAGGAAGCCAATATTTCTTTTTACACCATAACTTTCTTATAGGCAGGAGTGAGGGTGGTGTGTGTGTGTGTGTGTGTGTGTGTGTGTGTGTGTGTGTGTGTGTAGGAGACAGAGAGAAAGAGAAAAGAGAGACAGAGAGTACAGGATGTGAAAAAAATATTTAAATCTCCCTGAAGACCAGCAAGTTGCCAAAGGAGAAAAACAATAAACAATCCTACCAAGCTGTAAAGCCTACAAACCATAAAATGAAAATCTTGGCAAGATATTCTTTTTTATTAATTATTATGATTTATTAGTTATTCACTTTGTATCCCCCCATAAACCCCTCTCTCCTCCCCTCCCAGTCCATCCCTCCCTCTCCCTTCTTCACCCATTTCCCTCCCAAAGTCCACTAATAGGGGAGGTCCTCCTCTCCTGCCTTCTGATCTTAGTCTATCAGATCACTTCAGCAGTGGCTGCATTGTCTTCCTTTGTGGCCTGGTAGCTGCTCCCCTGTCAGGGGAGGTGGTCAAAAAGCAGGACAATCAGATCATGTCAGAGGCAGTCCCTCTTCCCATTCCTACTTGGACACTAAAAGGCAGATCTACCTGCCTCTTTCTTCCAGAGTAGTTGGATTACAGGCATGTACCACTATGCCCAGCCAACTAATATAATTTCTAACAACATTCTAAATTAAATACTTATTCTTATAGCATCAGAGAGGTGTTGCTCTTACCCATAATCATAAAGTTTATTTCAGCAGCAGATGGGCTATGTAAATATAAAATTGATCAAAGTGCAGAAAACAGCTGATCATGGAGTGATCAATCCCAAAAGATACATCTACAGTTAAGACTCAGGGAACACTATGGAAGGGAGAGCAATAGGATTGCAAGAGGAAGAGGATATATGATGTGAGATGATGTCTTTTATGCAGAATGAGGTAGCTACAGCAATGAAATTTCAAAAATAAGGCTGCCTAAACAAGACCTACACAATGACAACAACAGTTGGTATGCCAGTCTGGAAGTGAGAAATCTCACAAGGCCACAGCTCTAGACAAAAAGGTACAGGAAATTAATGGTTGTTGAAAAACAAAGCAACATACCTTCCTAGACACAAGCCTTATAATAGGTAATCCACTTCCAAGTGTTCATTCCTAAACACATATACATATGAGAAGCCCTAAAGGGTCTCAGGTTATAGTTAGGTGATGATGGCCATAGATAGGTAGATGGTTATGTAGGTAGGTAGGTATGCAGATAGATAGATAGATAGATAGATAGATAGATAGATAGATAGATAGAGACATAGAGGTATACAGACAGACATATATGTATTCATACATTAATCATAGATAGAGATGATATATAAATAGATAAAGAGATAGATAATAGACTACAAATGAAATTTAAATAATAATATAGATGAAAGCTAAATTTGATGGATGGATAGATAGATAGAGAGATGACAGTTGTAAAATAATACTAAATAATTTGAGGGACAGTAAGGTAGTGACAATGGAAGAATTGATGGAGGAGGAAAGTAGGGGTAATAAAATAGTTATCACACATAAAATTATCAAAAAAGAAAAACAATTTACAAATAAAAATTTCTTAGCCAAAGCAGCATTTTCTAACATTAAACGAGTTATTTACTGTAGAAAGAACATCTGAGAAGTGGATTGTGTGAAGAGAATGTGAATTGCTTCCAGGAACCGAGTACCATGCTCTAGTTATGTACATTATTTTATGTTTCTTTATATAATTGTTCACTTGAAATATGTTGGGTGTCTCATGTTATTTTAACATTCACATTGTGCTACAAAATTAGTGTCATAGATTTTCAGGCTAAGAACATTTGACTGAATTGCTACAGGTGCTAATGTCAGGAAATGGCATATTACTTTGTATAATGTTCAAGCCAATGTTGCTAAAGCCTACATTTTCTTGCTCTGTCTCCAAAATAAAACTTAACATTAAATCATAATATAGACAAATGCTAATGCAGGTTCTCAATCAATATAACAAAGATAAAGTGATGAAATTGACAAAGACATTTATTCTATCTTAATATACAAAAAGACTCTTTTGCAGACAGAGCCACCAAGACCAGGAAGAGGCTGTGTTAGTTTGTGAGCGCCTAGAAGGTGATGGATTCTAGGAGGATGGTAATTATCACATTGGTAGGAAGAAACTTTGAAGGATACAGAATGGCCTAGAAAAATGACATATTCTTTGTCCACATATTGCTTAACCATTAATGTTTTTGATTTTTTTTTTATATATATATACTGCCAAGTTTTCAGTATCATGATACTCTGGTTTTGAGTGTTTCCTGTTCATTCAAGTATGTTCATTTCTCTATTTCTTGTTGAATATTCTGGAAAACAATAGAATGATTAATTCAACACTCAGAAGAAGGATTAGAGAAAGAAATTCTTCTTCAAGGACTCCTGCCCAAAAAGTGTTGCGGAATATTTTTCCAGCTTCCTCATCATTGGTTAATAGCATGATAGAAGAAGCACATTTCCAGTGTCCCAGTGAAACATCAAATTGCCTTATTATGAATATTCACATCAATGTGATTGGATTATTTAGTTTGTTAATGTCTAGTTTCTTAAATTATATATCCCTCTGTCATATGTGGAGTTGATAAAGAATATTTTCCATTTTCTGGACTGCCGTTTGTCCTCTTTGACAGTCACCTCTACTGAAGTTTCCAGTTTAATGAAGTACCAATTATTAAGTGTTGATCTTAATGCCTTTACTATTGGTGTTCAAATCAGAAAGTTGTCTCCTGTGCCAATGAGTTCAAGGCTATTACCCACTTGCTCTTCACAGATTTAGTTTTTCTATTTTTTCATTGAGGTCTTTTATTTTTCTCTTCAATCATTTTGTTAAAAATAATAGTTTAGATCCACTTGGACTTTAGTTTTGTGCAGGGTGATAAATATGGATCTATTTGCATTTTTCTACATGTAGACATCCAGTTAAACCAGCACCATTTGTTAAAGATGCTGTCTTTTTTTCCATTGAATGGTTTTGGCATCTTTCTCAAAAATCAGGTGTCCATAAGTGTGAGGATTTATGTCAGTGTCTTATATTCGATTCCATTGACCCACCAGTCTGTTTCTATGGCAGTACCATGTAGTTTTTAGTATTGTTGCTCTATAGTACAGCTTGAGATCAGGGATGGAGATAACTCCTGAAGATCTTTTACTGTAGAGAATTGCTTTAGCAATGCTGGGTTTCTTGTTGTTTCATATGAAGGTGAGAATTTCTCTATCAAGATCTGTAAAGAATTGTGTTGGTATTTTGATAGGAATTGCATTGAATCTGTAGATTGCTTTTGGTAAGATGGCCATTTTTACTATGTTAATCCTGCCAAGCCATGAGCATGGGAGATCTTTCCATCTTCTGATATCTTCTAATTCTTTCTTCAGAGACTAGAATTTTTTTTTTATACAAGTCTTTGACTTGCTTGGTTAGATTCACACCAAGGTACTTTATGTCCTTTGTGGCTATGTGAAGGGTATTGTTTCCCTGATTTCTTTCTCCTCCCTTTTGTCTTTTGTATACAGGAAGGTTCCTGATTTTTTGAGTTAATTTTGTATCGGGCCACTTTGCTGAAGGTGTTAATCAGCTGTAGGGCTTCCCTGGTAGAATTTTGGGGGTCACTCTTGTATACTATCATATCATCTGCAAATAGTAATTATTTGACTTCTTCCTTTCCAATTTTATATACGCTTGATCCCCTTCAATTGTCTCATTGCACTAGCAAGCACTTCAAGAACAATGTTGAAGAGAGAGATATGGAGCAAGTGGGCAGCCTTGCCTTGTCCCTGATTTCAATGGGAATGATTTAAGTTTCTCTCCATTGAGTTTGATATTGGGTATAGGCTTGCTGTATATTGCCTTTACTATGTTCAGGTATGTGCCATGTATCCCTTATGTCTCCAAGACATTAAACATGAATGGATGTTATATTTTGTCAAATCCCTTTTCAGCATCTAAGGAAATGATCATGTGGTTTTTCTCTTCAGTTTCTTTATGTGGTGGATTACATTGATGGATTTCTGTATACTGAACCACCCCTGCATGCCTGGGATGAGGCCTACTTGGTCTCAGTGGATGATATCTTTGATGTGCTCTTGGATTCGGTTTGCAAGTATTTTGTTGAGTATTTTTGCATCGATGTTCATGAGAGATATTGGCCTGAAATTCTGTTTAGTTGTTGGGTCTTTGTGAGGTTTAGGAACCAAGGTGACTGTGGACACAACTTCCTGAACAGAACACCAACCACACAGGCACTAAGAGCAACAATCAATAAATGGGACCTCATGAAAATGAAAAGCTTCTACAAAGAAAAGGACACTGTTGTCAGAACAAAATGACAACCTACAGATTAGGAAAAGATCTTCACCAATCCTATATCTGACAGAGGACTAATATCCAGTATATATGAAGAACTAAAGAAGTTAAACAGCAATAAATCAAGGAATCCAATTAAAAAATGGAGTAAGGAGTGAAACAGAGAATTCTCAATAGAGGAATATCAAATGGTAGAGAAACACTTAAAGAAATGTTCAACATCCTGTGCCATCATGGAGATGTAAATCAAAACAACCCTGAGTTTCACCTTACAGCTATCATAATGGCTAAGATCAAAAACACTCAAGTGACAACTCAAGTACTAAACAGAATTTTCTGTTGAGGAATATAGAATAGTAGAGAAAAACTGAAAGAAATGCTCAGTGTCCTTTCTCATCATGGAAACACTGACATTTTACCTTATTCCCATCCGAATGGCTAAGATAAAAAACTCATGTGAGAATGCATGCTGAAGAGGATATGGAGAAAGGGGAATCCTCCTTTGATGGTGGGAATGTAAACTTGTACAACCATTTTGGTAATCAATCTGGCAGTTTCTCAGACAATCAGGAATAGTACTTCAAGATACAGCAATACAACTCCTAGGCATATATACAAATGATGCTCATGTACACAACAAAGACATTTGCTCAAACTTGTTCATAGCAGCTTTATTAGTTATAGCCAGAACCTGGAAAACACCCAGATGAACCTTAGTTGAGGAATGGATACAGAAATTGTGGTACATTTACACAATGGAATACTACTAAACAATTAAAAACAAAGAAATCATGATATTTGCAGGCAAATGGTGAAATATAGAAAAGATCATCCTGAATAAGGTATCCCAGGAGCAGAATGACACACAAGGTATATAGTCACTTATAAGTAGATATTAGATGTATAATACAGTATAAACATATTAAAATCTGTTCACCTAAAGACGCTAAGCAAGGTGGAGGAACCTGGGTAAGAATATCAGTCCTCAGTCAGTATGACAAATGAAATGGACATTGGAAGAGGGGAAAACAGGAAAAAGGACAGGAGCCTAGCACAGATGACCTCTGAAAGACTTTACCCAGGAACATATCAAAGCGGATGCTGAGACTCATAACCAAACTTTTGGCAGATTGCCAGGAATCTTAGGAAGGAAGTATTACAGTAAGACCTGGAGAGGACAGGAGCTCCACAAGGAGAGCAACAGAATAAAAAAATCTTGGCTCAGATATCTTTCTGAGACTGATACTCCAAGCAAGGACAATTCATTGATATAATCTAGAACATCTGTTCAGATGTAGACCATGGCAGTTCAGTATCCATGTGTGTTCCCTACTAAGTGGAACAGGTACTGTCTCTGACATGAACTCATGGTCTGCTTCATTGATCACCTCCCATTGTCGGGGGGAGCAGCCCACAGAAGAAGACAATGCAGCAAGTCCTGATGAGACCTGATAAGCTAAGGTCACATGGAAGGGGAGGAGGACCTTCCCTATCAGTGGACTTGGAGAGAGGCATAGGAGGAGATGAGGGAGGGAAGGTTGAATTGGGAGGGGATGAGGGAGAGAGCTACAGCTGGGATACAAAATGAACAAATTATAATTCATATAAAAAATAAAAGAGTTAAGAAAGAAAAGTGTAGAAAGAAGGTAGGGAGAAGGGCTACACAAACTGCCAACATTTGTGGGTAAAACACTGCCACTAGGAATTCACAGCACCTGAGTTCATCCACTCAGTGGAGGCCAGTACTGAGTCTACACAAGAATGGCCTGTCAACAGTCAGGCATGGAGTAGAGACTAAGGAATCACCCTTCATTGCTAAACTATTTAATACTGATAAATTAAGGAAAGCAGAGTTCCTGTCTTCAATTTTGTGCCCTGTGCTGATGACATCATACCCCACCAGGTTCCAGGGAGTATGGAAACCCAGTAGTTTCACAGATGGCCCTGGCTGTGATGGTTTGAATGAGAATGCCCTCCAACCATACACCCATAAATCTGAATACTTGGTCATCAGGTAGTGGCACTATTTGAAAGGATTAGAAAGTGTGGCCTTGTTGGAGGAAGCTTGACTCTGGGGCAGGGCTTTGAGGTTTCAAAAAGCATATTCCAAGCCCAGTCTCTCTCTTCCTGCTGCCTGAACATCTAAATGTAGAACTCTCAGCTATTTCTCCAGGACCATGTCTGCCCACCATGGTGACAATGGACTAAACTTCTGAAACTGTAAGCCAGCCCCAACTAAATGCTATCCTTTGTAAGAGTTGCTATGGTCATGGTGCCTCTTCACAGCAACAGAACACTGACTTAGACACTGGAAAAACTAAATGGATCACTAAACAAAATCCCAAATGAGGAATCATGGAAAGGGATGGTGGGAGTAGTTGGCAATGAATGGGTAGAGATAAGATAAGGTATATGGTAAGGAGTGATCATAATGCATTATATGAAATTGCCAAAGGAAAAAAAAAAAAACTAAAAAAAAAGACAAACAAACAAAAAAAAATTACAACTTGTTGGGGAAGTAGCTTCCAGGGAAAGCCACAGTGAAAATTCATAATGTGAAGGAATCAAGTAAAATATTCCAAGGTGATGCTAAATACCGATACTAGAACATACACTACAATAGATATTCTACACTTCTCTGTGGGGTGCCCACTTTTCTTTATATGAAACCTGTGATCCTGTGACCACAGCTAAAACTCTGGTGATGATCCCAAGGTTGACCCAATGACCCCACATCTATGCACATGTGAATAGCACTAACTACACTTAACATTCTATTTTTTAAGTGAAGACGTAACGTTGGAATGGGGACATGTTGAGAAGTAGTATATGGCAAGACATGGAGGGAAAAGTGGGGGTAGCTATAATCATCTTTTGTTATGCTCATCCATGAAATTTTCAAGAATAAAAAAAAAAATTAAACTTTAGTGGTTAAAAACAAAGCATTGGTTACCACTGCAATTGCCAAAAATATGAGGACAAACTATTAGACTACATAATCTTGCTTCCTGGAAAAACTCTGCACTGGGAGCAATACATAATTACATAATCTGAATTTATCTGCTATGGATATGAACCTTGATGCTAGTGTTGCTTAAATCGAAATCATTCTATGTTGAGGGGCAAGAGAAAGCGCTAAGTAATTAGACCCTTAATAGAGACTTGTCCATGAGGACCATGAATCAGTTAATCCAGCTCTCTGAATGGCAAGTGAACAATTGGTACAAAGCACATCATAATGGCATAGATAATCTGCAAATGTGCTGTGATGACTACACGATACAGCAGCATTAAGTAGATGATACACTGCCTCCTCCAGACTACACTACACAAGATCTAATGTCTTATCTATGCATTTTCCAATTACTTAATGCATTTTCAAATATGTGAATTCATACCTGGGTGAAGAGTTGAATTCAGAACTGACACCTGTTTCAAAGAAGAAAGGCAAAATGCCTTTTGTAACACTTGAAAAATATAACATCACACTTAAAAGACTGGCACTTGGTTTCCTTTGGGAAACTAAGTGAAGAATAAATAGGCTACTGATAGTCAATTGATGTCTAAGAGCTCTTACTGCCAATGTTGTACACTTCAAATATTACAAAAACTTATGAAGATTGACTAGACAGGATAGACTGCTACACACAATGGCCATAATCCTAAATGTACACTATCAAACTAATAGAAAATGATATCATTAGCAGAATGATCAGTTGACCAGGGTCAAGAAAAATATGTTCTTTTTCCTAGAGTAGTGACACTAACAATAATTCCAAGAGAGTGTACTTGCTAAGACAAAGATTTTCTCCCAAGTTTCAATTAAATATGTTAAAAATTAAACATTCTGGTTCAGGAAAGCCAGATCTATGGAAACTGTCCTCTGCAGCATGGCAGAAGTTACCATATCCAATATATGTTAAATTTATGTATAGTTTGGGGTCACTGGAAGACTTGCTGGAACTGGGGTTGCCCCTATCCCATCTCATACACAAGCATGTTTGTCTCAGTGTCCTCCAAGGTGCTTTCTCTAGGGATGGGCTTCCTTCCTCACTCAGACATGAAGGAGAGATCAAGAAAGCCTAAGAGTTACACACTGTGGACTAGAATACAACTAGAAGGTAAACTATTCCCACCAGAGGCTACTGTTTTTCATTTTGAGATATAGAAATACTTGTGTGGAAAGAGAAAGTCAGAAGTTCCATCATGGCAAGATCACATACAGAAAGCTCAGTCAGGAATTCCAGCTGAGACCCTCAGCTTCCCCAGTTTCTATTGGATGTGTGAGCACCCGATTTGCTACCTTTCAACTGTCATTTGCTCTTTTACTTGGAAACTTCACCTGACTGGAAACTCTGCTTCCCCAGGACTTTCACTGTGGGGAACTCCAGATGACAAATCACAATCACAATGGGGCTTCCTCAAATGATGGATGTTTTCAGCACTCAATCAATGTTTTTCTCTCTCTCTCTCTCTCTCTCTCTCTCTCTCTCTCTCTCTCTGATTTGGTATATACTTGCTAAACTAACTTATTCAAAGACAAATCATGGCTGTCATGGATTATTCTCCTGGTCATACAAAGCAACATAGAAAAGAGAAAGAAATAAAGGTGGTTTGAATGAAAGTGGCGACAAACTCCCATAGGTAGTAGCCCTATTAGGAGGTGTGGCCTTGATGGAGTAGGTGTGGTTTTGTTGGAAGAAGTGTGCCACTGGATGTGGGCTTTGAAGTCTCAGATGCTGTAGCCAGGCCCATCGTCTTACTCTTCCTGTTGCCTGCTCATCTGGATGTAGTTACTCTCAGCTACCTCTCCAGCACCTTTCTGCCTTCCTGCCATGATTCCTGCCATGACCTGTTAGCCAGCCCCAATTAAGTGTTTCATTATAAGAGTTGCCCTGGCTGTCCACAGAATCAACTAATCAGGGCTCATAGGGACCCAAAGAGACTGAAGCAACAAACATGGACTCTGTGTGCATCTGCGCTAGGTCCTCTGCATATGTTCTAAGGTTGTTAGCTTGGTGTTCTTGTGGGACTCATAACAGTGGGAGTGGACACTGTCTCCGACTCTCTGCCTGTGCCTGGAACTATTTTACCCCTACTAGGTTGTCTCATCCAGCCTTGATAAGAGAATTTGTGCCTAGTCTTATTGTAACTTGTTATGCCATGTTCCCTGGGAGGCCTGCTCTTATTTTTTTAAAGGGAAATGAAGGAGCAGTGGGTCTCCAAGAGAGGGAAGATGCTGGAGGAACTGGAAAGAGAGGAGGAAGGGGGAACTGTTTGTGCGATATAGTGTATGAAAGGGGAAAAAAGTGCCAAATTAAATAGTAAATAAATAAAATGAACACATATGTCGAGAAAAAAATAACAATAAAGTTGCCATGGTCCCAGGGTCTCTTCACAGCAATAGAAACCCTAAGACAGAGACTGAACATGAAGATTTTCACAGAATTCCCACCTGCTATTGCTGCAAAGCTCAAGAGAGGACAGTGTGCTTACTTTCCTCATCCCCTTCTGAGGAAGAGGCTATGAAGCCACTCAGTGTTAGCTCTGGTCCTTTGCTCATGTGTAGTTTACGATTCTCAGGAGAGATGCCATTGCCTCCCATGACAAGAACTGTGGGAAAGATCCCTCCCTTGGTAGTTGTGCACCCTGAGCTGTATCTCTAGTGAGGGAAGCTGAGAAGTAGCACTGGGGTGGAGCAGCAAGCAGGTAATTTTTTATATATTTACATATAAATTCACTTCAGCTTTCACTATTTGTCAACAGCTTTTTCTCCATAAATGGAAAAAAAAAAAAAAGTGCAATTATCTGGTACTTCATTTAAAAGTACCATAAAACCAGGCTACAGAGATGGTTCTGCAGCTAAAAGCACAGGCTGTTCTTTCAGAGGACCCAGGTTCAATTCCTTGCACACACATCTGGACTCACAATCTGATGCCATTTTCTGGCCTCTGTGGACACCAGGCCTTCATGTGGTACACAGCCATAATGTGGGGAAAAATGTGCATGCACATAAAAATATAGTTTTTTAATAAAGTACCTGTGAAGGTCCAGTGTGGTGTTCTTGGCATTTCAAATGACCAGGGTAAATCATTTGTCCCTCAAACAACAGCAACAAAAATGATGAGAGGCATTGTGAGATTGCAGCTCAATGGTGAAGTATATGCTCAGCATGTGGGAAGCCTCAGCCAATCCTCATCACCACAAAAAAATCCATAATATTATGCTGAAATAATATGATAGAAAGTCTCTGATGTCATAGTTATAATGTCTCTTTTCACCTCATCTCATAGGTGAAGAGGGTCATTGAGATTCATCTACACTATTCACACTTTGAAAGGTGTGCTTTCCCAATGTAAGGCAGGTGTGAAAGATGCTGTGGTGCCAGTTGCTGAAAGCACAAACTCTGGAGTGAGCCTCCCACTGTTACAATGTTACTCAACAGAGGTGTATCTACTGTTTGGAATACAGAATGATGTCATTTCCTCAACTTTCCTCTTTGGTGGATGTGGAAATCATGCTTTGTAGCATGTAAACAATGTATCCATGCTGATTAAAGGTAACATCAGGAAAAAGGGTACCAGAGGTAAACCAAAATATCACTCACTTACAAAGTTCACAAATCCATAGCATGCCAAAAGAGAGGGCTTGCAGTTTTAAAAGTATTCATTGAGTCTATTATATTATGGCAAAACGTATTCACCTGAAAATGATATGTGATTAAGGCAAGAGTTGGTCAACATGCAGATGCTGTTCTAAACTGAGAAAAGTTAGAAAGCAAACAGCAGGTCACTTAAAGTTCATTGGAAGAAATTAATGAAAACATTTGAATTCAGTATCTCACTACATAAAGACATTTGGGGGATTGAATGTGTTGTTTTGTTGTTGTTTTGTTTTGAGGCAGGGTTTCATGTTGCTCTGGCTGTCCTGAAACTCACTATGTAGAACAGGCTGGCCTTGAATTCACAGAAATCCACTTCCCTCTGCTTCCAAGGTGCTGGGATTAAAGACATGGACCACTACACCGGGCTACATAATGACATTGATGATCTTGAACCTCATAGGGACAAAATATGTTGAATTTACTATAAAAATTAATTTGACAACAAGTCCAATTTGTGGTGATGTGACTATAATAACTATAATGTACTAGGTTAAAAATCTCTGTCTTCTTTATACAAAGATATCAGAGGCCAAAGTTAATCAACCAACATTTTCAGATAGTATTATTTTCATATTTCAAATTTTGTAGAAGTAATTTCTTAAGTAATTCTGAATTTCCAGAATGCTGGGAAACAAGTTAATAAACAATGTAATTGTAATTTATACCTTAACTCTTTTTTTAGGACTAAAAATTTATTTTTAACGGTTTTTTAAATTTTTATTTTATTTACTTATTGCATATGTAGTGTTCTGCCTGCATTATGTAGGGTAGGACTACCTTGAATATAAAAAATCTCACCTTACTGCTCTTTGTGTTTCTTGGGTATTGCTCCACTGTGGTATTGAAAAAAAAAAGTGATATTTATTTTAATATTTACATGAAAAATATTTACCCAGTACTCTAAATTCTTTATATTTTGAGTTCATAATGTACTTTATATTAAAAATGTAGGAACAACTTTTAATTTGTTCTTCAACAGTTAACTATTGTTCTTACTTTTTCTCATGTAGAAGAAATAGGATGAATTTAACTCTTGATTAAAATAACAACAAAACTAGACATACACATATCTGCAGGAACACAGACACATATAAGCTTGGAAGGAAAAGTTTGTTCTTGCAAATGATTTGTTCAACTGGCTGCAGTAACTGTGGCCTTTTTATTTTTGTGCTCTTGAATTTAGTCCTGTCTGATTCATCAGCTGGTGTCCTTAGGGTACATAGTACAGCCCTATCTCTGTCATGACACTTTGGAGGCATTTCATTGAGTGTGATGCTATCTATAAAGAGGATGGGTGCACAGATCTTGAACTAGATACCTGCTTCTAAGCATCCCTCTGCCAGCACTCTCTGAAGTCACCACACTTTTGCTCACAGCAGCTATCTTCTTGGCCAGGTCTGCCTTAAGTGATTGTTAATAAAGAACCAACTATGCCTGCCCTATGGAAACACTGTGAGTATATTTGCACCCTTCTCTATCAAAAGTTCTACATTCGTGTCTTTGTTTTGCCATTAAACAAAGGAAAGTGGTATGAAACCATCCTGAGAAGCAAATGAAAACAACTAACAGAACATGGAACAAGGTATCTCTAAACTTAATGAAAAAAATCTTTTGAATGTTATGAACATAAATTGCACAGAGAGATGAACAGGTTCCTCCCCCTTGGCTCCCAGCTGCTCTTCCCCAGTGGCTGCTCCACCCTTTGAAACTCCAGTTCTCTCCAAAACTCCTCTAGTCACTGGTGCCAAGAATCTTCACTTCACATGAGGGTGGGACACAGGGGAGAAGTGGCAGGGGCTGGGATTGGACTGCAAAATGATTAAATAAATAAAATATATATATATATAAATATAACAAAGAGTCTTCACTTCCATATGGGTGTGTTGTTTTTCTCAATTAAAACAAGAGCATCTTGCTTTTAACCTATTGGAAGCCAGGCCAGCTCCCAGAATGTGCTGTGACTAGAACCTAGTATAACCATTGTCATAGAGACATCATCCAGAAATTGATAGGAGCAGATACAGAATCACACTGCAGAATATGAAGTGGAGCTCAGGGAGTCCTATGAGGACTAGGAAGGATTGGAGGATCTAGAGGGATCAGGGACACCACAAGAACACGCCCCACAGAATCCCCTGACTGACTGTGGGCACCCAGAGATCAGGGTGCCTGTGCGGGTCTGACCTGGGTCCTCTGCATACATGTTATGGCTGTGTAACTCAGTGTTCATGTGGGTCTCCTCAAAGTGGGAACAGGGCTGTCTGTGACTCTTTTGCCTGCCTTTGAGACTCTTCACCTCCCACTATGTTGCCTCACCCAGCCTTAATGTTAGAATATATGACTGGTCTTATTGTAGCTTGTTATGTTGATGTCCCCAGAAAGCCTGCTCTTTTCTGAGGGCAGGGACAGGAGCAGATACCTGGGAAAGGGGACATGGTGTGAAGAGACTGGGGAGAAGAGAGGGGAAGGAAACAGCAGTATGGATGTAGTGTGTGTTTTATAAATAAATTAAATATAAAAAATAATAAATAAATAAATAAAACCAAGAGCTTCTTTAAGACAATGATGCTATCTTTCCCCTCTGTTGCCCCACCCCTAGGGCATGATAGCAGTAACAAAGGTTTTACTTCTGTTGGGTAAAGAGGCTAAACTCTCCTCTCCAAAACAAAGCCACTTGATCTGTATTTCACAGAATATTTACTTTTCTAGAAGCACCACAAAGACTGAAACATCCCTTTATTACAGAACTATGATTACAGGTCCAGTATCAAAGAGACTCCTTGACTTATACCCACACTGCACAGCACTTTTGTGGGGAATATTCACATTTGAGGAAGGGCTTCAGAGATGTGGTGCTCACAGTTTTCCAGTATGTTTGCACCAGGCTGGGGTGAAGGTCATCCTCTTTAGGGTGACAGGAAAAAGTTACCATTGTTAGGTACTCTTGATCCAAATGGGCCCCTCAGGAAATTGCTCTGAATTAAAGTTAATTCTCATTGCTTATTGCTGTAAGAAGCAAAATCTATATCTTTACAGTTAAAAACCTCAGTACAGAATTTTATTGTTTTTTTAAGATTTGTTTATTTATTATGTATACAATGGTCTGCCTGCAGGCCAGAAGAGGGTACCAGATCCCACTACAGATGGTTATGAGCCACCAGACAGTTGCTGGGGATTGAATTCAGGACCTCTAGAAGAGCAGTCAGGGTGTTTAATATCTGAGCCATCTCTCCAGCCCCCAAAATTTTATTCTGACATACAATAATGATCCAATAGCAACATTAAAGTCTACATTTTATTAACTAATTTTCTTTTCTTATTCTAAACAAAAATATAAGCAATAAATAAATATTTAACAGTTAATTAATAAAAACGCTATTACTGACCTCTGACATCTGAGTGCACAAGTTAGCTTCAAGAGAGCATCAGGGCACACGAGAAGATAGTAGGATCCCCAGTTATTCTTTGGGGTTTTCTTTTATGAGGGTCAGTAGAAGGAGCTTGGCTACTAGGGTTGTAATAAAAGTGGTCATCTGTTTTGCAGATCATCTCTAGATGATAGAGAGTTTTGCAAGGTCATCTCTAGACTAGTTTGTAACTCAATTTTTTAAATCAAACTAAGAGTTCTGTCTCCCCAACTAAAGAGCATTTTTATCTGCTCACACAAACTTGGGAAAATTAAACAATATCTTCTTTGTATTTCCCTTCCATATCAAGTTTCCAAATTTGCCTTCTGATTTCTAATCCATTCTCATTCTCCCTATTTCAGCCTCACCTCTGAGAGGAAAACCATGTTGGTGGAATTTGTTAACAGCAACAAAATCTCTATTTATTATGGAAGCTTCTTTTTAGCCATAAAACCCAACTTTAAGAAATTGTTATTTTCTTCCAATGTTTTATACTAATTCCAAAAAAAAGAGACATTGATGAAAAGAAAAAGATATGCAAAATATCTATACCTTTTAACAAATTCAGTGTTCCTGAAAGTATTTTCTACGCATTCATAGAAGAAATCTGTAGACTCTAAAATAAACCTTTGGAAGTGTCTATACTTTTGATACCTTTGATATTAACCCCTTTAGAACACTTTTACTTGGTGAATGCCTGACCTTCTGTGCTGGAAAATGGAGCTGTGTGTGTCAATATTTTATAAGCAATATATTAGATGTGAATTGGAAATAAAAGCCAATGCTTTTTTACCTTTGTTTTAGATTCAATGTTTGCACTATGCTCAAGGAGCTGGGAAGCTATGAAGATGTTTTCACTGTGCACAGCATAGCAGAGGGCGGTGTTGCCAAGACCATCCATAGTGTTTGGGTAAGCACCATGTTGTAGCAAGAGAGCCACACATTCCTCATGCTGGCACTGTGAGGCCTATGAGTGTTACATAAATACATCATTGGCTCAACTAAAAATAAGCATTCCACACTTCATCAATTACTGGTCATTAAATGAGATACAGTCATGTTTGTTATTCTAAGAAATATTCCTTGTTTTTTGAGACATGGTCATCTATGTAGCTCAGCCTTGCCTGAGTTCACATCTTCCTACCTGAGCCTCCCAGGTGGTAAGATTGAGTACAGATGTGTGTAAACATACCCAGATAGTCTAAGCACTTTTATAATATTTATTAATTCTTTGAGAATTTCATACAATGTGTATTAATCATATTTACCCACAACCCCTTGCCTAACTCCTCCCAGATCCATTCCTACTGCCCCACACTCTCCAACTTGATGTCATTTCAGTTATTATTATTTAAATATCCCATGATTGAACATACTCTTGGAGTGTGGTCATCTACTGGCAGGTGGTCAATTTACTAGTAGCCATACCATTAGAGAGCTGACTCTCTCAGTTTCTGAGGTGGTTCATGTCTGTACTCCTAGCACTTGGAGAGGCAGAGGCAGGCAGAACTCTGTGATTTGAGGCCAGCCTGGGCTACAAACTGAGTCTAGGACAGCCAAGGCTACACGGAGTATCCTGTCTTGAAAAACCGTAATAATAATAATAATAATAATAATAATAATAATAATAATAATGAAAAAAGCTGACTCTCCTTCCCCAGAAGCCACCAAATGCCCTTGGCTCCTAAGTTAAAGATGGGGCTCATGAACCAATTTCCCATTTCATGCTAGAATGCTTGATCTTGTTCAGGTCTTGGGCAGAGAATCCCAGATGCTGTGAGTTCATGAGTGCCTCAGTCCTATCATGCCCACAAGACACTTTTTCACTCTGCTCCCCCCTAACCTCTGGCTCTCACAATCTCTAAGTGTAGGAAGCCAAACCTACCTAAGGCTTCCTCAGAGATCCTGATGAAAAGACAAAGGGTACTTTTGTTCTGTATCCTTGTCCAGGAGTGGACTTCCCAAGACAGTCTAGGGATGGAGCAGTGCCTCAAAAGAGATGAAGCTGAAGCTTCTTGGAACCCAACACTTCCTCCTAGAATGTGGTAATCAGTCCTTTGGCAGCTGTGTCTGAGGTATGTCATGTTCTCATTGACATTATTGACTTGGCTCTTTTCACCCTTGAAAATGGTCAATGTTAAAGCACATGTATGCACATAATTTTAAAAATTAGATATTGTATAATTAATTTTCTTCTGAAGCATGATCATTTCTTTCCCTCATTCCTTACAATTCTGGAGTTATATGACAAAGCCTGCCCCATTCAGGGCAAGTGCTCAATCATGATTACCTCCATGCTTGGAATAGCCTGCTGAGTAAAAGGAGAAATCCCAGTAGGTTTGTCTCTGCTTGGATTTGAATCCTAATCGAATCTGTTACCTTCTAACTACTGCCATGTGCTCCATAACTCAACTTCCTAATCCACATGATGGGCATTAACCATATCTTACATGGTGCTCCTGCAATGCTTCACCTTAAATCTGTACAAAGTGTATACAAATGTTGCCAGCACCTGACAGTTTAATGTGTGGTGATAGAGTGATGATTAGTCTTCCTACTGATAACAAATACAACATTTCAATGAAGTGAAAGAATAGCAAAGAATGCATGTGTGTTCACATGTGCACATGCATGCTCACTCATGCTACTGAGTGTATGAAAGTCATAGGGCAACTTGAGGAGTTCCGTCCTCATCCACCATGTGGGTCCCAGGAATGGAAGTCAAGGGTTCAAGGTTAGCAGCAAGCACCTCTAGCTTTTTTATAACTAGAATCAGCAGCTTTTTCAATGTTTCTCAACATACAAAAAAATAATTTAGAGTTTATGGGGGGGGTAAAATGGTGGCTCAGGGAGAACACTGTGTCTGAGAAGGGAGACAACACTCTCCATGCAGAGACCAGGAGACTGAACTCTGGGCCCTAAAACTACAGCGATCATGTTTCCCAGGTGAGGGGTGGCTCACATGGCTTGGGAATCTGTCAGGTCCACTCTCAGGCCGCACAGCCAGAACCCGGAAGAGATCCCTGGTAACTCTGGCATTGGGTCTCCAGGAGGGAGCTACACGCCTGCATGTCCAGATCACTTTCCCAGGCTGATTGGTGGGCACAAGGGTGCCAGAGACTGGGAGACCCAGTTGCAAGAAAACCCCACGAGGAATGAAAATTGCAAGACTGATCACAGGTCACCCAGTCTTTCCCTGGAAGGTCTCACTGACCACGGGTACCCACCGCAATCACAACTGAGCTCCCACCTCACATGGAGAGCAATTGCACACCCAGCTCAAAATCCCTACTCCCTCTTCGGAGGAGGCAGGAGGCATCCAGCAGAATCTGGCACAGACCACATTGTCTGTACCCGAACCGCAGATCTGCCTGAGAAAACCCAATCCTTTTGGGCACTCCCCCAAACACCACCATAACCATGCTGCAACACAGCAGAAGGATAAAGAGGTGCACAGCAGCTTCACAGTGCTGGGACCCCAGTGCTGCCAGCTGCCCCTTGCAGACAAACTTCAGCTCAGGATCTGGGACTGTGGTCAATCAACACGTCCTGAAATTTTCCTGGGTCCAGCTCAGTAAGGTCTAGCACCAAGTCCTATCACCTGGGCCACACCCCCCAGCAGAGAAACCCCAGTTCAGGATTGGACTAAGAAGTTCCAACCCCTTCTGGCACTCCCCTGAGAGCACTGCCATAAGCTTGCCCTAGTGGAGGGGAAGGTCAGAGGGAAGGACAGAGAGGCAGCCTGCCACAGGACACAGCACCCCATCTCCAGCTCACCCAGCCGCCCCTAGCAGAGAAACCCAAGCTCTGGATCTGAGGACACTCAACCCTATCTGGTACTCTCTCAGATTCAACAAACATAGGTTCTTCCGCCAGGCTGCTTCTGGCAAAGATACCTGGGCCGGGGGTCTGGGATTGAGAACACTCAACCTAACTCTTTCCCATGCTACTCAGGACCAGTCAACATAACCGCTCCTGGCAGAGGGAAAGGACAGAGAGGCAGCACACAGGAAAGGTGGGCACTGAGTCCTGCGGCCACTGTGTTACAGAGCTGACTGTTAGCCTACCCACGAAGTTTTCCACAGCAGGACCAAATCAGAGAGTAGACAGCAAGGGGAATTCCTGTGCATTCCAACTGTCCTGCAAGAGAGTGAGTGAGCCTTCTAGGGAGCATTTGCCCCGGACCCAGGGCATCTCCACAGAGGCAACCAGATGAGATCCCTGCCACCTACACTCCTAGTGTGGGCAACATAGGGATTCTTGGGATAGCGACCCCAACATTGAAGCCTCTGCCTTGTGGGTCCACCAGTGTAATCCAGGCAAACAATCCCTGGATCTCAGACAGAACTGCATAATAGTGGCCTGCAGGCCACTGCAATAGTCAAAGAATCCGTGCATGCAAAATGAGCCTGCTAAAAGCGCATGCAAATAGTGCCAGTGTCACATTCCTTACTTAAGCAAAACTGAAACCACAACTCATACTTCCAAACCAGTGAACCTCTCTTATATTCTTGAAAAAACAGTCCAGAAAACAGAAAAAGATGATCATAGCCCGAACTACAAACTCAAGGAACAAACAGTGAGGGTGATAAATAACCAGATGGCTAGAGGCAGACATAAGAACACTCCCAACAAAAATCAGGACATAATGAACTCACCAGCAACCCCACAAAACAATGGACACTTCAATTCACTAGATATACAAGAAAACGACCTCAAAACTATGTTTCTCCAGCTATTAGAGGCCCATAAAGATGAAATGAACAAAGCCCTCAGAGAAATAGCCAAAGAAATTGAGACAAACCAAGAGAAAAAAAATTGAACTTTCAGAGAAATGACCACGAAAATTGAAGCAAACAAAGAAGAAATGAACAAAGCTCTCAAAAAAATGTCCACACAAATGAAGGCAAACAAAGAAGAAATAAGCAAAGCTCTCATAGAAATACAGGCAATTATAGCCAAAGAAGTAGAGGCACAATTAGTGATACATAGAGAGGAAACAGACAAAATAATAGAAGCTCTCATTGAAAAGCAGGACTCCACATTCAAACAGATGAAGGAAATGGTGCAAGACATGAAAACAAAATTAGAATCAATAAAAAAACACAAATAGAGAAAAACCAGGAGCTGGAAAACATAGAGAAAAGATCAGGAACTACAAAGGTAAGCATCACCAACAGAATACAAGAGATGGAAGAAAGAATCTAAGGAGCCGAACATACACTTGTGGAAATTGACACCTCTCTCAAAGAAAAAATAAAATCAGAAAAGTCCCAAACACAAAACATCCAAGAAATCAAGGACACCATGAAAAGACAAAATCTAAATATAATAGGAGTAGGAGAAAAAGAAGACATCAGGCTCAAAGGTCCGGAAAATATTTTCAAGAAAATTATAGAAGAAAAATTTCCCAACTTAAAGAAACAGATGTCCATAAATATACAAGAGGCCTACAGAACACCAAGTAGACTAGACCAGAAAAGAAATTCTTCATGTCACATCATAGTCAAAACACTGAACCTACAGAACAAAGAAAAAAATTCTAAAAGCAACAAGGGAAAAAGGCCAAGTAACATATGAAGGTAGACCTATCAGAATCACACCAGGTTTCTCAACAGAAACTATGAAAGCCAGAAGGGCCTGGACAGAAATCATACAGTCCTTAAGGGACCACAGATTCCAACCCAGACTACTAAACCGAGCAAAACTTTCAATCAACATAGACGGAGAATTCAAAATATTCCATGACAAAACCAAATTTAAACAATATCTACATAGTAACCCAGCTCTACAGAAGTTACTATAAGGGAAACTCCAAACCAAAGAAAACAATTACATCTAAGGAAACAAGGGAAATAGATAACTACACAACAAAAAACCCAAAAGAATAAAAGCAATGAAACTCAGTGACACCACCAACCCCACATCAAAAGTAAATAACAATTGTTGGTCACTAGTGTCTATCAACATCAAAGGACAAAACTCCCCAATAAAAAGAAACAGACTAACAGAATGGTTGAGGAAACAGGATCCAACATTCTGTTGCATCCAAGAAACACACCTATGCAACAAAAATAAACACTACCTCAGAGTAAAGGGCTGGAAAAATATTTTTCAAGCACATGGTTCCAGAAAACAAGCTGGAGTAGCCATCCTAATATCTAATAAAATAGACTTTCAACCCAAGTTAATCAAAAAAGATAAGGAGGGCCACTATATTCTCATCAAAGGAAAAATCCACCAAGAGCACATCATAATTTTGAATATCTATGCCCCAAATAAAAGAGCACCAACATTCGTAAATGAAACAATATTAAAGGTTAATTCACACTTTGATCCTAATACCTTAATAGTGGGAGACTTCAACACTCCACTCTCACCAAGGGCCAGATCAACTAGAAAGAAAACAAATAGGGAAATAAAAACACTTACAGAGTCCCTAAATCAAATGGACCTAATAGACGTCTACAGATCTTTTCATCCAAACTCAAAAGAGTATAACTTCTTTTCAGCATCACATGGAACCTTCTCCAAAATAGACCATATAGTTGGTCATAAAGCAAACCTCAACAGATACAAAAAGATTGAAATAATCCCTTGTATTCTATCTGACCACCATGGACTAAAGCTGGACCTCAACAACAAAAGAAATAACAAAAAGCAGACAAGCATATGGAAACTGAACAACTTGTTACTCAATGACAGCTGGGTCAAGGAAGAAATAAAAAAAGAAATTGAAGACTTCCTAGAATTCAGTGAAAATGAAGGCACAACATACCCAAATTTATGGGACATATTAAAAGCAGTGCTCAGAGGAAAATTTATAGCACTAAGTGCCTTCAAGAAGAAATTTGTAACATCACATACAAGCACATTAATGGCCCAACTGAAAACCCTAGAAAAAAAGAAGCAGATACACCCAAGAGGAGCAGTTGGCTGGAAATAATCAAATTCAGGGCTGAAATCAATCAATTGGAAACAAATAAAACTATTCAAAGAATCAATGAAACAAAAAGCTGGTTCTTTGAGAAAATCAACAAGATAGACAAACCCTTAGCCAATCTAACTAAAAAGCAGAGAGAATCTATCCAAATCAGCAAAATCAGAACTGAAAAGGGAGACATACCACAGACCCTGAGGAAATCCAAACAATCATTAGGTTATACAAAAAAAAAACTATATGCCACAAAATTTGAAAACCTAAATGAAATGGACAATTTTCTTGATAGATTCGATCTTCCAACATTAAGTCAAGATCAGGTAGAAAGACTGAATAGCCCTATATCCTCCAAGGAAATTGAAGCAGTCATTCACAGTCTCCCCTCCAAAAAAAGCCCTGGGCGAGATGGTTTCAGTGCAGAATTATACCAGACCTTCAAAGAAGTGCTAACACAAACTCTCCTCAAACTATTCCACAAAAAAGAAACAGAAGGTACATTACCAAACTCATTCTTTGAAGCGACAGTCACCCTGATACCTAAACCACACAAAGACCCACCAAAAAAAGAAAACTTCAGACCTATCTATCTTATGAACATTGACGCAAAAATACTCAATAAAATACTTGCAAACCGAATCCAAGAACACATCAAACATATCATCCACCATGACCAGGTAGGCTTAATCCTAGGCATGCAAGGGTGGTTCAACATATGGAAATCCACTAATGTAATCCACCACATAAACAAACTGAAGGAGAAAAACCACATGATCATCTCCTTAGATGCTCAAAAAGCATTTGACAAAGTCTAACACCATTCATGTTTAAAGTCTTGGAGAGATCAGGGATACAAGGCACATATCTAAACATAGTAAAGGCAATATACAGCAAGCCTATACACAACATCCAACACAATGGAGAGAAACTTAAACCAATGCACTGAAATCAGGGACAAGACAAGGCTGCCCACTCTCTCCTCTTCAACATAGTACCTGAAGTCCTAGCCAGTATAATAACACAACTAAAGGAGATCAAGGGAATACAAATTGGAAAGGCAGAGGTCAAAGTGTCACTATTTGCAGATAATATGATAGTATACATGAGCGACCCCAAAAATTTTTTTTTTTTTTATTTATTAGTTACATTTTATTAACTCTGTATCCCAGCCTTGTCCCGATCCCTCATTCCCTCCCAGTCTCTACCTCCCTCCCTCATCTACACCGTGCCCCTTTCCAAGTCCACTGATAGGGGGGACCTCCTCCCCATTCATCTGATCCTGTTTTATCAGGCATCTTCAGTACTGGCTGCAAAGCCCTCCTCTGTGGCCTAACAGGACTGCTTCTCCCTTCGGGGGTGGGGAGACCAAAGAGCCAGTCATTGAGTTCCTGTTAGAAATAGTCCTTGTTCCCCTCACTTTGGGAAACCAATTGGTTACTGAGCTACCACAGGCTACATCTGAGCGGAGGTTCTAGGTTATATCCATACATGGTCCTTGGTTGAATGTCAGTCTCAGAAAAGACCCTGTGCCCAGATATATTTGGTCCTTGTGGAGCTCCTATCATTTCCCCATCAGACTAACTCCCCTTCTTTCTTATGATTCCCTGTACTCTGCCAAAGGTTTGGTCATGAGTCTTTGCTTTGAAAACACTGCTAGTTAGAGTCTTTCAGATGCACTCAGTAGACTCCTGTCATACGTTCAATGCACATCCCATCTGTCTTTCTAAACAAGGATTGATCATCTTACCCCATGTCTGCTCAATTGATTATCTTTTTTAGGTGTATAGATTTCATTATGTTTATCATATCTTATAGGTCTATATAAGTGAGTATATCCCATGTTTGTCTTTCTCCTTCTGGGATATTTCACTCAGAATGATCTTTTTCTAGATCCCACCATTTGCCTGCAAATTTCATGATTTCCTCCTTTTTGATTGCTGAGTAGTACTCCATTGTATAAAAATACCACAATTTCTGTTGTCCATCGTTGATGGACATCTGGGTTGTTTCCAGGTTCTGGCTATTACAAATAGAGCTGCTATGAACATGGTTGAGCAAGCGTCCTTT
>JAEOAE010003934.1:0-56473 GCA_036365155.1 Meriones psammophilus
TTTGCCATAATGTCTATTAAAAGTAAACTGCTAATCCAGCTCACTTTCATGCAGAGAGACTTTGACAAGGCCATTTACAACAGAATTTGACATCTGTGAAAAACTCTGGTTCCTTTGACTCCAGGAGACTGCACTTGCTCCAACCTTATCACATCAAGTTTCTAAACCAGAGGCTGACAAACCTCTTCTGCAATAAACTATGTACTTGGTATGTTAGGTCATGTGGGCCATATGTATCCATTGAAACTACTCATCTTCACCATTGTGGATGGAGTTAGTCACTGACAACATGTAAACAAGTGGATGTAATTTTATGTCAATAATACATATTTCCAAAAATATACAATAAGCTGGACACTATAAGATGCAGTTAGTGATACCTGCTCTATATAAGACCAGACCACTAGGAGTACATTCCCAGATGTCAAGAAGTTCAGTTTGTTACCCACAATATATATGGCACCCCTAACCTGGATGAACTTGGGCCACACCTAAACAGGTTTTGGATATGACTGCAGCTAGCCTGTGACAAATAAAAATAAATGCCCATAGTGATCCCAGGGTAGTGAACTCCAGCAAGAAGAGGTCCAAGCTGGGGTTAGTTTTCAGTTTGTTTTTAATTAATCAACATTTATACATATAGAATGCTCTGTTGGGTGCAGGAATAAGGAAGGAAGAGGAATTACAGGCAATACTGAAATCAGTCAGGGCACCAGGTTGTGAGAAAGAAGGACTGAGAGCCAGCTGCTGCCCTTTAGAAACACATGCTTCTAGTACAGGGGCAGAAAGACCAAGGTCTGAAAAGGAAGGGTTCTGCATCTGAATCAACATGTTGTCTTGGACAGAATACAAAGGTGGCACTGCTGGTGATTGCCACACACCAAAGTAGAGTGTTCCTGAAGTCCAGGGTTCAGGGCAGAAATGGCCTACTGAGTCACATGGGACAATACAATTGTGCTACTTTATATCATGATTTTTTTTTTTTTTAGAAATGATTACAATGCAGTGTTCACAAAACAAAAACCATGTGGAAAACCAGTTATTTAAGCAGAAACTGCATGTTTCATTCATCTGTTCTTGATGATTTTGGACAAAAAAAAATCATAATTTTGGATGGGATAGTCTTCATTAATAATGATTTGACAAGTTAATACAGTCTAAACCTTCTTCTGAATTCCCTCTTAACATTTTCTTTTTCTTTCCAAACTCCTGTTGACTTTCTCTTAATTGGCAAAGTAACATCCTCTTTTCCACACTGATTTCTATGTCCCTCTTGTTGATAGCTGCTGACATGCAGAATGAATTATAATGGAACAACAACAGAAAATGTTCAGGAAAAACTCATCTTCTCCCTTAGTGCTTCTGGATCAAAGGTCAAGTTCAGGATGAAATTCTAGATAAAGAATGCTGAACCAGAAAATCTCTGAGATTCATTGAAGGGCACCTGTCATAACTGAAGGTGCTATAGTTAAGTGGATGCTCCCTTGTGCAAGCAACCAAAGGCATAGTTAGGAATGATGACACAGGAAAGGGACCATAGGAGCCAAAAAATAGACAGTTTGTGGAAACAGAGGAGAAAATGACAGTCCTTTAGGACATGATAAATAACTCTCCAAAGTGCCAAATATCATGGGGCTGTAACTTGCCTACACACTGTGGATTGACCCCTAAAGTGGCCTGAATGTTTTGCATCAACACTTCAGAAACAATTGGATGAAACCCATAAGGCTACGTTGCACACAGATTGGTCCACTAAAAATTGGATTCAAGGCCTGGTATATGTTCTACCATGGGGCTACAATCATAGACCCCAGGAGTTCGAGGCCAGCCTGGGCTACACAGTTTGGGGGAGGGCGGAGCCAAGATGGCAACTAGCACACAGTTTCTGAGCTGTTGAAGAGCTAACCATCTGAGTTGGTGAGTGGAAGGACCTCTAACCCAGGAAAACAACGACCTCCTTCGTCCTCAGCACAGGGGACTCATCTTTCTCAGCGCAGAACTAACTGCCTGGGGTCTGCAGCTGCTGAGTCGGAGCTCCAAGCCCTTTAGCCGCAAATGCCAGCAGTACATGTCTCGGAGTCCCAGATCCGCGTGGCAGCTGCACCATCCTCCCAGGGCCCTAGTCTGCTAGACGCCATACTAGCTCCACAGGATCGCGATCACTGACGCTGCAGCAAAACCTCATAACCTGGCAGTGACAGCAGCACGGAGCTGGCGGAGCACATCAAAGAAGCAGGGCCAAACCAGAGAGCAGAGATCCCGGATACCCTGATCTCTGCCAAGTGACCTGCCTGTAAGTGAGTGCAACCTTGAGAATCTGCAGATCCCCAGATCCTGGGTCCTTCTAAAACAAAAGCCAGGCATCGAACCTCCTCCCACCCATATACCCACTTTGGGAAACAGAGGGGCACTTGGGATATTGAAGTTCCTGCTCTGTGGGTCTAATTGAGGAGTTAAGGCAGTTAATGCCAGAAATTGCGCTGCGATCATCACTAGCACCTGAGACATATACAGTGCAGAGGCTCCCACACACTCAAGGATTCAACATTAGCCATCACTCTGTCCCTCGAGACACTCATCCATGCACACTTACACACATACACACACACAGAAACATACACACACACACACTTGCATTTGCCCCAATTTGTTCCAAATTGGTAAACTCATGCTAAATCCATGCAAATTAAAATCCTATACATGTTTTCATTACAGAAAATATCCAAAATTTTGTCACAATCTTAAATATATTAAGAGCCTTTGTTAATTACGTTCTTGTAAAACATTTTAGAAAGCTCTGTAAATGTGAAAATGTAAATGAGTTGATTCATTATTAAATTTAAAAGTCACAGAGGGGATGGAGTTGTAGCTCAGTGGTAGAGCATTGCCTAACACATACAATGCTCTAGGCCAGTTCAACCTTTACACAACTATGACCCTTTAATACAGTTCCTCAGGTTGCGGTGACACCCCAATCATGGGCTTTTTACTCCCACTTTAAGCACTCCATCTTAGACCCACAGTCTAGATTTTGGCAACTACCTGCAACAATTCCACCTCAGAAATACTAAATCCTAACCAGGCCTGTCCTACAACAGAATATATTCCTTAAATATGACTTAGCTCACTTACATTTAAATATGGGAATGGTGCTAGCAGAATCAACATGTCACTTGGTATATAACACAGCTTTTCTCATTACTCTGACAAATGTTAAAAGCTTAGCAATATGGAACGCCCTTAAACAGAAAGGTCTGATATTTTAACAGAAGTATCTCCCGAAAGTGCACAGCATGCCACTATGTTAAGCCATCAGGGCAACAAGACAAGGGACACAGTTTAGAGGTATCAAGAAACTTTCCTATATGAGGACAGATTCACCCATTCACTTCCAGCACATATGTCCAGCAGTTTGGGAAGTTAACAGAATCAGAACTGGCATTAGAAAATTAGCCCACAATCCCATAGGATATGACTTTTATCAACTAGAGTTCAAAATATAGTTTGCTTTGCCTTTTCTTAGACTTCATTAATTCAAAAGTTACTGAGGTCAATACTTTCTCCCCTTCCCTGAGGATAGTTCAAATATGTTATGCAATGAAGATTATTTCATCAAGTTGGATAGAGGTTTACATCTACAATCTCAGCACTTGGGAGTTAGAAGCAGAAAATTAGGAATTCAAAGTTGCTTTCAGCTACACATAGTGATTTCAAGGACAGCCTGGGCTACATGCGTCCCTATCACAGTGGTTCTCAAACTTCCTAATTCTGAGACCCTTTAACAGAGTTCCTCATGTTGTGGTGAACCCCAACCATAAAATTATTTCATTGCTTTTTCATGACCGTATTTCTGTAACATTTATGAATCATAATATAAATATACAGGTAATCTAATATGTGACTCCTGTGAAAGACTCATTTGACCCCCAAAGGGGTTGTGAATTATAGTTTCAGAGCTGCTGTCCCATCACAAAGTCCAAAGGAGAAAGTTGAGTGGAGAGGACAAAGGAAACGAGAAAGGGTGGAAAGTGCCTAGATTATATTGTCAAGCTGGGGCTGGTAATGTTGACCTGTCACCCAGGTACTTAGTGTACTGAAGGAGGCAGCTTGCAAAACCAAAGACTACATAGGCAACTTATATAGACCCTGTCTCAAAAAATTAAAACAGGCCAGGAATATAGCACAGCAGTAAGCCATTTAGCCAGAATGCATTGAAATGCTACTTAAAAAATAAAAATCACATTCTGCATTCTACCCTGGAGTTTTTGCCTGTCTCCTAAATGATTTTTAAAATTTGTGTTCATTACAGTTCTCGGTATTATAAAGTTCTATGGTTTGCCTAAGACACAATGCCATGTATCCACAACTACAGTACCACAAGCACACAAGATATTTTACTGTCTGAAAATACCCTCTATGCTTAGTCTATTTGATCCCATTCCTTGGACAACCACACTTTTTCACTACCTCTACTCTTTTACCCTTTCTACTTAGTCCCTTTAGACAGGTTGCCTTCACTTAGGAATACGGAGTTCAAATTCGACATGTCTGCATGACCTAATGGCTCACTTCATTAGTCATTGATCATATCCCATTACATCAAACTTCTTGGGTCTCTTGATCCCATCTGTCACTAATTACTGAAAGATATCTTGGTTGCTACCACTTTAAAGATCATCAGTAAATTTGGTGCAAACACTGACCAGCAGAGAAGTTTTAGGTATTCTGATGAGCTAGGTAAATATTTGGGTATACTGCTAATGGGAAGTAGGATAAACATATAGTTTGCTGTGTTAGTACAGCCAACCATCTCAAAAGTGGCTATGTCGTTGTGCATCTCCACTAACAATAATTGGAGGTTTTGTTGTTAGGTAGCGACACCAACACCTGGCACACTCTCAGGTTATGGTTAAAATTTAGTCATTCTAACATTCTAACATGTGTATTTCCTGTTTGGGGTTTTGGGTTTGTTTTGTTTTTAAAGAGGCTTTTCATTTCAATTAAGTAGGTGTCAAGAACACACCTTCAAGAAGAATCTAAGGCTGCAGAGTCAGACATGTGCAATGCTAGCACAAATACCAGTGGGGACTGACCTAGGCTTGCAGATCTTTAGAACTGTGACAGCTGTGTTGTTACAAAGTTCCACACTCCTCTTTAATTACCCCAGCCTCACCCTCCCAGGGTCCTGTTATTTCTAATGCACAGTTGTATGGAAAACAAGGTTTTCTCCACAATGCATTTGGCATTGCAGCAGAAATGCCTGTTATCTTCTTATAGAACACACTATCTGAATACTTCACTTTTACAGTTTATATAATTGTCTGAATCTTTCCTTTGGATTTTTTTTTTCTTCTTCCTGAACAACCTTACCTGAGAATCTCTTAAAAGGCCTCAATTGCCCTTGATTCCCTTTATAGGCCTATCTTTCCACCACCCTTACCAGCAAAGCCATGGCCTTTCATCAGTATCACAGTCCACTTTCCATGCTACTACCCTAACAGTCAATGTGGTAAAAGATCACTGCCATGAATTCATCACCTGGTCTTTCTCAGTGCCACACTTTATGTTCAGAAATCTTCAGTCAACCTGTTTCAGTTATTCTAAAAGGATCATCCACTTCGTCTTCATTCATGTTAAGCTTTTTAAGCTTGGTGAGTTTATTTAGTGAAGAAAATGAGAGGCCATTAGATGTAGTCAAAGTCAGCTCTCCACTCTGCTATTCCAATGTGATCCATGTCCACACCAGCCTGCCTCCCATGGTCTATTTCTCCTCTCCAGGACCTACTACCTGTGTTCTGCAAAGACTGCCACTGGTCTTTACCTCATCAGCCCTCAAACTAAGTATCTTTAGCAATTTCCTCTTGAATTTTACCTCACCCTTTGAGAACACACCGTCCCCACAATTTACTCACTTTTATCACAAAGTTCTGTGCCTCCATGTGATAAACCATTGTCCCTGTCAGTATTGTATTAAAGTTGGTATTGAGTAACTAATTTACCTTTACCTAAAATCATAGTCTTATATTAATTTAAACATCACTTCAGTTTTACTTACAAACTGAATGAAGACTGATGCAGAACTAACACAACTGCTGTCACATTACTTTCAAAAGTTTTGATTACGTGGGATTTCCATCTACCCTGATATCAGAATCTGGACCTCAGCTAAAATGTAACCAAATATTGGCCATTAAAAACAGAGATGTTTTTTCCCCTTAACCTTCTAAAGACAATCTTTCTATGTTCCTCAAGCATGACCTCTCTGCCACATCCTCTCTACTTGGAACCTCCACTCATTCTTTCAACTCCTGCCAGCTGGGTTTTATTTCCATCATGAAATACAGACTGCTATCCCTAAGGCTACAATGGTATTCCAAAACCAGTGATCAATTTTCCAGGTCTATCCACTAAACTCTATACTATCCACTGTATACGGGACCTCTTTCTCCTTTCTAATTTCCACAGCTCAGGTCCCATGACAGGACTCTCCTTTCCACCCAGGTACATTGAAACAGTTTCTTCTTGGGCCTCCATCTATCTGTTACTGATGCATTAATGTTCTGCATCTTCCATAATTCTCTCCCTCCATACAGTAAAACATTGCCAATTCAACTACCTTCTCAAGGTAAGACCCAAAACAGTGCTAACAGTAATCCCTCTTCCCAGGTTTCAGATAACTTACAAACCCTTCCCAGGAGGAAGGTTCTCACATTGTCCCTAATGAACAAAGCAGAGCTCAGACTGTGTGGTGCCACAATACTCTGCATTTTATTACTACTCCCAATCCAATATAAGCCAACACATGTGTTATGGTTTTACTTGCAAGCTGTCCTTCACAAGCACGTGTTTAAAATTGGTCCCTCGCTGTGAGATCTATCAGGGAAGTATGTTGGAACCTTTAAGAGGTGGTATCCATTGAGTTGCAATAAGTGAGTGGTTGAGGGTGTATCAGAGGTGTTCTTTCCTAATCCATAGGAGAAAGGAAGCAGCCTCAGAGTCCTGTTGCCTCCAAGAACCCCAACATGCCTTCCCCACTATGGAGGACTGTGTAACCCTCAAAAGGATGAACAAAAATAAACCAATCCCCCATGTTGTTTCCACAACTCATTTTCTCACAGTGTTGAGAAAAGTAACTAATCCAACATGTTAGCACCCTGTGTGAAGATTGCTAACTCATAGTAACACCGTGAAGACCTCTAGGCAATAAAGTGTGTAGTAGCTCAGCAGTCATCAGACCTCCCCAGAGCTTCAAATGAGAAGGAAAGATAAGCCAGTCATGGAGCAAAGATCCAAAATCTGCAACTGTAGCTGAGTCTCAGCTACAGAATTGGTACAGCTTTATGAATTTCCATGGCTGAGATCACTTAAAGACCCTTGATTCCAGAACACTTACTCAGCTCCTTCTGTGGGGTTTTTTATTCTTTCAGCATCTCCTGATTTCCATTAAAATCTCATATTAAGATTCCAATTTCTAGGGCCTGGCATGGTGGCACACACCCTTAATCCTACCATTCAGAAAGCTGAAATTTAGATGGATCTCTGAGTTCAAAGCCAGCCTCGTCTATATAGTAAGTTCCAGGTCAGCCAAGGCTACAGTGTGAGATCCTGTTTCAGAAACAAACAAAAGATCTCATTTTCAGTTATCCTCAAGGATATTATATTATAATGCAGCGCTAACATCTTCCAAACAAATTTGATTCAAGGTTTACTTTAAGAAATCAATAGAGCAGAGAGACGACAAGATGGCAGCACCAGGAGAACAGGGCCTCTGAGGAGCAGGACAACATTTCCTGTACAGAGACCAAGAGACTCTACTCTGGGCCCTAAAGCAACAGTGATCATATTTCCCAGGTGAGAGGAAACCCCCACATTGTGGGAATCAGTCGGGACAACTCACAGTTCACCCAGCCAGAACCTGGAAGAGATCCTTGGTTGTACAGGCACTAGTTCCCCAGACTAGAGCCACACACTTGCGTGACCTAATCACCTTTCCAAGCTGATTGGTGGACACAAAAAAAAATACCACAGACCTGGAGTCCCTGCTGCGAAAGAATCCACAGGGAAGGAAGGAAACTGTACTGACTTAAATCATCCAGTCCTTCCCTGGAAAAAGACTCACAGACCAATGGCTCTGAGACGCCATTGCTGACCTGGGATCCAGCAGCATTCACAAACAGATGCTGTGTGCCAGCTCTCCAACTGTGTGCCCCAGGGCAACAGAGACTGGGAGTCACTGTCAGGAGAAATCCTCACAGGGAACTAAGCAAAGTGGACAGACTTATGCCATGCAGCATATCCCTGGAATAGGTCCCACAGACCGGCACAACCCAGGGACCTGCTGTGCACCAGATAGCCTACTGTTTCCAAGAAAGAAGTACCCACCCACCACAGACTACCTCTTGGGACTGAGACACAGAGCTCCAACCTCAGACCTACAAAAGCCAGGAATCCCCAAGATCAACCCCCAGATAAGGATCCACGGGGCAACTAGTTATCCCTAACAAAACTGAACAAACCAAGGGACACACAGGTCACAGCAGCAGATCATTAAATTTACAGCCAGAAACCCAGAAGCAGGGCAGCTGTTTTCAGGACTTCCCTGGGTGAGAGGAGAACCCTCTCAATGAACAAAGACCTCAGTTACCACTCAGGTCTCTATCCCTGAGGGGAGCAGCTGCAACTCCTGAAAAACGTCAGCCATCCAGTGACTATACCCAAAAAGCTGAGAAGACTTCCCTCAAGAAAAACCAGCTTTCTGCCAAGGGGATTCTCTCCACCACAAGATCCCCAGGAACCACCAGAAACTAAACCCCAAACACCTAAGATAGCCCAATGGGTAGAGGCCAGCGTAAAAGCTCAGCCAACAAAAGACAGAATAATATGGCATCTCCAGAACCCAGTTATCCAGGGGCAAGTAGCCCTGGACACCCCAGCATAACTGAAATCCAAGAAGAGGACCTAACAACTATGCTCATGAAGATGATAACAGAGAAAACAAATAAAATACGTAAAAACCTAGAGGAAGATAAACTCAAACAGAATATGGCCATCCATAAAGAAATAGAGGAAGTTACAGCCAAACAGTTTGTGGCCTTTAGAAAGGAAATGCTTAAATCACTGAATGAAATAAAAGAAACATGGGTTTGTTTGTTTGTTGTTTTTTTTTTTTTTTCAAACAAACAGCTGAAAGAATTGATGGAAAAACAGGAAAATACAGTCAGACAGGTGAAGGAAATCAACAAAATGGCTCAAGATCTGAAGATAGAATTTAAAAAATTAAAGAAAACACAAATGGAGGAAATTGTGGAGAGAAAGAACTTAGGGAAGAAAACAGGAACTACAGAGGTTAGCATAACCAATAGACTACAAGAAATGGAAGAAAGAATCTGAGGTGTGGAAGATACAATGGAAGAAACAGATGTATCTGTCAAATACAATGTAAAATCTAAAAAATTCCTGACACAGACTTTCGAAGAAATTCAAGACAACATAAAAAGACAAAACCTAAGAATAATAGGAAGAGAGGACAAAGAATATTCCCTGCTTCAAGGCCAGTAAGTTTCCCCAACTTAAAGGAGAGGCCAATAAGAATTCAAGAGGCCTACAGAACAACCAATGAAGTAGTCCAGAAAAGAAAATCCTCCTGCCACATAATAATCAAAACAGTAAGTATACAGAACAATGAAAAAATACTAAAAGCTGCAAGGGAAAAAGGCCAAGTAACATATAATGGCAAACCCATTAGACTCACACCTGACTTTTCAACAGAAACTATGAAAGCCAGAAGGGCCTGGACAGATATCATGCAGACCCTAAGAGAAAACAGTTGTCAGCCCAGGCTACAGACATACCCCGCAAAACTCTCAGTCCTCATAGACAGAGAAAACAAGATAGTCAATGACAAAAACAAATTTCAACAATACCTACACACAAATCCAGTGTTACAGAAAACACTAGAAGGGAAAATACAACCCAAGAAAACTAGCTACTTTCAAGAAAACACAGGAAATAATTAACCTCACTACAGTAAAACAAAAAGCAATCAAGTACACAACCTTATGACCGCGCCCAACCTCAAAATCAAAGGATCTAACAGCCACTGGTCATTAATCTCTCTAAACATCAGTGAACTCAACTCTCCAATGAAAAGACACAGACTAACAGAATGGATGCGTAAACAAAAAACCCAGCAACCTGGTACATACAAGAAACACACCTAAGTCACAAAGATAGACATTACCTGAGGGTAAAGGGTTGAAAGATGGCTTTCCAAGCAAATGAACCCAAGAAGCAAGCAGGAGTAGCCATTCTAATATCTGATAAATTAGACTTTCAACCAAAATTAATCAAAAGAGATGGGGAAGGACACTTCATACTCATCAAGGGAAAATTCCACCAGGAAGACATCACAATCCTGAACATCTATGCCTGAAATACAAGGGCACCCACAGTTGTAAAAGAAACATTGATCAAACGTAAATGACACATAGATACCCACACATTATTACTGGGAGGCTTCAACACCCCACTCTCAACAAAGGACAGGTCAACAAAACAGAAATTAAACAAAGAAACAATGTCTCTGAGAGAGGACATGAATCAAATGGACCTAACAGACATTTATAGAACCCTACACCCAAACACAAAAGAATTTACCTTCTTCTCAGCACCTCATGGAACCTTCTACAAAATAGACCACATAGTTGGTCACAAAGCAAGCCTCAACAGATACAAGAAGGTATCTTGTATGTATCCTTGTATCCTGTCTGATGACCATGGAATAAAGCAGGACCTCAACAACAACAGAAATAGTAAAAAGCCTACACATGCATGGAAACTGAACAACTTGTTACTAAATGACAGCTGGGTCAGGGAAGAAAAAAAGAAAGAAATTAAAGTCTTTCTAGAAATCAATGACAATGAAGACACAACATACCCAAACTTGTGGGACACAATGAAGGCAGTGCTAAGAGAAAAGTTCATAGCACTAAGTGCCTTCAAGAAGAAATTCAAGGCAGTGCATTCAAACAACTTAATGGCTCACTTAAAAACCCCAGAAAAAGAAGAAGGAGACACACCAAAAAGGAGAAGATGGCTGGAAATAATCAAACTCAGGGCTGAAATCAATCAATTAGAAACAAATAAAACAATTCAAAGAATCAATGAAACCAAAAGCTGGTTCTTTGAGAAAATCACCAAGATACACAAACCCTTAGACAAGCTACCTAAAAGGCAGAGAGACACCATCCAAATCAACAAAATCACAAATGAAACGAGAGACATAACGACAGACAATGAGGAAATCCAAACAATCATTAGGACTTACTTCAAAATTCTATATGCCACAAAATTTGAAAATCTAAATGAAATGGACAATTTTGTTCATCGATTTGACTTACAAAAGCTGAATTTGGACCAGGTAATAAATTAAATAGTCCTATATCCCCCAAGGAAATAGAAGCTGTCATCGAAAGTCTCCCATCCAAAAAAAAAGCCCAGAACCAGAAGGCTTCAGTGCAGAATTCTACCAGACCATCAAAGAACAGCTAACTCCAATTCTCTTCAAACTATTCCACAAAATAGAAACAGAAGGAATACTACCAAACTCATTCTAAGAAGCCACAGTCACCTTGGTACCTAAACCTCACAAAGACCCAACAAAGAAAGAGAATTTCAGGCCAATCTCCCTTATGAACATTGATGCAAAAATACTCAACATAATACTTGCAAACCGAATACAAGAACACATCAAAGATATCATCCACTATGACCAAGTAGGCTTCATCCCAGGCATGCAAGGGTGGTTCAATATACGGAAATCCATCAATGTGATCCACCATATTAACAAACTGAAAGAAGAAAACCACATGATAATCTCTCTAGATGCTGAAAAAGCATTTGAGAAAATCCAACATCTATTCATGTTTAAAGTATTGGAGAGATCAGGGATACAAGGCACATATCTAAACATAGTAAAGGCGATATATAGCAAACTTATAGCCAACATCAAACTGAATGGAGAAAAACTTAAAGCAATCCCACTGAAATCAGGGACAAGACATGGCTGCCCACTCTCTCCATATCTCTTCAACATAGTTCTGGAAGCCCTTGCTAGAGCAATAAGACATTTGTAGGAGATCAAGGGGATACAAATTGGAAAGGAAGAAGTCAAATTATCACTATTTGCAGATGATATGATAGTAGACGTGAGTGACCCCAAAAACTCTACCAGGGAACACCTACAGCTGATAAACACATTCAGCAAAGTGGCCACATAGAAAATTAACTAAAAAAAAAAATCATTAGACCTCCTGTATACAAAAGACAAAAGGGCTGAGAAAGAAATTAGGGAAACAACACCCTTCACAATAGCCACAAATGACATAAAGTACCTTGGAGTAACACTAACAAAGAAAGTCAAAGACTCATATGAAAAAAAATTTCAAGTCTCTGAAGAAAGTAATAGAAGAAGATATCAGAAAATGGAAATATCTTCCATGCTCATGGCTTGGCAGGATTAACAAAGTAAAAATGGCCATCTTACCAAAATCAATCTACAGATTCAATGCAATTCCCATCAAATTACCAACACAATTCTTTACAGACCTGGAAAGAAAAATTCTCAACTTCATATGGAATAACAAGAAACCCAAAATTGCTAAAACAATCCTCTACAATAAAAGATCTTCTGGAGGTATCTCCATCCCTGATTTTAAGCTGTACTATAGAGTAACAGTTATAAAAACTGCATGAAACTGGAATAGAAACAGAATGTTAGATCAATGGAACCAAACAGAGGAAGGAACCAGAAATAATGCCACACACTTATGGATACCTGATCTTTGACAAAGATGCCAAAACCATACAATGGAAAAAAAAAGATAGCATCTTCAACAAATGGTGCTGGTCTAACTGGATGTCTACATGTAAAAAAATGAAAATACTTATTTTCATACTTATCACCCTGCACAAAACTGAAGTCCAAGTGGATCAAAGACCTCAACATAAAACCGGACACATTAAATTGGTTTAAAAAAAAAAGTGGGGAATACCCTAGAACTCATTGGCACAGGAGACAACTTCCTGAACAGAACACCAACAACACAGGCTCTAAGAGCAACAATCAATAAATGGGACCTCATGAAACTGAAAAGCTTCTGTAAAGCAAAGGACACCATCAACAAAACAAATCGAATGCCTACAGACTGGGAAAGAATATTCACCAACCCTTTATCTGAGAAAGGGCTAATAGCCAGTATATATAAAGAACTAAAGAAGCTGAAAAACAGCAAACAAAGTACTCCACTTAAAAAATGAGGAACAGAGCTAAACAGAGAACTCTCTGTAGAGGAATATTGAATGGCAGAGAAACACTTAAAGAAATGCTCAAAATCATTAGCCATTAGGGAAATGCAAATCAAAACTACCCTGAGATTTCACCTTCCACCCATCAGAATGGCCAAGATGAAAAACTCAAGTGACAACACATGCTGGAAAGGTTGGGGAAAAAGGGGAACCCTCCTCCACAGCTGGTGGGAATGTAAACTTGTACAACCACTCTGGAAATCAATCTGTTGCTTTCTCAGACAACTAGTCATAGTGCTTCCTCAAGATCCAGCCATACCACTCCTAGGCACATATCCAAAAGGGGCTCAAGTACACAATGAAGACATTTGCTCAACCATGTTTTTGGCAGCTTTATTTGTAATAGCCAAAAGCTGCAAACAACCCAGATGCCCCTCAAATGAAGAATGGATGCAGAAGTTGTGGTACATGTACACCATGGAGTACTACTCTGCAATGAAAAAGAAGGAAATCATGAAATTTGTAGGTAAATTGTGAGACCAAGAAAAGATCATCCAGAGTGAGCTATCCCAGAGGCAGAGGGAAACACACAGTATATACTCACTCATATAGACATATAACATAGGATAAACCTACTAAAACCTGTACATCTAAAGAAACTAATCAAGAGAGAGGACCCTGACTAAAATGCTCAATCCCCATCCCGAAAGGCAAAGAGGATAGACATCAGAAGAAGAAAAAAACAGGAAACAACCTAGGAGCCTGCCACAGAGGGCCTCTGAAAGCCTCTGCCCTGCAGACTATCAAAGCAGACACTGAGGCTTATGGCCAACTGTTGGGCAGAGTACATGGAATCTTATGTATAAGTGGGAAATAGTAAGATCTGGAGAGGACAGGAACCCCACAGAGAGAGCAACAGAACCAGAAAATTTGAACACATTGGTCTTCCCAGAAACTCATACTCCAACCAAGTACCATGCATGGTGATAGCCTAGAAGCCACGCACAGATGTAGTCCATGGCTGTGTAGTGTCCAAGTGGGTTACATAGTAATGGGGAGAGGGTCTGCCTCTGACATAATCTGATTGGCCTGCTCTTTGATCACCTCCCCCTGAGGTGAGAGCAGTCTTCCCAGGCCACAGATGACAATGCAGCCATTCCAGGTGTGATCTGATTGACTAAGATCAGAAGGAAAGAGAGGAGGACCTCCCCTATCAGTGGACTTGGGGAGGGGCATGCTCGAAGAAGTAGGAGGGAGGGTGGGACTGGGAGGGGAGGAGGGGCGGGCTTATGGGGGGGATACAAAGTGAATAAACTGTAATTAATAAAAAAAATCAATAGACCTAGGTATGTAATACTTCTTCATTTCTCTCATTATTCCTCATATTTCTGTGTTACCTTAAAAAAATCTCAGAAATATATATGCATTTCTCTATCCCTTCCCATTCTGCATGTTACATTCTTTAAAACAACAGATTTCTAAAAGAATTGGCATTTTTTCCTTGTACACTTGAATCTACCTTTCAATCACTGGGTGGTCTTAAATTAAAATATGAGTCAGGCACTTCCTTTTGGATATCTCTTGATGATTTTCTACGGCCTACAGAATAAAGTCTAAGCTTACAGATCCAAACACTGAGAATAACTGTTTACTCGGTGCTTTAGACTTTCATACACTCTGCCCTAGACCTTTCTCTCATCTTTTAAGCTTGGCTACCGAGCTGAACTTTACCAAGAAGTAGCAGCGGTTCCAAACTGTAGGTTGAGGTCCATTGGGGGCGGGGTCAAATGACTCTTTCACAGGAGTCGCCTAAGACCTTCAGAAAACAGATGCTTACACTGCAATTCATAACAGTAGTAAAATTACAGTTATGAAGTAGCAACAAGAATAATTGTATGGTTGGAGTCACCACAACATGAGGTCACAGCATTAGGAAGTATGAGAGCCAGCCTGAGTTATAGGCTCCTATCATCCACAATATCATTCTAAAATTTCCCCCACTACTTCATTTTCTTTTCTTTGAACTCTGTGCAATCAAAGATGGTATTTTAATCCTCTTTAAGCCCAGAAACTGGCAACAAGTAAACATGGAATTTACATGAAACAATGAATGAGTTGAGTAGACAAGGCATACGAAATTAACAGAATTTTCTTCCCCATAGCTAGATAGCTTTTTTCTGAGTATAATTATTAAGTTCCATCAAAGCAAATTTATCAAAATTTTAGCAAGGGGATCCAAGAGAAAATTCAATTCACTTCTAATTCATTTGAATTATTTTTGTTTTGATACAATATCTTAGTCTGAAAGACAGGCTGACAAAATAAAACTCTGTGTCTTCAACCTCCCACATATCCTGAGATTACAGGTACTTACCACCATGCCCATTGTAAATTTCTTGTTTTTAAAGATCTCTTAAATTACCCTTAAATAGTGTGTGTGTGTGTAAGTGTGTGCACAGTAAATGAGTTATCTTCCTCAATCACTATTTAGTCTTGTTTTATGATTTCTCACTGAACCTGGAACTAGCTGTTCTCTGGCTGAAAAGTCCCTAAGCCATACCTGGACTCATCTGGCCAACCCATCACCCCCCCCCACACACACACACACACACACACCAAGAGTTTCAGGTGCACACTGAAAGAAACTGCTTTCATGTGAGTAGTGGTGATCAGAACTCTTGTCCTCGTGCTTGTAGAGAAAACACTTTACCTACTAAGCCACCTTCTTAGCACCCCTATAATAATCCTTTGTCTTTGTAAGCAAACATTTCTTAAGATATTTGATCAGGCTTAACAAATATATTTTTAAGTCAGTGAGATGGTTCAGTGAATAGGAGTACCACAATGACCTAAACTCCAGGCCACAGGACCCACAAGATGGAAAGAGAATCAGCATTTGAAGTTGTCCTCTGACCTCCACATATACATGCCCATAACACACAATAGCACATAAGCCTGAATGTACATTCCTGATTACATTAAATATATAATAAGGACAAAAGTACAACATTTTCCGGGAATTATATTTAGTAAGGTTTAAAGACTAGTAACTGCTGTGACTTGGGGAGATTGCTCTGCAAAAACACAACTTGATGCTCTCCCAGGACCTGAGTTTGGTTCTTGGCACAGACACCAGCTGGGTCACAATTGCTAGTAACTCCAGCTCCAGGGGATCCAATGCCCTCTTATGGACCCCAGGGCACACAATTCAGGCATGCATACCTGACACCCACACATAAAAAGAATAAAGATGCTACAATTAAAAGGCGCACATCACCATTTCATCACTTCTTCAGGCTCCCAAGTTCCAATTCTCTGTCACCTGTCCTAAGCACTGCAACGCAGGACTACCAAAGTGTCCCAAATTTTCTGAAGCATTACTGAATTTCAGTTACCTTTTCCCCTAATGAGAAATACCTTTGATGGCAACTGTCTTTCACTAAAGTGAAAATAAATCAACACAAATGAAATGAGTTATTACAAATAAAGCAGAGATTACAAAATTTGGAGACAGAAACATTAGTTTTCTTTTTAATTTTTTAAAATTTACTTATGCATAGAAGTGTTTTGCCTGTATGCATGTACATGTTCCAGGTGGCCAAAGAGATCAGAAGAGGGCATCAGATTCCTTGGAACTGTAGTGATGGATAGTTTAACCACCATGTGGGTGCTAGAAATTAAACCCATGTCCTCTACAAGCTCAATAAGTGCCCTTACAGCTGAACCATCTCTTTAACCTCCAAAAATTGTCAGTCCTGGCTGACTTACACAAGACTGTGAAAATCAAACCTTCAGGTTCTCCCACTTGCCAAATCTACTTGTGTCAGATCTGTCTGTGTCTTTTTAAAGAGTCCTGGTAGTGTGTGTGTGTGTGTGTGCATGCTTGCACTCGAAAGAAAGAGAGAGTGGATCTGTAATTGAAGCATTTATGCTAACTGAACCCAATCTCATTTTCATTAAATGATTCTTTAATATTCATCAAAAATAAAATAAACTTATTATAATCAATTATAAACCTGTCACTTTAGAAATTAATCAACAGACAATTTTTTTTAAATAAGAGGGCCAGTCTTGAGTGTTTCAATAATAGCTTGTTACATAAAATGCCTCAAAATTTTCTCATAAGACCAGCAATGTGGCTCAATGGGTAAGGACACCTACCAACACCTGAATTTGATCCCTAGAATTCACATGGAGGAAAGAGGGAATCCACTTCCACAAGTTGTCATCTGTGCTCCACAACTGTACCATGTCAAACTGATAGGAGCAACACCGACACACATGCACATAGATAAAAGAAAAAAATAACATACACTATTCCATATACACCACAACTCTCCTGCAATTCAATCCATTTTTATCTAGGTATCTGTCATTTTTAGCATGGTACCTTCGCATCTCTGAAGATACTGCTTCCAATTCCAATTCTAAATTGGATCATCATTTCCAATTTAGAATAATATTTTAAACACAGAATGTGTGCAGACGAAAATCAAGATCATCATTTTTGAAAAACAAATTTGATCAATCTTTTACAATTTTGTAATACAGAAAAATGCAAAGAGTAATATTTTACGTTTAAAAAGCAATGCAGCACAAGGATACATCACATAAAACATCTACTCTTATTTGTGAATTTTACGTTTTATTAATCTACAACAATTCCTTTTTGCTCTTGAGTTAAAGTTGTCCAGTGCATTTGGTGTCCCTCAAAAGACAAACAACCAAAAAGAAAAGTAACACCAGAAAAGACACAGACTTTAAAATAGCAAGTCTACATGAAGGTTTAGAAGAGATACACTGTCTTTGTAACATGGGGAAAGGTGAGACAAAGGAGATAAAAACGGGAGAATAGGATGACAACAAATCTCTTCTTCCAAAACTAATGGTCCATGTTTATGAAACAACAATGTTCCAGAAAGTGAATATCAGTGTTACACAACAGAAAGTAAGAAAAAGGCCACAGGAAAACTGTGACATTCAAACACCAACCACATAAGCATACATTTGTCTCTGGCCTAGATGATTAATTTTACATAAAAGAAGTAAATACAACCAATCAAGGAATGTTACAATGCCAAATTAGCCACAATCGTGACAGTTAAGCTACCACAGAAATTTTCTTACTGACCATCCAGGTCAACTCCCACTGCACTCAGAAGACACTGAGGCCCTGTGTCTTAACAGAGTTAGTACCACCAGTGACTGCTGGGATTCAGGAAAGCTGGGATTCTTTGCTCACTAACCTACGCTACAGAGTCTCTGCCTTTAGATGCTTTTTATTTACCATAAACCACGAATGTAAAATGAAGTTCTGTCAAATCTATCAAAAGCATTGTGGCAGCTAAAACAAAAGTAAACATAGCGTAGCACTTACAATTCACACCAATTTAAAAACAAAATTAAGTAACAATCCACAAGGAAATCAACAAAATGTCCTAACTAAAAGGAAAAAAGAAACGCTTTGGTATTTTGAAATTTTCAGCCACTTAGATAAAGGATAAAATGTTCAAAATAGTAAGTACTTCTTTGGATCTATGACAACAAGAAGAAATGTAACAAGGCCCATCGTTGTGTAGATTCTTTACAACCAAATCATTCAGCCGATTTCTGTTGCCATACTCATTTAAACAGTAGCTGATTTTTCAAGGTTCTTCTCAACCCCCAGTTGTTCATTCTTTCCGAATTGTGCCAAAGGTTTTTATACTCTACATACATATTACTACGATCTGAAGACCCCACCCCTTCCTTTAGAGCCAATCAAAAGGAGCCTGCTTAAAATGTAAACACCCTTTTGCTTTAGATTTAGAGCCTCTGGGATGTGTATCCAAACTGATAGCACTGCATTGTTTTTTGCCTGTTCCACACAAGTAAACTTGATGCAGGCAATTAATCTAAGGTACAATTCAACCCTGCCCTTGTCATTTATAATTCTCTATACAATTGAATTGTTTAAAGCTTTGTTTTAATCTCAGAAAAGTGGGGATGGGAAGGAGCAGAAGCCTAAGGTGGCTAAGTATGTTAGCTGCAGGTGCAAAACATGAGCCAGTTTTCTTCAAAAGGCTAATTGGTATCTTTTAAAACCCTTGTTTTCAACAAAACTTTATGTAACACCACCTGGAAACACAGGGCATTTCCAATTTGCCATAGAGGAGGGGGCAGTTCTGCTCCCTGAAATAACAGGGAATCCTGAGGTTCCCCTCTCACTCTCCCAGTTGCTTTCATTAAGGTATAATCATGGCCAGCGTGGGTCCCTTCTCGTTTTGTACCCCTACACAATCTTGGGCGTAACATGGGACAAATAACCCACTGATTAGGCTCTTCCTCCATGTATGTAGGCTCTCACTTAATTAGAAACTGTACCTTGGAATCCTGTCTCATACAGCCATGGCATAAGAGGAGATAACCTGACCCTCTCTACCTGGAGAAAAATGTAACCCAACCCTGGCCAATATATTTATCTCAGGTAAATAGAAAGGGGCGATGTGTCCCATCATCGGGGATTCCCTCAAATCATCCCCCTCCGGGCCTACACAATCTTGGGCGTAATTTGGGACAAATAACCCACTGATTAGGCTCTTCCTCCTATGTATGTAGGCTCTCACTTAATTAGAAACTGTACCTCGGAATCCTGTATCGCACCTCCACTGCATAAGAGGAGATAACCTGACCCTCTCTACCTGGAGAACAATGTAACCCAACTCTGGCCAATATATTTATCTCTGCTAAATAGGAAGGGGTGATGTGTCCCATCGTCCTGGATTTCCTCAAAGCATCCCCCTCCGGGCCTAAGAAGCCCAGCTCCTTCCCTAGCCCAGAGCCTCACCCAGCACTGTCTGATCTCTAAGTGAGACCTGGAATCCTGTACCTCTGTAGTGCACCCTCAGGTTGTTTTGTGAGAGGTTGGTGTAGCTGAACTTGTCCCTCAGGCTCCAGGACTTGGGCAGTGGAATCTTCTGCTTGTCCACGGCCAGGTAGAGGCTCTTCAAAGGCTCTGTGGCTCCTGCTCAGAAAGAGGCCACCGCTCTACTTCAAGTCTCCAGGGCCGGGACCTAAACACCTGCAGCTGATCCCGGAATGCCTGCTGCCAGGCAGGAACATGGCCAGGCCAGGTGGAGCGCTGGCGGGGTTGGCCGCTGAGGCAGTCAACAGGGGCGGCATGGGTGGCAGCAGGTGGGGCAGCATGGAGGCCACCTCAGTCCCTAAGCCTCCACCGGGTGAGCCAGCCTGGGGGGAGCCGATGCTGGCTGCCATGGGCGCGGGCAGGGCATCTCCGGAGCCAGAGGCCCCTGGGCTGGCTGGAGGCAGAGGCTGCTCAGACATCCCTGCAGCGACTCAGAGAGCAGCTCCTCCACTAGTCACTGCTTCCTCCAGTGCTTCCCTGGTCGCTGTCATTGTGACGCCCAGAGGCGCTGTCACTGTGACGCCTATTCAGCGCGCCCCGGTAGTCGGAGCGCAGCTGTGGAGGAGACCCGCTGTGGGTGGGCCGGGCGCTGCTCTCCCGTCTGTTTCCGGTGGGCAGACAAGCTGTGGAGAGGCTGCACGGGGGTGGCGCCAGCTGAGGGGGTGGCGCCAGGTGCACCTGCCCACTGGTTGTTTGGCAGCCTCTCAGGTGCAGGCTCAGCCCTGCTTCTCTCCTTGAGCCATTCCCTCAGACTCAGCGAGCCTGCTTTGCACCCAGGGAGAGAAATTGAGCCCTGCTGGGCCACAGGGAGCTTAGCCACGGATTCCCTAGTGGGTCCATAAAGAGCCACAGGAAACCATTTCTGAAGGAGAAGTCTCTCTCTTAAAACAGTTACTCTTTCGTTATTTAATTAATGAATGAGGAGTCCCTGCGAACTACCTGGGGGGTCGGGGGAGGAAGGAGCCACTTTAGGAATACCAAAGAAGACATGCAGATGGTCAAAGGTCAGGAACTGGAAATGCTTGTGCGTTTAGGAAGGGCTTCTCGAGATGTCTAAACATTTTATGAGCGCATTAATTCTCATCATAGGCCTCTCTGTTAGGTAGCAAAAAATTATGCTCATTTTTTAACATGGGAATCTTTACTTGCTGCATAGCAAATACCCCCCAAACTCAGTGACATAAGATTTATTATTAAAGATATCTGTGGAGCAGGTTTCTTCTGACTTAGTAAATGTTCTATTGCTAGGAAAAAAAAAAAATGACTAAGGTTACTTATAAAAGAACGCATTTACTTTAGAGGCTTACAGTTTTAAAAGGTTAGTCCATGATCACCAGGACAGGAAGCATGACAGCAGACAGTTAAGCTTTGTGATGGAGAAGTAGCAGAGAGCTCATAAATTGATCTGAAAGTTGCAGGCAGAGAGCCAGAGACCTAGAGAGCAACAGAGAGAGAGAGAAAAAGAGACAGAGATGAGGCTAGTGTGAGTTTTTGCAACCTCAAAGCCCAACACCAGATCTATGCTTCCTCCAATACGGAACCTCCTAATGCTTTTCAAACAATTCCACTAACTGAAGACCAGTTAAGTATTCAAAGATACAAGCCTATGGGAGCCATTCTCATTCAAACCACCACAAATTCCCTGTGTCTTCTGCTTGAATGACCTTATCCCAGACATTCAAAGTGTGTTGGCTGTGGCTGTGAATCAACTTACCACTTGATTTAGGAAGAATCTGATGACAAGCTCACAGATATGGTCACTGGCAGGATTTCTTTTCCCAGGAATAATAAGGACACCACATCATTACTAGCTATTGGCCAGAAGTGGCCCTCAGTGGGGATCTCTTCAAAATGGCAGCAGATTTTATCAAAATGTGCATATCAAGAAGAAAACAGGTATGACCTGGTTACTCGCATGCCTCGCTGGGTGCCTGTGCCCGTTGATGCCCCTCACGCTATGACTCTCTTCAGACAGAAAAGGGATCTTGGAACTACAGCCACCATTGTTACTACCATCTCATTGGCGGCTGTTGGAGCTACCACCGGGGCATTAGCCATGAGTCATACTGGGCAGACTGCTCAGACCCTGAATAATCATTTAGCCAATGTAGCTCATGCCTTAGTTGTACATAAAGGAATTAATGCTCAACTAAAAGGAAGCTTGATGGTGTTCAATCAGAGGATTGACCTCGTGCAGGAGCAAATTGATACCCTATGGCAAATCACTCAACTTGGCTGTCAATGAAAATATGCTGGACTTTGAGTCACTAGCATATAACATGAGAATTTTTCCTGTGCTGCAAATCTGTCTAAACAATTGTCAAGCTATATTTTAGGTAATTGGACTGGAGAATTCGATACTACGATGGAGCAGCTGAGAGTGGCCATTGTCACAGTAAATTCTACCAGAGTGGACACAGGACTAGCCACAGGATTATCATCATGGATTGCTGCAGCCATGAATCATCTGAAGGAATGGGCGGGCATGGGAGCGTTAGCAGGCCTTCTGGTGTTGGTCTCCTTGGTTTGCCTGTGGTATATATGCAAGATTAGAGTCTCACAACAGTGTGATGCAGCCATGATCATTCAGGCCTTTACAGCCATTGAAGCAGGACATTCTCCCCAAGCATGGTTGGATACCATAAAAAGCTAAAATGTTACGCTCAGGATGCGAGGCGAAGCACTGCACTCAGGGTCAGCCGCTTTGGACCCAGAGAAGAGCATGTCTGATTGCATGCGGGTTGATGCCCCAGGTCCCGCCTCTGAGAAAAAGGTATCGGACGGGTCTGATGCTCTTTGGGTGGATGACACCTAAATGAACATCGGTACAAAGTCCCAATTTATTTCTAATATTAGAGATCAGACCTCTACTCTTGCCTGATGCGTCTAAAACAAAAAGGGGGAACTGTAGAGAGCTGCGGAATGCTATGCCTTAAAGATGGAGCTGGTTTCCGCTTTCCACCTTCCCGATGGTGAGTGCTCTCTGTCACGAACAATTCCACATTTGGCTAAGGCTGAGGATCTGGCTTGCTTCCATGTATGTGGACCTATCTGCATTGCCCACGTGGCACGCCTGGGTTGGCTACCCAGAGGCTATTTAAGCTGTGGGCTGGCTTTCCCCAGGGTCAGATGATTGTTCAAGGTTCCTGAATAAACTGCATTGAAAAAAAAAAAAGAAGAAGAAGAAGACAACAGCACCAGAACAAAACCCAGGATGCGGTGACACGTTGTCATTTTGCCATAACTTCTATTAAAAGTAAACTGCTAATCCAGCTCACTTTCATGCAAAGAGACTTTGACAAGGCCATTTACAACAGAATTTGACGTCTATGAAAAGCTCTGGTTCCTTTGACTCCAGGAGACTGCACTTGCTCCAACCTTATCACATCAAGTTTCTAAACCAGAGGCTGACAAACCTCTTCTGCAATAAACTATGTACTTGGTATGTTAGGTCATGTGGGCCATATGTATCCATTGAAACTACTCATCTTCACCACTGTGGATGAAGTTAGTCACTGACAGCATGTAAACAAATGGATGTAATTTTATGTCAATAATAATTTTTTTTCAAAAAATATGCAATAAGCTGGACACTACAAGATGTGGTTAGTGAAACCTGCTCTATATAAGACCAGACCACTAGGAGTACATTCCCAGATGTCAAGAAGTTCAGTTTGTTACCCACAATATATATGGCACCCCTACCCTGGATGACCTTGTGCCACACCCAAACAGGTTTTGGATACATCTGCAGCTAGCCTGTGACAAATAAAAATAAATGCCCATAGTGATCCCAGGGTAGTGAACTCCAGCAAGAAGAGGTCCAAGCTGGTGTTACTTTTCAGTTTGTTTTTAATTACTCAACCTTTATACATATAGGATGCTCTGTTGGGTGCAGGAATAAGGAAGAAAGAGGAATTACAGGCAATACTGAAGTCAGTCAGGGCACCAGGTTGTGAGAAAGAAGGACTGAGAGCCAGCTGCTGCCCTTTAGAAACACATGCTTCTAGTACAGGGGCAGATAGACCAAGGTCTGAAAAGGAAGGTTTCTCCATCTGAATCAACATGTTGTCTTGGACAGAACACAAAGGTGGCACTGCTGGTGATTGCCACACACCAAATTAGAGTGTTCCTGAAGTCCAGGGTTCAGGGCAGAAATGGCCTACTGAGTCACATGGGACAATACAAATGTGCTACTTTATATCATCATGATTTTTTTTTTTTAGAAATGATTACAATGCAGTGTTCACAAAACAAAAACCATGTGGAAAACCAGTTATTTAAGCAGAAACTGCATGATTCATTCATCTGTTCTTGATGATTTGGGACAAAAAAAATCATAATTTTGGATGGGATACTCTTCATTAATAATGATTTGACAAGTTAATACAGTCTAAACCTTCTTCTGAATTCGCTCTTAACATTTTCTTTTTCTTTCCAAACCCCTGTTGACTTTCTCTTAATTGGCAAAAGTAACATCCTGTTTTCCACACTGATTTCTATGTCCCTCTTGTTGATAGCTGCTGACATGCAGAATGAATTATAATGGAACAACAACAGAAAATGTTCAGGAAAAACTCATCTTCTCCCTTAGTGCTTCTGGATCAAAGGTCAAGTTCAGGATGAAATTCTAGATAAAGAATGCTGAACCAGAAAATCTCTGAGATTCATTGAAGGACACCTGTCATAACTGAAGGTGCTATAGTTAAGTGGATGCTCCCTTGTGCAAGCAACCAAAGGCATAGTTAGGAATGATGACACAGGAAAGGGACCATGGGAGCCAAAAATAGACAGTTTGTGGAAACAGAGGAGAAAATGACAGTCCTTTAGGACATGATAAATAACTCTCCAAAGTGCCAAATATCATGGGGCTGTAACTTGCCTACGCACTGTGGATTGACCCCTAAAGTGGCCTGAATGTTTTGCATCAACACTTCAGAAACAATTGGATGAAACCCATAAGGTTAAGTTGCACACAGATTGGTCCACTAAAAATTGGACCCAAGGCCTGGTATATGTTCTACCACGGGGCTACAATCATAGACCCCAGGGGGATAATCTGTGCTTGAAGTAGCACTATTTGAAGTGATTTAGTGAACCTGCTTTAGAAATCATATTATTTAATTATAGCTAATTATGCTTGGTAAGATATTAATATTTTTGGTTTGTTTCCTTTAAGCACCTTCAAAAATCCACAAGGAGAAGAAGTCCACCAATCTGTGGGACTTTCTAAACCTTAGTATTTCAAAGATGTTAAAATATCTGTACCTTTCAAATGATAAAGCTCTTTCAAAAACTTCATTCATTCTCCTTCTTCAGCTACAAGTATCTAACTTAGAAACAGGCATCAACTATTTAAAGGTCCACAGCACTTGCTGTTACTGGCTGCCAAGGCTCCCTCAGATACACCCTTTACCATAGTATAAATGGAAGCTCACTATAGGTAATACATTTTACCTATAGGTAAAATTATAGGTGATAGTAACTATAGGTAAATTTGCTCCACACAAGGCTTTGAGGTTCATCTCTCAAGTGCTGGACTTACAGGGGTGCCAACTTTCCTCATCTCTCTTTCTCTGATTGTGTGTATGGGATCGTGTTAGTATGTGTGTATACGTGAGTGAGAATCTGCATGTGCTTGTATTGACAGTCTGAAGGTGAGCCTGATCACCTTTAATTGAGGCAGGGTTGCTCACTGACCATGAAGAGCAGCTGTTCCAAATTGTCTACTAAAGAGCTTGCTCAGTGCATCCCATATCTCTGGTTCCTGAGTAGTGCAATTAAATGTGGACACCAGGCATGCCCAGCTTTTATGTGGGTTCAAGGTATGCAAACATTGCTCTTCGTGCTTATACTGAGTCATCTCTCCACCCCACCTCTATTTTATTCTTATTCTTCAATTAGGTAAATCCCTTTTTCCCTTAGTGTACACACACACACACACACACACACACACACACACACACACACACACACTTTGAAGTGTCTCCCCAGAAGATGTTCATAGCCAATGCCAAGAACCTATGTCAAGGAGCCTGGTGGAGGTACTCATGCTACAGATCTTGAAAGAGGACAACCATTTGGGAAGGCAGAGGCAAGTGGATCTCTGAGTTTGAGGCCAGCCTAGTCTACAAATTAAGTGCAGGACAGCCAAGGCTACACAGAAAAACCCTGTCTCCAGGAAAAAAAAAAACTAGGAAGGAAGGAAGGAAGGAAGGAAGGAAGGAAGGAAGGAAGGAAGGAAGGAAGGAAGGAAGGAAGGAAGGAAGGAAGGAAGGAAGGAAGGAAGGAAGGAAGGAGGAGGAAGAAGGAAGGAAGGAAGGAAGGAAGGAAAGAAAGAAAGAAAGAAAGAAAGAAAGAAAGAAAGAAAGAAAGAAAGAAAGAAAGAAAGAAAGAAAGAAAAGGATAATACTGGATTGTTCTGTGGACTCTAAATACCATGGCAGGTGTATTTGTATCTGAGGCAGAAGGAAATCTGAGACAGAAAATAGAAGATATACATTGTCCTAGTCACTTTTTTATTGCTGCAGCAAAACTCCATGACCAAGCAACTTATAAAAGAAAGCATTTAATGTGAGCTCACAGTTCCAGAGGATTAGACCATCATGGTAGGGACCATGGCAGCAAGCAGGCACACGTGACCCTGAAGCAGTAGTTGAGGGTTTACTTCTAATCCATAATTAGGAAACAGAGAGCTAACTGAGAATGACATTAGCTTTTGAAGCCCTAAATCCCCCCTCCAACTCCCTGACCCCTGCCAGTGAAACACCTTCTCCAGCAAGGCCACAACTCCTAATTCTTCCCAAAACAGTTCCACTAATTTCAGAACAAGCATTCAAATACATGAGCCTGTGGGGGCCAGTCTCATTCAAGCCACCACTTACACAGAGAAAGAAAGGTCATAGCAAGGTGATGCAGACAGAGACCTGACCATAGCTAATAAATGCTCTAGCCACCCAACCCAGAGGAGGCAAAGAATAGTTTCTGTCTTTGGAGCTGGAGTGAGTACAACTCTGTGACATCTTGATTTGGAACGTCCAGCCTTTTTTACTATGGTAGTGAAGGCTTCTATTACAGTAATTATTAATTCGGGCATAAAACCAGTATACAGACAAGTACACCACATGTTGTGTAGGTTCAGGGAGAGGGTGCACAAAGTTGTGAGCACATTAAGTATACTATGTGTTGTGAAAGGCAAAGATAAATACAGGCATATTTTCTTTTCTTTTCTTTTTTTTTTTCAATGCAGTTTATTCAGGAACCTTGAACAATCATCTGACCCTGGGGAAAGCCAGCCCACAGCTTAAATAGCCTCTGGGTAGCCAACCCAGGCGTGCCACGTGGGCAATGCAGATAGGTCCACATACATGGAAGCAAGCCAGATCCTCAGCCTTAGCCAAATGTGGGGTTGTTTGTGACAGAGAGCACTCACCATCGGGAAGGTGGAAGGCGGAAACCAGCTCCATCTTTAAGGCGCGGAGGCATATTTTCAACATCAGAATTTTAATGCTTTTAGCCCAGCAATGGTGGCACTCACCTTTAATCCCAGCATTCAGGAGGCAGGGGCAGGTGGACCTGGTCTACCGAGTGAGTTTCAGGACAGCCAGAGCTACACAGAGAAAACCTAACTTAAAAAAAAAAAAAAAAAAAGAAAAGAAGTGTAATGTAATGATTTTAATTTAAATGTACTTTTTTAAAGACAGGGAGTACAGTGTAATACATAAATTTTATAGCTTGATAAGGCAAATCAAGTTTTCTTCCTTGTCTTCGTAATATTCCCTCTTCCTTCCTCTCTCTTTCCCTCCCTCTTGAAAGACCCCCGATGGGTGTCTTCCGTCAGGGAGACCCCCTCCCAAGGATCAACAAGACCAGATGTTCGGCTGCAAACAGCAAGAGGCTTTATTTTGATACACGGGTACCCGGGGCGACAAAGTCTCTCGGAGGACTTGCGCGCCCCCTGAGTGGAAAGCTGGGCTTTTTATAGGGTCTCAGAGCAAAAGCGCAGTTACAGAAGCGAGGAGCGTGGTTACAGAGAGCTAATTGGTACATTTACATGAAACTGCAATTTGAGTCAGAGTTTGGCAGGGACATCATGATATCAGGAACTGGGTGGTCGGAACGGTCATGATGACTCTCAATCTTGGGACCGCCACCTGTTGTTTGTCTTAAGGCTCCTATCTCAGCTGGAACAGTCTCAATATTTGTCTTAGGGCCCCTATCTCAGCTGGAACAGTCTCACAAACTTCTCATATGCGTGGTCAGCACAAATTGATTTTTGACTCAACTGGGGCAGCCTGACCGCAGATATCCCCAGCAGCTGGGTCTCTTCAGCAAGTTTCTAGTTCCCTCCCTAGCCCACAGTTTTTCTCAAAACAGTGGTAGCCTTCAGAGTTTCTCAAAACAGTGCTGTACAAAATGACATTAGCTGCTTCTAACTTTTGGTGAGGCGGGGGTCTTTCTTTCCCGCCTTTTTCTTCTAACTTAGAATGGAATCTTTCATTCTAGGGCCTAGGGAGAGTTAATTTCTGTCTCCTGCTGTTTAAACTGATGATACTGCTGGGTTAACACCAGCGCTTGTATGACAGAGAGCCGGTCTTTCATGAACTGGATCAGCCGATTTAGGATGCAAGGCCCAAATAACAGAATCAGGAGGATTATGATTAAGGGGCCCATGAGGGAGGAGACGAGGGTGGTGAACCAGGGGGCTTTATTGAACCAACTCTCGTACCAGCTTTGTCCCTCCTTGAAGAGTTTTTCTCTTTGGCTAAGTCTTTCTCTAAGCTTGGCCATATTATCTCTAACCAAGCCAGTATGGTCGGCATAAAAACAGCATTCTTCCTTTAAGGCTGCACATAGCCCCCCTTCCTGTAGGAAGAGGATGTCTAGCCCCCTCCGGTTCTGTAAGACCACTTCTGACAGAGAGGTTAAGGACTTTTCTAATGCACTTACTGATTCTTCCAATGCCTGTAAGTCGGTATGCATAGCCTGTTGTAGCTGTTGGAACTGATTGGTTGCTGTTAAGGCAGTGGCCCCTGTCCCAATTCCGGCGGCAATGCCTCCAACTGTTAGTCCTCCTAGCAGTATTGCCAAAGTTAAAGATATGGGTTCCCTATGGTACCGAATTTTTCCCTCTAAGTGTCTATAAACATAGTCTGGTTCGTGATACACTATTTTAGGCCATAATTCGATGAGAACACAAAAGTCAGAACCAGCATTCCAACCTTGGGCCGATATGCAGGGGGTTAGGCCAGTATTGCATGCCCAGAAGGTACTATTGGGGCCTACCAGGTAGTAATTTCCTGCTTTAATCCTAGCGGTGGAATTACATAGTTGCTGATAAGCAGCAGGTACCGTTCCAACACAAAGTCCCCGCCCAGACACCTCAGACAGGGTTAACTTATGTTGAGCAGAGGGATAGCAGTTCACTGGAGGGCTGGTATGGTTAGAAAAATTGCTCATTATAGCCAATCCTTCATAATAGGGTGGAGTTGAAACCAGGCATAACCAACATTCTTGGGTCCGGTCAGGATCAGAGTGATTTAACACCTGATAGGCTCCTGCAACTAGATTAAGGAGTCTATCTCCCAACCCAGGCCTCTGAGGCTGCATAGTGGGGCCCATGGCAGTTGGGCTAGGGGAAGAAACGGAAGTATTTGGAGTTGTTGGCAGCAGGAGTGGAGGTCTTGGTTGAGAGGGCCTCCTCTGATCTGATAAGACCGGGTTGGGGCCCACAGATTTAGTAGTAGGTAAGGTCTTCTTAAGCCTAATTCTAAAAGTGAGGCCTATATCTTTTCGATCTTTATAAACCCTAAGGCCCCATCTAAAACCTTGGGACGTCCAAGTCTGTTGTTTACCTTGGGGATTAAATTGAATCAACAGGGGATTGCACCATCCTTTGGTTGCATCCTGGGGATTACATACCCCTTTTGTTGTTAGAAAGAAGGGCATATTAAGTGGGACATGTTTCCAGCTTTTTCTCTTTACTGTAATATAGTCCCAGGAAGAGGAGGGCTTCCAATAAGGGTCTCCCGAGGTTTCACAGCCCCATGAGGCACAAAAATATTGATCTGCCCACCCACATTTATGATTGAGAGATCTATTCCGATGTGTGCCAGGACAGACATAGATACCCCATACCCCACTGCCGGAGGGACCCCGTAAAAGAGCCCTCCTGACTGAATTGATACAACTTGGATCGGTGGCCCGTCCTGGGGTTTTTCGTTCCGGTGCTCGGCCCCCAGGTGGAGGCCAGAAAATATCAGGAACTGCCCAATCGGTGTCTGCTCCAAGGGCAAGGGCACAGAGATCTACTTCTAAATCTGGCCAATGGGGCTGTACCCCAATAGAGGAGCTTTCCTTAACAATATCTCCAGCCTGGTTTTCAATGACCCAAGTATAATTATAAACCTGGTGTGGGGAAGCATGGGCCACTCCTAGACTTAGAGTGAGACATAAGCTTATTAGGGTTCCCCACGAGTCAGTCTTATCTTTAATGGATTTTGAGTGCGGTGAAGTTTCCATTTCTTAGTCGAGTCGGTGTCCTTTTCTTGGGCCTCTAGGTTGGCTGCCTTAGCGTGGGAGGCGTGGACCCAGGCGGCGATGCCGTCTACCTTTATGGCGGTGGGTGTTGTCAGCAACACGGTATAGGGTCCTTTCCAGCGCGGTTCCAAGTTCTTGATCTGATGCCGCCGCACCCAAACCACGTCCCCGATTTGGAACCAATGTGGCACCGTTGGCTGATTTAGTTGTTCCTTGTATGCTGCCGCCAGGGGTCTCCAGACCTCTCGTTGTACAATTTGCAAAGCCTGCAAATGAGCTTGGAGAGAAGGTGTATCAACAAAAGAGGCTATATCAGAGTCAAAGAAGTGAGCAGCTGGTGGTGGAGCACCATAAAGGATCTCAAAAGGGGTGAGTCCATGGGGGCCCGGTGTATTCCGGGCCCGATACAATGCTAGGGGAAGGAGTCTCTAGTGCCAGTCTCTAGTGCCAGTTGCAAGCATCAGTTTGGTTAAAGTCTCCTTAATAGTTCTATTCATGCGTTCTACCTGTCCTGAGCTCTGGGGGTGGTATGCACAGTGTAGTTTCCAATCAATCCCCAGCAATGTGGCCACTGACTGACTTACCTGGGAGACGAAAGCAGGTCCATTGTCGGAGCCCAATGCCTGTGGCATACCATACCTGGGGAAGATTTCTTCCAGAAGCTTTTTGGTGACAACTCTGGCAGTTTCATGTTTGGTAGGGTAGGCTTCTACCCATCCAGAAAAAGTGTCCACGAATACCAGTAAAAACCGGTATCCATAGAGTCCAGGCTTTACCTCGGTGAAGTCAATCTCCCAATGGGTGCCGGGGCGGTGTCCTCGAACTCTGGCCCCTGAGCCTATCTTATTGCGAACTGCATTGACTCGGGCGCATGCCGTGCATTTCTCAATTACCTGTTGTAGAATTTTATCCTTCCCCAATAAATAATGGGTGTCCTCCTCCCTTGCAAGGAGGGTCTTCATCTTTTTGTAACTCAGGTGGGTTAGCTTATGGAGATAATCAATCAAGAAATAGGTCATCCGTTGAGGCCACACTGGTTTTCCCTCTAGTATCCACCTCTGAGTCTCGGGTTGGTAGGTGGCCCCCATTCTTCTTAGAAGAACTTGGTCTTCCTCACTATAGTGGAAGTGGGATTTCCGAGTGGGGGAAGTCTCTGCCTCAGCTGGCTTTATGGCTAAAAGTTGGGAGGCGTCTGAGTTCCCTCTTATTGCTACTTCCCGGGCAGTTACATCCGCTAAGCGGTTGCCTTTGGCTTCGGCTGTCCCCCTTTTGGTGGCCTGGGCAGTGGATGACACTCAGTTTTGAGGGCAGAAATAATGCTTCAAGTAGGGCTAGTATTTCAGTTTTGTTTCTGATTTGTTTTCCTTCCGAGGTAAGCAACCCTCTTCTCCGATATATTTCCCCATGGATGTGGGCAGTGGCAAAGGCATAGCGGCTATCAGTGTAAACGTTGAGCTTCTTACCTTCTGCCATCCAGAGGGCCTGTGTTAGGGCAACGAGTTCAGCCCGCTGTGCCAAAGTGCCAGGTGGTAGGGCCCTAGCCCAAATTACCTCCGTCTCAGTGGTGACCGCGGCCCCTGCTCTCCTTTCTCCGTTGTCCAGAAAACTGCTCCCATCAGTGTACCAGGTGAAGTCGGCATCAGGGAGGGGCTGGTCGGTCAGGTCAGGCCGGGTGCCATGTACCTCTGCGAGTATCTGGAGACAGTCATGAGTTTCTGGCCCCTCTGGTAGGGGAAGCAGTGTTGCCGGATTAAGGGCTACCATGGGACCAAAATATACTCGATCAGTGTCCAGCAGTAGAGCCTGATAGTGGGTCACACGGGCATTGGAAAGCCATCTGCCCGGAGGTTGTTTAATCAGGGCTTCCACCGCATGAGGAGCTAAAATCGTTATTGGCTGTCCCATAGTCAGCTTGCCAGAGTCTTTAATCAAGAGGGCAATTGCTGCCACCATCCTCAAACAAGGGGGCCATCCTGAGGCCACTGGGTCCAGTTTCTTGGACAGGTAGGCAACCGGGCGCCTCCATGGTCCTAGTTTTTGAGTCAGAACCCCCTTAGCATATCCCTGTTTTTCATCCACAAACAACTCAAAGGGCTTGTTTAAGTCCGGCAGCCCTAGCGCAGGGGAGGTCAGCAGGGCCTCTTTTATGGCTGCATAGGCTCTCTGCTGCTCATCCCCCCAAGTAAAGAGAGTCCCTTGTTTGGTGAGTGGGTAAAGCGGCGCAGCCATCTCTGCAAATCCTGGTATCCAAAGGCGGCAAAACCCCGCCATACCCAGGAACTCCCTTAATTGCCTTTGGTTTTTGGGCACCGGAATTTTCAAAATTGTCAGCTTCCATGCCTCTGTCAGCCATCTCTGTCCATCTCTGATTTGATAGCCCAAGTATGTAACCTGCCTCTGGCATATTTGGGCCTTTTTAGCTGAGGCCCGGTATCCTAGAATTTCCAAAGTCCTCAAAAGGGCCTTTGTTCCCTCTTTACATTTTTCCTCAGTTTCTGCTGCCAAGAGGAGGTCATCCACATATTGGAGCAAAATCAAGGCAGGGTGATGAACCCTGAAATCTGCCAGGTCCTGGTGTAATGCCTCATCAAATAAGGTGGGGCTGTTTTTGAACCCCTGCGGAAGTCTGGTCCAAGTAAGCTGACCCGATATTCCCAATTCTAGGTCCTTCCACTTGAAGGCAAAAATGGGCTGACTCTGAGGGTGCAGCCTCAAACAAAAAAATGCATCCTTAAGGTCTAGTACCGTATACCAGGTATACCTCGGAGGAAGCCCAGTTAACAAATTATATGGGTTAGGAACTGTAGGGTGTATATCCTCCACCCTTTTATTGACTTCTCTCAAGTCCTGCACCGGGCGGTAGTCTTCTGTCCCTGGCTTTTTAACCGGGAGGAGAGGTGTATTCCAGGGGGATTGACAAGGTACTAAGATGCCCTGATCTAAAAGCCTCCGAATGTGAGGCCTAATTCCTTGGTAAGCCTCATGCGACATCGGGTATTGCTTGATGGAAACAGGAGTTGCTGATGCTTTTAGAATGACCATCAGGGGCGGCTGCCGAGTTGCGAGACCCATCCCTCCTGTTTCTGCCCAGACTAATGGGAACTCTTTTAGCCAATTAGTCATTTCTTGTGGCCAAGGCCTTTCAAGTTCATGAAGTTTGTACTCATCTTCCAGATTTATGGTTAACACATGTAAAGGCTGTCCCTGGGGCCCAGTAACATGGGCCTTAGTCCCTTCAAAGTGGATTTGTGCCCTGAGTTTCATTAATAGATCTCTCCCCAACAGAGGATAAGGGCAATCAGGAACATGTAAAAAGGAGTGGGTCACCTTACCGGTGGCAAGTTGTACTCTTCTTTCGGTGGTCCATCGGTACCTCTTTATTCCAGTGGCTCCCTGAACCCACGCCGACTCATCAGTCAGGGGTCCCGGTGAGGTGGTGAGTACTGAATGCTGGGCTCCAGTATCCACCAAGAAGGTGACAGGTTGCCCCCCCACATTAAGAGTTATCCTGGGGAAGCACTATTCAGGGGTTGTCTGAAAACGCCAGATTGATTTCCTAGTGGCTTCCAGGTTCAGCCCACCAGCTGGAGAAGGGTTCCTCTTTCTCCACAACCTCTCCAGCATGTGTTGTCACTTGAGTTTTTGATCTTGGCCATTCTCATGGGTGTAAGGTGAAATCTCATGGGTTGTTTTTGATTTGTCCATTTCCCTAATGGCTAGTGAGGTTGAGCATTTCTTTAAGTGCTTTCCCATTCGGTATTCCTCTACAGAGAATTCTCTGTTTAGCTCTGTTCCCCATTTATTAAGTGGTTACTTGGTTTGCTGCTTTTCATCTCTTTCTTTAGTTCTTTATTATATATTTGATATGAGTCCTTTGTCAGATAAAGGGTTGGTGAAGATTCTTTCCCAATCTGTAGGAGGTCGCTTTGTTTGGATGACAGTGTCCTTTGCTTTGCAGGAGCTTTTCAGTTTCATGAGGTCCCATTTATTGATTGTTGCTCTTAGAGCCTGTGCTGTTGGAGTTCTGTTCAGGAAGTTTGCCCCTGTACCAATGAGTTCTAGGTATTCCCCACTTTTTTTCAAGCCGATTTAATGTGTCTGGTTTTATGTTGAGGTCTTTGATCCACTTGGACTTCAGTTTTGAGCAAGGGTGATAAGTATGGATCTATTTTCATTTTTCTACATGTAGACATCCAGTTGGACCAGCACCATTTGTTGAAGATGCTATCTTTTTCCATTGTATGATTTTGGCGTCTTTGTCAAATATCAGGTGTCCATAAGTGTGTGGGTTTATTTCCAGGTCCTCTGATGGTTCCATTGATCCACCATTCTGTTTCTATGCCAGTACCATGCAGTTTTAAAACTGTTGCTCTATAGTACAACTTAAGATCAGGGATGGAAAAGGGCCAGAAGATCCTAAATGAACATCAGTACAAAGTCCCAATTTATTTCTAATATCAGAGATCAGACCTCTACTCTTGCCTGAATCGCCCAAAACAAAAAGGGGGACTTCCTGAGCTGCATAATGCCGCACCTGAAAGATGGGCTGGTTTCCGCCTCTCCACCTTCCCGATGGTGAGTGCTCTCTGTCACAAACAACTCCATTTGGCTAAGGCTGAGGATCTGTCTTGCTTCGGCATATGTGGACCTATCTGCAGTGCCCACGTGGCATACTGAGGTTGGCTGCCCAGAGGCTATTTAAAGTGGGCTGGCTTTCCCCAGGGTCAGATGATTGTTCAAGGTTCCTGAATAAACTGCATTGAAAAAAAAAAAAAAAAAAGAGTTATCCTGGGTTCAGGGGGAGGCTCCTGACCCCGACCTCCCTAGTCTTCCAGGTTCAGCAAAGCGTCCTGGGGTTTAGGCTTTCTTGGCCCTCTTGGTCTCTTTCTTGGACAATTTCGGACCCAATGTCCTTTTTCCTTACAATAGGCGCATTGATCTTTGTCTACCCGTGGACCCCAGCGGTCTCCCATGCCCTGTTTACTCTGTCTCTGTCCTGACACTACTGTGGCCATTAACTTGCTAAATTCTCTATTTCTCTTACGTTCTCTCACTTCCTCTCTTTCCTCTGCTTCTTTTCTTAACCTTTCATCTCTTTCTTCCTGTGTTTCTCTCTTATTAAAAATCTGCTCTGCCTCCTTCAGCAAATCCTGCACTGTACTCTCTCTCAAATTTTCAAGCCTCTCTAACTTCTTTCTAATATCTGGGGCCGACTGCCAGATGAAGGACATGGCTATATTAGTAGCTTGGCCTGGGTCTTCTGGGTTATAGGGAGTGTACATATGATATGCCTCCTTGAGTCTTTCTAGGAAAGCGGAGGGGGATTCTTCAGGTTTCTGAGTTACTAGCTTAACCTGAGCCAAATTAGTTGGGCGCCTTGCAGCCCCACGGAGACCCGCTATGAGCAACTGGCGATAGAGACGTAGGTGTTCCCTACCACGTTCAGTGGAGAAGTCCCAATTGGGCCGTTCCAAGGGGAAAGTGGCATCAATCCTGTGTGGCAACTGGGTGGGCTGGCCATCTTCTCCTGGGACATTTTTGTGCGCTTCCATGATGACCCGCTGCTTTTCTTCAGTGGTCAGCAGGGTCTGGAGCAACTGTTGGCAATCGTCCCAGGTGGGCTGATGGGTCACTAGAATAGACTCGATTAGTGCTGTGAGCCTAGAAGGGTCTTCAGAGAAAGGGGGGTTATTATTTTTCCAATTATATAAGTCAGATGCAGAAAAGGGCCAGTATTGGAGTTGGCGATCAGGCCCTGTTCGCAGCGGAAAGGCCTGAGAGGAGGGGTCGGGAGGAACTTCCCGACGCCTCCTCAATCGTCCTGCCACTGGGGACGAGGGGGTTCTTCCTGGGGTTCCCGTCTAGTGGCCGCCCCCTCTGGCTCCCGAACGAGGTCTGGGTTTCTGTATGGAGGGGGCTGTTCAGTCAAAAGGTCCAGAAGAGGGCCATCGTCTGCCGGCAGTACTGGGGGAGTCTTCTTACGCCCAGAGGTCTCTCCTGGAGCCGGTTTCATGAGGACCGGGTAAAGTGTAGAGTTAGCCAGGGTTGGAACCAGCGGGGGAGGAAGAGAGGGGGCAGATGGGGTAGGTTTTGGGTAAAGGGAAAGGAAAGGTTTTACCCATGGTGGGGGGTTTTTGACCAGAGACTCCCATGTGATGATATAGGGAACCTGGTCAGGATGTCCATGGGGTCCCGGATCCATGACCTTAGCTTTCACCTGTAAAATAATGTCCAGGTTAAAGGTGCCATCTCGTGGCCAGCCTACATCAAAGGCTGGCCACTCGGATGAACAGAGGGTATCCCATTTTCCTTTCTGCACTTCCACCAAGAGGTTGTTGGCGATGTCTCGAACTTCCTTGAAGTGCTGCAGAGTCAAACTTTTGGGGGTGGCAACAGTTTGTCCCATATTTTCAAATAGATAAAAAACACTTATCACACTTACTATAAAGACGAGACAGACAGAACACAACACAAGCCGTGCGGCACGAGAACGACGTAAGCCAGAAAGCAAAAATTCAGATGGAGACTGTGTTGGAGGTCCGGTTCCTCCGTCTCCCAGATGAAACACGTAGCCTTCGAACAGGGGCGAGGCCCCGAGAAGTCCGAGTCGGCTCGTGCTTCCAGACAGACGAGAGCCGAGAAATCGGCTCTCTCCCCACTCAGATGGGAACCGAGAAAACGGCTCCCTACAGAACACTCCTGAGACGTCTCCCAGGAGCCACGGAAAGAAAGTCCGAGTCCGTCAACTCCTTTTGATTTCCGAAATACAGATGACTTGGGCCAAGCCTCAGATCCTCAGATTCAGATGCAAACACTCAAGACAGAAACGAAACCAACTGACACGCACAGACAAACAAGTTCTGCCGGCAATCTTACCTCCCGAATTTGGGTCGGTGGTCCCTGGGTAGGGGTCTCGATCTCGCTGGGGCCTCCAAATGAAAGACCCCCGATGGGTGTCTTCCGTCAGGGAGACCCCCTCCCAAGGATCAACGAGACCAGATGTTCGGCTGCAAACAGCAAGAGGCTTTATTTTGATACACGGGTACCCGGGGCGACAAAGTCTCTCGGAGGACTTGCGCGCCCCCTGAGTGGAAAGCTGGGCTTTTTATAGGGTCTCAGAGCAAAAGCGCAGTTACAGAAGCGAGGAGCGTGGTTACAGAGAGCTGATTGGTACATTTACATGAAACTGCAATTTGAGTCAGAGTTTGGCAGGGACATCATGATATCAGGAACTGGGTGGTCGGAACGGTCATGATGACTCTCAATCTTGGGACCGCCACCTGTTGTTTGTCTTAAGGCTCCTATCTCAGCTGGAACAGTCTCAATATTTGTCTTAGGGCCCCTATCTCAGCTGGAACAGTCTCAAAAACTTCTCATATGTGTGGTCAGCACAAATTGATTTTTGGCTCAACTGGGGCAGCCTGACCACAGATATCCCCAGCATCTGGGTCTCTTCAGCAAGTTTCTAGTTCCCTCCCTAGCCCACAGAGTTTTTCTCAAAACAGTGGTAGCCTTCAGAGTTTCTCAAAACAGTGCTGTACAAAATGACATTAGCTGCTTCTAACTTTTGGTGAGGCGGGGGTCTTTCACTCTCTCACTCTCTTTCAGCTCCGCCACATTTCAGTTAAAGAGACAGGTTATATGAGAGCCTGTCATGTCCAGCTGAGCCTGTCATGTCCAGTTGAGGTTTACATGTCCAGCTGAGCCTTTCATGCTTCTAGCTGAGCTTTTTACATCTAGCAGAGACTGTGGGTCCAGTTGTTTCTGTATACTGTTGAGACTCTTATGTTCAGCTGTGCATGTCTTATCCATCTGAGCCTGTCTCCAGCTGAACCTGTCATATCCAGCTGAACGTGTCTTCTCTCTATCTGAGCTTTTCACATTCAGCAGAGCCTATTATATCTAGCTGAGTCTGTCTCCAGCTAAGCTTTTCACATCCAGCAGAGCCTGTCCCATTAATCCTGTCTACTGCTGAGACTCTCATGTCCAGCTGTGCCTGTCATGTTCATCTGAGCCAGTCTCCAGATGAGCCTGCCATGTCCTGCTAAGTCCGTCATCATTGAGGCTGTCTCCAGCTGAGCTTGTCATGTCCCACTAAGCATGTCATGTCCAGGTGAGTCTATCTGCAGCAGAGCCTGTCATTACCAATTGAGTTTGTCTCCAGCTGAGCCAGTCTCAAACTGAGCCTGTCTCCAGCTGAGCCAGTCTCAAACTGAGCCTGTCTCCAACTGAGCCAGTCTCAAACTGAGCCTGTCTCCAGCAGAGACTGCCATGTCCAATTTCACCTGTCCTATCCAGTTGAGCCTATCTTGTCCAGTTGATCCTGACATGTCCAGCTTAGCCTCTCTTGTCCATTGAGCCAGTTCCCTAGTTTGGCCTTTCATGTCCACCTTAGACAGTATCAAGCTGAGCCTGTCTCCAGCTGAGAAAGTCATATCCAATTGAGCCTGACATGTCTAATTGAACCTGTCTTGTCCACTGGAGCCTGTCAGGTCCAGATGAGCCTGGTATGTCCACCTGACCTTGCCATGTCCAGTTGAGCCTGTTTCCAACTGAGACTTTCACATCCAGCAGAGCAAGTGTGTCCAGTTGATCCTGTGTCTTGCTAAGCCTGTGATGTCCAGCTGAGATTTTCATGTCCCACTGAGTCTGTCATGTCCAGGTGAGCCTGCCATGTCCATGTGAGCCTATCTACAGCTGAGCCTGAACTTTCCAGGTGAGCTCTCATGTCAAGCTTTGCCTCCTGTCCTGTAGAGCTGAGCCTATCTCCTGCTGAGCATAAAATGTCCAGCTGAGATTGGCATGTCCAACTGAGGCTGTCATTTCCAGCTGAGCCTGTCATATCTCTAGCTGTCCTTTATACATCCAGCAGAGCCTCTCATGTCCAGTAGATCCTCACTACTCCTGAGACTCTCATGTCCAGTGTGCTTGCCAGGTCTACCTGAGCCTGTCACCTCCAGGTGAGTCTGTCACCATGGAGGCTGTCTCCAGCTGAGTTTGTCAGGTCCCTCTGAGCCTGTCATGTCCAGGTGAGACTGTCTTCAGCTGAGTCAGTCTCAAGCTGAGCCTGTCTCTAGCTAGGCCTGTCATGTACATTTGAGCCTGCATGTCCAACTTAGCCTGTCTTGTCCAGTGGAGCCTGTCAGGTACAGCTGAGCCTGTCTTCAGCTTGGCTTTTCACATCCAGCAGAGCCTGTCATGTCCAGTTGATCTTATGTCCTGCTGAGTCTGCCTTGTCCAGCTGGGTTTATCACATTAAGGCTCTCTCCAGCTGAGCTTGTCATATCCCACTGAGCTTGTCATAGCCAGGTGAGCCTGTCCTGTCCTGGTGAGCTTATCTATAAAAGAGCCTGTCATGACCAATTGAACCTGTCTCAAGCTGAGCCAGTCTCAAGCTGAGACAGTCTCTAGCTGAGCCTGTCACATACATTTGAGCTTGCATGTCCAAATGTGCACTGTCCACTTTCCACTGTCTTGTCCAGTGGAACCAATCAGGTGCAGCTGAGCCTGGTATGTCCAGCTGACCTTCTCATGTCCCACTGAGACTGTCATGTCCAGCTGTGCCTGTCATGTCCATTTGAGCCTGTCTACAGCTTACCCTGTTATGTCCAGCTGAGTTAGTCTCTATTGAGGCTGTCTCCAGCTGAGCTTGTCATGTCTTGCTCTACCTGTCATGTCTAGGTGATCCTGTATTGTCCAGGTGAGCCTATCTGCAGCAGTGCATGCTTATTGCTGCTGCATTCACAAAAGCCATTAAGAAGAATCATGCTAAATATCCCTCCAGGGATGAACAGACTTTTTTAAAAATATGGTACAAATACACAATGGAATTTGATTTAAACAAGCAAAATGAATGGAAATGAAAAATTACATTAAATAAGAAAATTCTTGCTCAGAAAGACAAACAGCACTTGCTCTCTTTCATATGCAGACCCTATCTTTTGATTTTTATAATGCACTTATGTGGGGGTAGTATAGAAGCCAGAAAGGGGCCAATGAGAGACATAAAAAGGAACTTAATAGAAGAGCAAGTTTAGTAGTGCATGTAAGCTACAAAAGTAAAAGGGGGATTACTGGGTATGGAAGGGTATGGGGGCAGGGGCAGAAAGCTGTGATGGAGGAACAACAATCAAAACTAAGTAGGTATGAAAATGGATAATAGAAATGGAAAATATTTGCTGTGTTAATTAAAATTATTTCAGTTTCAGTTTGTGGAGTTTGTTTGTTTTTAATAGAGTTTCATTAGGTAGCCCTAGCTGGCCTAGAACTGGCTATGTGGACCAAGATGGCCTTGAACTCACAGAGATCTGCCTGCATCTGCCTTCCAAGTACTAGGATTAAAAGTGTAAACCACCACACCTGCCCCTAAGGGGGAATAAAAAACCAGAGCTAGTGTTATATGTGGTGATTATTATTTACTATTGATATACTTTTAGTAATGCTGTTGTTGATCCTAAACAGCTATATACCTAAATCACCACACAAAACTGAGATTTATTTAATTAACCTAGATCATAATGCTGGGCAATAGTTGTTCAATCCTAAACCTCCAAGCCCACGTAGTTTCTACCATTCAGATTTCCCACATTATACTTGCTTTTAATGATATCTTAGGTCTGGTCCATCTGACCACATCAGTCCAAGACCTCTCTCCCAGCTCTGCTCTCCCGCTTCTGCTCTCCCAGCTAGCCTCCTGCCCTTCTCTCCTCCTCTGCCACCCACACCTTCCTGTCCACTGGTTCCTCCCTCCCTCTCTTCCTGCTTCCTTTCCATCGCTCAACATTGTGGCTGGTTGTTTTATTTTGGCATCTTTAAACAAAGTTGACACAAGTGATGCTTAGAATAAGTATTACAATGCAATGTGCAGACTGAAACCAGAGAGTGGGGGAGAGAAATCAGCATTTGAATGAACAAGGGTAAGGTGTATACATTCCAAAAGAACATTATACCAACAAGCTAGTGAGTGGTTAAAGGTTCTTGTTACTAGGCCTAATGACTGAGCTCAACCACTAGGTCCCACATTGTAAAAGAAGATAGTCTACCCCTGTAGGATGTCTTTTTGTCTCTACACATATCAAGTGGTAGATGTATGCCCAAATAGACGTACACACATATATTCCTATAAATAAATGCAATATTTTAAAAGATAAAGGAATCACAGTGAAAAGGGCTGGATGGCCAATTAAAAATGTGGACTACCAAAGCACTGGCCACAATACTGACCATATATATTTGATCTCAAGGACCCATGTGATGGAAAGAACAAACTCCCTCAAGTGCTAGGACTTCCTCCACACACAGGACATGGCACAAATGCACGTGCATGCACACACCCCACAGACTAAATTCAACAAAAATCATTTTATTATTTTAAAATAATTTCGTACTTGATCATATATATTTCCCTCCCCAAACTCATCCCAGATCCTTTCCTGTACCCACCCAACTTCATATTCTCTCTATTTGGCAGGAGCCAAAGCCAAGTAGTGAATCCAAATTCATTTAGTGGAGCCAAAGCCAATTAGTGGAAAGTTACCAACAGCTGCACTGTGACCTAAGGTCATGGGTGATAGATTTCCGTGAGAACATCTGCTTGTTAGGCTTGAAACATCCTTGAGATATCTTAAAGAAACATTCTTACAGTATCTTACAGATGCAGTATCTCAACCATAAACCACTTTGCTATCTTCTGCAGTAATAAACTATCCTTCTCCCTATAAAACTGTGTAAAATTTTCAAATAAACGAGGCCTTGATCAGACAAACTGTTTTGGTCTCCACTCTTCGATTCTCTTGTTCCCACCCCATTCATTTCACCCTTCATTAGGAACCTGTTGAACCCCCACTGTCCAGCGCAACTCTTAAAATAAAACAAAACACCAACCAGTATTTTTCATGCTACCCACCTTCTCTTGATGATGCAACCTGCCTTGGTGTGTCACTGGTATAAACTCACTGTCACTCTACTGATGAAAACTGATTTTCCCCATTTCCCAGGAGGCAATAATAGCAAACATTTTCTTGGTTAGGAGTTGTACAGTGTGTGCACATCTACATCTCTGGCCTTGGATTTTGTCAAGCACTAACTTTTGCAGGTTTTGTGCATGCTGTAACATTCTCTGTGAGTTCATAAATGCAAGAAAAAAATATTTTTTTAAAAACATGCTAGGAAGTACCCAAAGCCTGTAGCTTACAATTTACTCATCCAAATTCTGTAGTGCTCACAGTTCTAGCAGTGGACTGAAGAAAAGTTTACTCTTCTCCATGTGGGCTCAGGTAATGTATTTGCCAAGGACATTTTGTATTTTTGTACACACCAGATACATTGTTCACACACACAAACCCTCCAAGGAAGGTTTGTTTCTCTTCAGTCATCTCTCATCATGACGTCTACCCTTGGCAACTTTAGCAAATCCACTTCAAACCTCCCCACACACACCTCTTCTTAAACCTTACTAAAAATAACAATACACAAATCTCTCATTTGGCCTGAGTCTTTCATCTTATAGATCTTATTCCTTCCTTGCACAGCCCGAACTCAAACAATCCATTCCTTCACCAGTAATCTCAACTGAGTCTGTTTTTCCAGTTTACTGAAATTTCATTCTGTATCAAGCACATAAGTCAGCCTTCTTACCTTGGCAACTGAGTGCAGATAAGCACCAAGTTTATGTAAACTGCTGAAACAACAAATACATGGTTTCACTTTTTTTTTTTTTTTTTTTGAGGCAGAGTCTTACAATAGTATTCTGGCTAGCTGGCAGTGATACTATGTAGAGGAAGTCTAGCCTTGAACTCCTTCAGTCTCCTCTGTTCAAGGTAAAGGTATCACCACCACACACAGTTCAAATTCATGAGTACCTTCTCTATTGCGGTGTGTGAAGGAGGCTGAAGGACAGGGCAGTCAGAGCCCAATGTTTACCTGTTTCCTATTCTGCACTGTTAAATGTTAGCTATTCTGGCCTGATCACCAAAACCTTTCCAACAGATGGTCACAACCTCTTCTCTGCACTTCAGTTTTTCCATCTGCGTTACTACTATTTTATACTAGATTATTGATTAAATGCCTATCTCTTCTCTTTCCTATAAGTTCTTAAACAGTAGAGATCCTATTTCAGCAAAGTCTACAGCCTTGTGTTCCTCCTTGTCAAGCCTTAATTCTTCCCTAGTTTGTGATGCATAACAGGTCATCAGCACATGAACGCTCTTCCTTTTCATCTCTTTCACAATATGCTCCTAAGCCACACTCTTCTAGTTCCCTGCACAATGCCATTACACACACATGCTACTCTTTCCCTATCATCAGCTGGTCTTGCTGAATATGGATGGCCTCTCAATTGCCTATTAGAAATAACAAGATTTTGTTGTTTGTTACTTATACAGTTTACAACTTCCATCAAGGTTCTCTCAGATCTAAATCCACTCTTATTTCTGGCAGTTTCCATTTCAGTCCCCAGTAACACTAAGCCATAATGCCTCTGCCAAAGAGCACAGGGGTTCATTCTCTTCCTGAGATTGCCTTAGTCATTTCCCATCTTCTGGAGTACTTTTCTCCAACAAAGTTTCTCAAATTCTTACTAATCTTAAAGGATTAGCATATAGCATTCTGTTGATACATGTGCTTCCTTGACCCAGGACTACTCCTCAGTTCCCCCATATATGATCTCAATATTCATTCAATAAAGACTGTTTTAATTTAGAGTTAATTAGTTTTGTCTAATGAATGCTCTTTGTCCCACCCCACTCCACTTTTTGAATACTAACCTGGATAGGTTTCCAGAGTTTCTATTGCCTGTCAGAAAGCCCACTGGGAAGTGTGGATAAGACAACCATGAAAAAAGTAATGCTGCTTAGTCTCACCAAACTTCTAACCCTACAATGTATCCATCAAACACATTAGGTTGATAATCATGCTACTTAGCTATATTACTATCTTTGCTCGTATGTCCCTCTGTGAGCATTCATTTTTTTGATGATAACCAACTGAAACTTGAAGGTGCCCTTCCAATTTTGTTTCTAAAATCAGTGTATATGGATGCTTGAATGTGAGTTTGTGCATTTGAGTCAATGCCTCAGAAGGCCAGGAGAGGGTGCTGAAACCCATGGACCTGGAGTTAAGGCAGTTGTGAGATGTCTGACATTGGTGCTGGGATTGCAGTAGGGTCCTCTACAAGGACAGTATACACTGCTGAGACATCTCTCCAGTCCTTCTATCTTTTCTTATCTTCTCAAAGCTAGCTAGAAATTTTATTTTCTAACCTTCATTAAAAAAATAGTCTTTAAAGCCAAGTGCATGCCTTTAATCCCATCCTACGAGGCAGATCTCTTTGAGTTTGAGGCCGACCTGATCTACAGAGTGAGTTCCAGGGATACAGAGAGAAACCCTGACTTGAAAAAGTATCAAAAAAAAAAAAAAAAAGGCTTTAAAGTCAATAAGCATAAAAGGAACACTTTGAGGGTCTATTAGTACCAGCCAGCAGAAAAATTGTGGAATAGAATACAAACAGAAAATATTGCTAATTTTTCCATAACCACTGTCAAACAGTGGTATCAATATTTTCTTTGGAGAGATAAAAAAAATCCTGTGAATAAATTATAAATAAAATTTTTCAAATAAAATGTTATTATCTCTCTCATTTTCAATTAACTTTTTCTGTACTACCTCTGTGTCTCTTAGCATGCATAAGTGAATACTTAAGTGAAATGAGTGAGCTGAAATTACATTCATAAGATAAAATCATGTTTTTTATTTTCTTTCTTTTTTATTTTTTTATATTTCTTTATTAATTACACTTTACTCACTTTGTATCCCCCTACCCTGTGGTTCCCTTCCTCCTCCCATCCTAATGCCTCCCTTCCTCCACCCTCTGCCTGCATGCCCCTCCCCAATTCCGCTGATATGGGAGGACTTCTTTTCCTTCCTTCTGATCCTAGTCAATTAAGTCTCATCAGGAGTGGCTGCATTGTCTTCTTCTGTGGCCTGGTAATGCTGCTTCCCCCTCAGGGAAATTAAAGAGCAGGCCAATCAGTTCATATCAGAGACAGTCCCTGTTCCTATTACAATGGAACCCTCTTGGATACTGAACTGCCATGGGCTACATCTGTGCAGGGGTCTTAGGTTATCTCCATGCATAGTCCTTGGTTGGAATATCAGTCTCATGAAAGGCCCCTGTGCTCAGTTTTTTTGGTGCTGTTGCTCTCCTTAGGGAGTTCTTGTCATGTTTAGAAATTTCTCACCAGTCACTGATCAATCATAAGAACACAAACACCTACCCCTTAATATATCTCCTAAAATTATAGTCATTACAGAATACAACTTAGTCTTTTGTTAAGAAAAGTGTACAACTTATTTTTAAACTAAAAAAATGACATCTTACTAGTCCTTACAAATAATTATATTTTATGAATATACATAAAAATTATGCTCTGTTTAAAAGAAAAAGTAACTCAGAAAATTAAATATATTCTTTCATGTAGTAAAACAAATTCCCTTTAAGCCTTATTTTCTATGCAAAAAAAAAATAGCCACCATTAGTCATGTTCCTAATTTTCCTCAGCAGACCTAGAGCATACACAGGGCAGAATAAGGGCAGCATTTTTACATGCAACACTTTTAACACAAGATCCTTCCACTCTTTTTCACTGTCCAAAGAGGTAACCATACTAAACTTTTATCATTTCATGTGAAAATAAGGACCCTCAAACCAAAGTTTACCTGTCCCATTCTCAAATAAACATTATCTAAAGAAAAGTCTGTTTAAAGTGAAATAAACAGATGGGCACACATCTCTCCATGAAAACTGCAGAGCAGTAAGTTATTAATTTGCTCACACATGCCATCACCAAAAAAGGGATCTGTTCTCCTGTATGCTGCTGCAAGATTGCATCTAAAATGCATTATGCTTGGTTGAAAATGCCACACTTAAGAGGCTTCTTAGAAGGTAATATAATTCTGTTTATGTGCCATTTTAGAAATGGAAGAAGTAGAGACAGAAAACCATTCATCTCTTCATTCACTTGAATACAAGCTGGAAATATTCCCTACCTTAAAGTCAGTAGTTTGCAGACAATTACAAGGGTATATGAGCCAATTACAAGGGTATGTGCCTGATCAAAATGTAAAGGAGACATGTTACATTGGGGAAGAGGCAGTGACATAAATATACCCCATATCTAAGACTTAAAAACTGATTAGTTTGACTAACAAGGAGGAAGTGAGGACTGGAAGCTAACTCTAGGGGAAAAGGAAAGAGCAACCATGTACAAAGAATGAGAAACATAAGCCCACATGTGTAGTCAGGGAGAGAAAAAAAATACCTTACAGATGAAGGGAAGATGAGAATTAATAGTAAGCCATTTAGACAACCCAGAAATCATTACAACAATTAAAAAAAAAGAAAACAACAACAACAAAAAAGAACAACAACATGAGAGCAGGAAAAATAAGGACAAAGTAATAATGGTATTATGCATAAAAATATCACAGAAGTTTGTGTACTTCACCAAAATAATTTTTAAAGAGGTGAAAAAATAGAAATAAAAAAGCAAAATCCCTGACAACACAACAAAGAGGCAGATCAAGAGGAAGAGTCACACACTTTGGGAACAAAGGCAAATCACTCTAGCTGCTTTGCAAAAACTATCTCACAGTTCCTTTCAGAGTTAAAAATACTTTTACCTACAATTTGGCAGTCTTGTTCCTTGACATTTACCCAAATGAAATGAAAACTTACATTTACAAAAAAAATGCACTTATAGATGTTGCTAATGATTACATTTGTAATTGTAATCTTTCATTTGGGGAGTGGGCCAGCATACTGGCTTGATCATTCATACCCGCAGCAATAGAAATGAGTCTATTCTCTAAAATATTGAGTCACAAGAATGAATCTTTAATTCATTTTGGATTATGCAGAGCAGATTCTGGCAGAATTATGAGGCCAGATATTATGATTTCATGTATATGCCACTCTACAAAAAGCAAAGTTATAGGCAGAAAACATCAGTGGTTGCCAGGCTAGAGATTGGAAAGAACCATCTACCAAGGGACAGAGTGATGGAATATTTTGTACACTAGGTATAGTGGTTAGGACTGCACATACTTGTAAAAATTCACAGAACTCTATACCAAAAAGTTTCAATTTTACTATATGCAAAATACATACAATGTTAAACATCAATGGAAAAGAAGGATGAGAAATCACAAACAGATGAGAATGAAAAATTACACAGGATGGTCACATCCTAAATGACTCTGGTAAAAAGTTTCATATTTTAGCCCCAAAGCATCTGTTCCAAATGAATTTAATGAAGAGACAGACCCAAGTCAGCTCTGTCTGAGAAATAGACTGTTAAGAGTTACAAACAGAGAACACCTGGAAGGCAATTACCAACCACCTGGGGAACTCCAGAGATAAATTACCAAGACCCAACTAAGGGACATGCAGTGGAGACACCAAGAAAAGGATAAAGATTAGAAATCCTCAAGTTTCTACTATCAACAGAAAAAAAAAAAAAAAACATTTCAAACAGGCTATATCCAATGGTTGTGGAAGACTCAATTGCAAATATCCTGGTAGATGTATTTGACTGGAGCTCAAGGAATTAATGAGACATAAAATTAGATATAAGGCTCAGGGTATTTGTAGCCATGAAAATATGAGGTTGAAATCCTTCATAGATGGAACACATAAAATGAAAGCTATAGAGAAACCTAGGAATCATCATGAGCAGTGCCAGCATTGTGGAGCAGAATAAATAGGAGTTATCATGTACCTAAAAGGTTAGGCTTTCTCTTGGTAATCTACTTTTATATTTGGCTTGATCACCTTGGCAAAAGAGGCAGTTAAGAAGTGTTGAGAGTAGCCCAAACTTTCCTCTTCTATTTTTGGTATTACTGGCAGAGCATATCCAGCAAAGAGAACAACAATGTATTGGAAAATTGCTTTTGTTAATTAAAAACAGAAAGTTCGGGGACTCCAAGATGGCAGCGCACAGAGCACACCATTTTTGAGAGGCAGAAGACATGAATCTCCAGAATTGGTGTGTGGAGAGTCAATCAAAGCTAGAATTTGGACTTTTGGGCTTTCTAAAGGAGAGGGGCCACCACAGAAGCGTGGAGTGCTAGTAGATTTAGATCGGGGGTGGACTTCTCTGGGAAGGAAATAGGGCGCTTCCCTTGTCCAGGCCTCCCGCGGGGAACCCCACCCCACCCCACCCCACCCCCGCACACAGCACCAGGCAGCTGAGCACAAAGCTCACATCTAAGAGGCAGCAGAGACAGTGTTCCGGGCCCCTTACAGCAGCGGTCTGCTGTAACCACCCGTTGAACACCCGTCCCCTCCTTGAACACACGTCCCACTCAGGGCCCTCTGGACCCGTGGAGCGTCCCCTCCCCCATCCTGCTGATGCAATCCTGAGCTAGACCGCAGCAGGAAGTGCAGTGGAGCTCACGTCCCAAGCGGCCAGAGCGCAATAACCCCAGAAACCTCCTCACAGGAGGAGCACAGGCCCAATCACAGAGCTCCAACCACAGAGCTCCAACCACAGAGACTCAGATCCACAACACAATTCTTCCTGGATACCAAAGCCGCAAAGCACAGTGTCTGGGACCCAAGACGGGTGGAGGCACAGAGGCAGGACTCCAGACCCCGCTGCCTCAGCGGAGAGCAGTAACGACCTGCTGAACGCCACCACTCAGAGGCGAACACACCCCACCTAGGACCCTCTCGCCCAGCTCTTGACCCAGGGAACACCCGCCCACACACTACAACCATCACCCGGCTCTGTAGGAGTGTACCCACCGAAACTCCACCCCGCCAGAGCTTACGCCCAATACAGTGCTAGCCACAGAGACTCAGATCCACAGTACAACCCTTCCCAGACCCCAAGTCTGCAAGTGGCAGCACGGAATACACAGGGCTGCCCAGCCAGTGATTGTATGGGCCATCCAACCCCTCAGTGGCAGAAAACCAGCTGAATAGACACCAAAGACCAGCAGACTTGTAAAATCAATATGCAAGGCGCATTCTTCAACAGCGCTTGCGATCCCTTAGCGCCTGCAACAACTTCAGTGCCTGCAGGGCACCCCTCTCACACACTGAAGGCCTCTTCATTCACCAACACCCTGTCCCTTAGGACACACCCACAAGCACACGCTCAAACGCACGCTACCCCGCATTTGTCCTTTTGCGCCTTCGAACTTTCCTCCTACAGGTATAGCTGAATAACCAACGAACACACTGAAACCACTAGACCTCACCCATTTTCCTGAAGAATTCTCCAGATACCAGAGAAAAACCAGTCTGACCTGCAGAATCCAGGAACAGACAGTGAACACTACAGATACCCAAATGGCCAGAGGTCAGCGAAAGAACAAGACCAACGCAAATCAAGATATCATGGCTTCACCGGCAAACTCCAAAATTATTGGACACTCCAACTCAGCAGAAACACAAGAAAATGATTTTAAAGCTATGATTATCCAGTTATTTGAGGCACATAAAGAGGAAACCAACAAATCTCTCAGAGAAATAGTCATAGAGATTCAAACAGTTAAAGAGGATACAAAAAAATCCCTTAAAGATTTGGTCTCCCAAATAGAAACAAAGAAAAATGAAGTGGACGAAGAAGCTCTTAAAGAAACACATGCAAATATAGCCAAACAAGTGGAGGCAGAAGCAGAGACACTAAGAGAGGAAACAAACAAAAAATAGAGACCATCTTGGAGACACAGGAATCCACACTCAAACAGATGAAGGAAATGTTGCAAGACATGAGAACAGAATTAGAATCAATAAAGAAAACACAAACTGAGAAAACCCTGGAACTGAAGAACTTAGAGAAAAGAGAAGGAATCACAAAGGTAAGCATCACTAATAGAATACAGGAGATGAGGGAGGGAAGGTGGGATTGGGGATGGAATGAGGATACAGCTGGGATACAAAATTAACAAAATGTAACTAATGAGAAAAATAAAATTTAAAAAAATGAAAAATAAAATTAAAAAAAGAATATTGGCATATAAAAAAAATTAAAAAAAAAAAAAAACAGAAAGTTCAACAAGAAGGATTCAAATGCAGGTTAACTTACCTGAAGAGTGCAATATCTTGGTAGCTGTAAAATGATCCTATGTTTTTTTTTTTTTTTTTTACTAATGACTCTAATATTCCAATGAAGTATCAGAAAACAATATGACTTTAGAGAATTAATTCTTAACTAGGGATATGCATCAAAATTCTTCATGGATCTTTCTCAAGATACCTACACCATTACAAAAGCTTTACCACAGAAAATTCTGATTGAGAATATTTTTGTTAAGGCCCAAAACTAACTGTAATAGTCCCATAAGTGATTCTGATGCACATCCATATCACAGCACATCAATTCTAAGAATAAGTAATAGACCAAATTTGGTTCCACAATCAACCAGAGTTTTCATTCTGAAGCTTCCGTACCACACACTAACCTCCTAGGAAGCTCTGAGTCAAGAACTTTGTTAGAAGCAATCCACCTTCCAAGTAATACCTCAGATTGTGAACCCTAAGCCCTTTCAGACACATATAAGCCACACATCAGCTTTGGCTTGGCAAGTTTTAGAAGATCCAGCTTCTCAGCAGAATTCAGAAAAAATGAGCCACTCTATTGCTTAAACCTCAGCGCTCAGTTTTACAAATGACCCTGCCAGAAAGACTATTACAACCATGACTTAACAGAACCAATCTGTTGTACTGTACTATTTACAGTCGATTCTTCCAAAACCAAGATTTTCAAGATCACACCTCTCAAACTATATCATACATATTGATGGAACTTTTCAAATATAATTATCCATGAATAAAAAATGGTTATGGCAACCAAAATTAACAATTACCCATTTCTTCTCTTTTTTTTTTCTATTTTTTTTTAATTTTTCATCAATTACACTTTATTCATTCTGCATCCCCCCCATAAGCCCCTCCCTCCTCCCCTCCCAATCCCACCCTTCCTCCTCCCTCTGCATGCATGCCACTCCCCAAGTCCACTGATAGGGGAGGTTCTCCTCTCCTTTCTGATCTTAGTCTATCAGTTCACATCAAGAGTGGCTGCATTGTCCTCTACTATGGCCTGGTAAGGCTGCTCCCCCCCCAGGGGGAGGTGATCAAAGAGCAGGCCACTCAGATTATGTAACCCAATTGGACTCTGAACTGCCCTGGGCTACATCTGTGCAGGGGTTCTGGGTTATCTCTATGAATAGTCCTTGGTTGGAGTATGAGTCTCTGGGAAGTTCCCTGTGTTCAAATTTTCTTGTTCTGTTGCTCTCCTTGTGGAGACCCTGTACTCTCCAGCTCTTACTATTTCCAAGTTCTTACATAAAATTCCCTTCACTCTGCCCAACAGTTGCCCATCAGGCTCAGCATCTGCATTGATAGTCTGTAGGGCAGAGGCTTTCAGAGGCCCTCTGTGGTAGGTTCCTAGGTTGTTTCCTGTTTTCTTCTTCTTCTGATGTCCATCCTCTTTGCCTTTCCGGATGGGGATTGGACATTTTAGTTAGGGTCCTCTCTCTTGCTTAGTTTCTTTAGATGCACAGGTTTTAGTGGGTTTGTCCTATGTTGTATGTCTATATGAGTGAGTATATACCCTGTGTGTCTTTTTGCTTCTGGGACAACTCACTCAGGATGATCCTTTCCAGATCCCACCATTTACCTGCAAATTTCATGATTTCCTTATTTTTCATTGCTGAGTAATATTCCATTGTGTAGATGTACCACAATTTCTGCATCCATTCTTCAGCTGAGGGGCATCTGTGTTGTTTCCAGCTTCTGGCTATTACAAAGAAAGCTGCTACAAACATGGTTGAGCAAATGTCCTTTTTGTGTACTTGAGCCTTTTTTGGATATATGCCTAGGAGTGGTATCGCTGGATCTTGAGGAAGCGCTATTCCTAGTTGTCTGAGAAAGCGCCAGATTGATTTCCAGAGTGTTTGTACAAATTTACATTCCCACCAGCAGTGGAGAAGGGTTCCCCTTTCTCCACAACCTCTCCAGCATGTGCTGTCACTTGAGTTTTTCATCTTGGCCATTATCATGGGTGTAAGGTGAAATCTCAGGGTTGTTTGGATTTGCATTTCCCTAATGGCTAATGAGGTTGAGCATTTCTTTAAGTGCTTCTCTGCCATTCGATATTCCTCTATAGAGAATTCTCTGTTTAGCTCTGTTCCCCATTTTTTAAGTGGATTACTTGGTTTGCTGCTTTTCAGCTTCTTTAGTTCTTTAAATATACTGGATAAGAGTCCTCTATCAGATAAAGGGTTGGTGAAGATTCTTTCCCAATCTGTAGGCTGTCGCTTTGTTTTGATGAAGGTGTCCTTTGCTTTGCAGAAGCTTTTCAGTTTCATGAGGTCCCATTTATTGATTGTTGCTCTTAGAGCCTGTGCTGTTGGGGTTCTGTTCAGGAAGTTTTCTCCTGTACCAATGAGTTCTAGGGTATTCCCCAATTTTTTTTCAATCAGATTTAATGTGTCTGGTTTTATGTTGAGGTCTTTGATCCACTTGGGCTTCAGTTTTGTGCAGGGTGATAAGTATGGATCTATTTTCATTTTTCTACATGTAGACATCCAGTTGGACCAGCACCATTTGTCGAAGATGCTATCCTTTTTCCATTGTATGGTTTTGGCATCTTTGTCAAATATCAGGTGTCCATAAGTGTGTGGGTTTATTTCTGGGTCCTCTATTCGGTTCCATTGATCCACCATTCTGTTTCTATGCTAGTACCATGCAGTTTTTAAAACTGTTGCTCTATAATACAAATTAAGATCAGGTATGGAGATACCTCCAGAAGATCTTTTATTGTAGAGGATTGTTTTACCAATTCTGGGTTTCTTGTTATTCCATATGAAGTTGAGAATTTTTCTTTCCAGGTCTGTAAAGAATTGTGTTGGTAATTTGATGGGAATTGCATTGAATCTTTGGATTGATTTTGGTAAGATGGCCATTTTTACTATGTTAATCCTGCCAAGACATGAGCATGGGAGATCTTTCCATCTTCTCATATCTTCTTCTAGTTCTTTCTTCAGAGATTTGAAATTTTTTTCATACAAGTCTTTGATTTCCTTGGTTAGCGTTACTCCGAGGTACCTTATGTCATTTGTGGCTATTGTGAAGGGTTTTGTTTCCCTATTTTCTTTCTCAGCCCTTTTGTCTTTTGTATACAGGAGGGCTACTGATTTTTTTGAGTTAATTTTGTATCCGGCCACTTTGCTGAAGGTGTTTATCAGCTGTAAGATTTCCTTGGTAGAGGTTTTGGGGTCACTCATGTCTACTATCATATCATCTGCAAATAGTGATAATTTGACTTCTTCCTTTCCAATTTGTATCCCCTTGATCTACTTCAACTGTCTTATTGCTCTAGCAAGGACTTCCAGAACTATGTTGAAGAGATATGGAGAGAGTGGGTAGCCTTGTCTTGTCCCTGATTTCAGTGGGATTGCTTTAAGTTTTTCTCCATTCAGTTTGATGTTGGCTATAGGCTTGCTGTGTATCACCTTTACTATATTCAGATATGTGCCTTGTATCCCTGATCTCTCCAATACTTTAAACATGAATGGATGTTGGATTTTGTCAAATGCTTTTTCAGCATCTAGGGAGATTATCATGAGGTTTTTTTCTTTCAATTTGTTAATATGGTGGATCACATTGATGGATTTCCGTATATTGAACCACCCCTGCATACCTGGGATGAAGCCTATTTGGTCATGGTGGATGATATCTTTGATGTGTTCTTGTATTCGGTTTGCGAGTATTTTGTTGAGTATTTTTGCATCAATGTTCATAAGGGAGATTGGCCTGAAGTTCTCTTTTTTGGTTGGGTCTTTGTGAGGTTTAGGTACCAAAGTGAGTGTGGCTTCATAGAACGAGTTTGGTAATGTTGCTTCTGTTTCGATTTTGTGGAATAGTTTGATGAGAACTGGAGTTAGCTCTTTTTTGAATGTCTGGTAAAATTCTGCGCTGAAACCATCAGGTCCTGGGCTTTTTTTGGGTGGGAGACTTTCGATGACTGCTTCTATTTCATTGGGGGATATAGGACTATTTAATTGATTTACCTGGTACTGATTTAGCTTTGTAAGTGGAATCGATCAAGAAAATTCTCCATTTCATTTACATTTTCAAATTTTGTTGTGTATAGACTGTTGAAGTAAGTCCTAATGATTGCTTGGATTTCCTCAGTGTCTGTAGTTATGTCCCCCTTTTCATTTCTGATTTTGTTGATTTGGATGGTGTCTCGCTGCCTTTTAGTTAGCTTGGCTAAGGGTTTGTCTATCTTGTTGATTTTCTCAAAGAACCAGCTCTTGTTTTCATTGATTCTTTGAATTGTTTTATTTGTTTCTAATTGATTGATTTCAGCCCTGAGTTTGATTATTTCCAGCCGTCTGCTCCTTCTTGGTGTGTCTGCTTCTTCTTTTTCTAGGGTTTTTAAGTGAGCCATTAAGTTGCTTGAATGCGCTGTCTCATATTTCTTCTTGAAGGCACTTAGTGCTATGAACTTTCCTCTTAGCACTGCCTTCATTGTGTCCCACAAGTTTGGGTATGTTGTGTCTTCATTTTCATTGGGTTCTAGGAAGATTTTAATTTCTTTCTTTATTTCTTCCCTGACGCAGCTGTCATTTAGTAGCAAGTTGTTCAGTTTCTATATGTGTGTAGGCTTTTTGCTATTTCTGTTGTTACTGAGGTCCAGCTTTATTCCATGGACATCAGACAGGATACAAGGGATTATTTCAATCTTCTTGTATCTGTTGAGGGTTGCTTTGTGACCAACTATGTGGTCTATTTTGGAGAAGGTTCCATGAGGTGCTGAGAAGAAGGTAAATTCTTTTGTGTTTGGGTGTAAGGTTCTGTAAATGTCTGTTAGGTCCATTTGATTCATGACCTCTGTTAGAGATATTGTTTCTTTGTTTAATTTCTGTTTTGTTCACCTGTCCTTTGTTGAGAGTGGGTTGTTGACGTCTCCCACTATTAGTGTGTGGAGATCTATGTGTGGTTTAAGTTTTATCAATGTTTCTTTCACAAATGTGGGTGCCCTTGTATTTGGGGCATAGATGTTCAAGATTGTGATGTCTTCCTGGTGGAATTTTCCCTTGATGAGTATGAAGTGTCCTTTCCCATCTCTTTTTATTAATTTTGGTTGAAAGTCTATTTTATCAGATATTAGAATGGCTACTCCTGCTTGCTTCTTGGGTCCGTTTGCTTGGAAAGTCGTCTTCCAACCCTTTACTCTCAGGTAATGTCTATCTTTGTGTCTTAGGTGTGTTTCTTGTATGCAACAGATTGGTGGGTTTAGTTTAAGTATCCATTCTGTTAATCTGTGTCTCTTTATTGGAGAGTTGAGTCCATTGACGTTGAGAGAGATTAATGACCAGTGGCTGTTAGATCCCTGATTTTGATATTGGCTGTGGTCATCAGGTTGCGTGCTTGGTTGCTTTTTGTTTTACTGAAGTGAGGTTATTTATTTCCTGTGTTTTTTCAATGTAGCTAGTTTTCCTAGGTTGTATTTTCCCTTCTAGTGTCTTCTGTAATGCTGGATTTGTTTGTAGGTATTGTTGAAATTTGTTTTTGTCATTGAATATCTTGTTTTCTTCATCTATGAGGACTGAGAGTTTTGCGGGGTATAGTAGCCTGGGCTGACTACTGTGTTCTCTTAGGGTCTGCATGATGTCCATTACAGGCCCTTCTGGCTTCCATAGTCTCTGTTG
>JAEOAE010001822.1:0-80320 GCA_036365155.1 Meriones psammophilus
GACGCCGCCCGGGCGCCTGGCTGCCGTGATGCTCGACCTCGGCGTCGGCGTCGGCAGGTGGCGTGCCTTCGCACCACCCTCGACCCTGCGACGACCGCTCCCGCGACGCCCGGGACCCCTGCTCCGCCGCGCTCTCCGCCATGCAACTCTGGCTTATCGCTGTCGACAGGGGCGGGGTGCTCGCCTTCAGGCCGAGCTCAGGTCGTCTGGCGCGTCGCCGCCTCTTTCAGAGACCTCTGTCGACACGGGGGCCTCGCTCTGCCGCTCGCTGCTCTGCGACATCCTCGGCGCGCGTGCGACACGCGCCGCCACCACGCCGCCTTACAACAATAACCGCTCCGCTTGCTACAACTCACGCAACAGCACTTACCCGCACACCTCTCTCACACAACTCCTGCGAGCCTGTCGCAACCCGCTCCTGCCTGCCTATTGTCTGCACACACCTTCCTCCACAGACGACTCCTGCGCCCTCTCCGATGCTTCCATGCACACGCACTCCGACACCTCACACTCTTCGCAACACTCTCCGCTCTTTTATAACGACACATCTACAACATCAACCTCCACATCCTCATCCTCATCCTCATCCTCATCTGCAACCTCCTCTCTACAACACACCTATCTCGTCGCGCGCCGCTCAGCCCACACAATCTACGCACGATACACAGCTTCCTAAGATCACCTCTCTCTCTGGGGCGCGCTCCCACGCACCTACACTACCACCTTTACCCCCCGAACCTTGGCAGAACGACCTCAATCACAGACACACACAACACATTCAAAAAACAACATACAACAACACACACTTTCACACTCGCCTCCTACGCCTCCTCCTAGGACTTATTCGCTTTTTCCTAACACCTCTCATCATGCACACACACACTCTCAGCCTCTACAACATACCCTTCACGACTGGATCACTGCTACCTATTGGGGCTCAACGTGTATTCCACGGGACGATCGACAATATTACAGAGATGTAGCTAGTAGATATCTCAGGAGAACTGCTTTACCCGATTATATGCTTTTTTAGAGACTTTTAAAACATACACGAGGACCGCTCATAAACACACACTTCAATAAACCGCTTTTTATCCACACACAACAAACCTGCATGACTTTTCCCCGCCAACCATGTGCGCGAAAAAAAAATCGGGGTGTAAAAAGGCGGGGGTATTTTCACCTTAAAAAAGGCATTGACTTCCGGAAATAGGGAGCAATTTGCGGTTTTTTATTTCCGGTTACGGAGGGGTTTACAGCGTACGGGACGGGTATGCAGAAGGCGTCTGAGGCAGAGGGAGGGTAAACCGCGAGGCACGTGACGCGATTTACTTCGCGGGCAGGCAGGCGAGTAGGCAGGTGGGCGACAGTCGCGGTTCGGGACGCCCGTGGACGGGTCCGAACGATGGCCGTCAGCGGCCGTAACCGTAGGGACCGATCTTATCCGGGGGAGCTTTGTCCAAACCTCGGGCTCCGCCGTGCGGTCCGCGCCGGCGATGGTGATGGTCGCGGTGTCCCTCGGACAGCCAGTGCGGCAAATGATGATGGCCGCAGGTGCCCAGACGGCATTTGGTGCGTCTGGATCTCTTCACGCGACGACTCGAGCGGGTCACGGCGCATCCGTCCGCGTCCGGCGCGGAGCAGGTGGGGGCGGCCCCGACGCGGGCCGCGGTGACGGCCGCGGTGAGGGTTTCGGCTCGGAGCGATTTGAGGTCGGAGATGTTCGATCTGCGAGAGGATGCGAGAGACGTCACGACGCGCATCCCGTCCTGCCCACCCGTCCCCTGCACAAATAGAGAGGACGCATCCCCCGAGACCTGAGCAGCGGGCTATCGGAGGGCAGCGGGACGGGACTGGCACCGGGCGCCAGAGCGCAAGCCCGCGGCGTGCAGCAGAACCCAACAGGAGAAGAGAACGTGCGACGACATGGTCCGGGAGAAAATCGCGAGGAGCCGTCAGCCTGCCGGAAGATAGAGTGGAAGAAGTCGTCCGGTGTCGGCGCCCAGCGATTTTCCCCGCGATTTCTTTTATATTCCGCAGAGGCAGACGGAGAAGGGAGACAGACTCACCCCCGCGACGCACCCCGGCTCTTCCGTCCGTCCGCGCCCCTCGTCTCGCGGCTCCGCTCCCGCGTCCGTCCGCGGTCAGCTGCGGACCGTTATCCGGCGACCGCATCCTTTTAAAGCATCCGCGCACCGGGACTCGCGGAGGCGTGACGCCTCTCCGCATCAGGTACCTCGCCCCGCGGCCGTGACGCCCGCGACAGGCCCTCCCCGACGGGGACGCGGGCGGGCCACCACGCCCCCTCCCTCTCCCAGATCAGACGCTCCTCCCCCCTCACCCTCCTCGGCACGGTCTGGCCCTCCGCTCCTCCTTCACCCGCAAGCGAAGAAGTACTTTCGTTTTCCCTCGGGACAGGGATTCCGGCTCGTCCCCCTTCCCTCCGCCCTCCGCGCCGGGCAGGAGAAAACCGGTTCTCCCGGAATCGGCGACAGGGGTCGGGCGAGGTCGAGCGCGGCCGCTGCGCGAGCATCCCTGCCGCCCTCACACTCTCTGGCGCGGGACCGCACTCACATGGTGTCGGTCGCACGCGAGAGAAGGGAGGGCGGGAGGGAGGGAGAGAAGGCGGACGAGACGGACAGGGACCCGCGCCGTTCGCGTCCCCCGACCGCGACCCCGCGATATCCGGCGTTCCCCTCTCCCCCTCCCGACGACAGCCACCGCGGAACAGGGAAGCGAGGGGAAAGCCGGCCGTCCGCGGACGCCTCCACGTCCCCTCCCTTATGTCTCCGTCTTTTTTTTTTTCCTGTCCTCTCATCATGCCGTCCGCGTTCCCGCACCCTCGGCCCGACAGGCGGTCCCAGCGTTCGTCCGGGGATCGGACGCCGTCCCGCGGCCGCGATGGGAGACGCGGAGAAACGAACGACGCGGTCCCGGTCTCCCCGCGACCGGTTCCTCCCGCACCGCCTGTACCAGAGCACGTCGCTCCGGTGCCTGTCCTGGTGGTACCACGTCTCCCCGAGGCACCCGGAGGTCATCCACCACGCCGCCGCGCAGCACCGAGGGCGGCGGGCGCCGCTATCTGGCCGTTCGGCTGGACGGTGGAGTTCCATCCGGATCCGTACAGGGACAGGCGCGTGCTCGAGCGGCTTCGAGACCGAGCCTCTTGACAGGCTGGCCGCCCATCAACATCCCGGCGGAAAGCGTCCGAGTGCGGTGGGTGCCTCACGCGAGCGCGGCGGCGTCTCCTCGCCCGCCGTAACCCCCTCCTCCTCCCCTCTCCTCCTCCTCCTCCGCCGCCTCCGCCTCCGCCTCCTCCTCCTCCCTATTGTTCCCTCCTCCTTTCCTCCGTCCCACGCCCTCGCCCTTCTCCACCTCCCCCTCCTCCTCCTCCCCGCGCCGCATCCGTCTCGCCGACATCCCGCTCCCGGGTCGCGCCCGTGCCCCCAGCCGAGCCTCCCATCCCGCCCCCGCAGCCCTCCAGACCAGCCTGTACACGTGCTGCGGGAGCGGCAGAGTCTGCAACCGGTGGGTTCATCCACCCCCCGGGTGACAGCAGGGACCTGGAGAGGTTCGTGAACGGTCCCGACGAGGGCCGGCGGGACGGCGAGGACGACAGGCCGGCGACGGCGGCGATCAGGGCCGACAGGGATCCAGGTCTCCCCGGGAGGACGGACCCCGGGGACGGATCGCGGACTCGGGCCCGCCCGCCCGCGTGATCGAGCTGGCCCGGACGGTTCCGATGCGGTCCCCGCCCGCCCTCCCGGCAGCTCCGCTACCTGGACCTCCGCGCCCTCTTCGCGGAGGCGGAACAGAGACACCGGCCTGGAACCGCGGCGATGACCTGGTACGACGGGAGAACGAGCAGCCCCAGGACGTGGAACGCGCCCGCGCCATCGTGGACTGGACGGGAGGGACGGACGACGAGACGACGACGGGGCGGGAAGTCGGGAGAGGATGGGTTCGGAAAGGAAGAGGAGGAGGAGGCGATGGCCGTGGAGGTGGCGGGGATCGCGGCGTCGTCCTCGTCGCCGCCCGCGGGCTGGAGTCGTCCCGGACACGGAGTCAGGCGAGAGGGGCGAGCGTCCGGGTCCCGCGGCGGACCCGAAGACCCGCCGGTGAGGATCCTGCTGCTGGGGCAGGACGGCGCGTGGTACAGCCACCTACCGGCGTTCGGACGGCTGAGCCTGATCGCGCACGGACTGTCGGAGCTGATCCGCGCGGGGCTCCGGTGGGACGAATCGGTGCACTCGCAGCTGCTGCCGCGATGGCTCCCGCCGCCGCGCGACGATCTGCCCGGAGCATCGAGATGGAGATCCGGCGCGAGAAGATCGTGCTGGCGCGGCGGGCGGCGAGGCTGATGAGGCCGATGGAGGAGGAGGAGGAGGAGGGACGACGACGGCCCCCCTCAGGTCGGACCCGGAGCAGCCGTTCCGCCCGCGGCCCGCTCCGCCGGCACCGCCGCCTGCGCCACGTCTCGGGCGGGACGCGGAGGGAGGAGGAGGGACGAGGAAGAGCGACCGTCGGAGGGGCAGGCGGCCCCCCCGGCGCGTCCGCCCGCGAGGCGAACTGTCACTGTCACTACAAAGAGGTCCGCTGGACGCGCCGGAGAGCGACGACGCGGAGGAGAGGATCCGGACCAGGACGAGGACGAGGGCGGGGTGGACAGACGCGTCCGGCCGGTGCGGCGAGGGGCGGAGAGCCCCCCGCGCGAGACGGGACGCCCGACCGCGGGAGCATGTTTCCCCGGCCCGTACCCCATCCCGACGTGGACCCCCCGAGCCGCCCTGCTGTGGTGGTCCCTATGCGCCCCCGCGGAGTCCGGACCGCGGCGAGATTCCACGTGGAACATCCGCATCCAGATGCTGACGTTCCGACACCGCGGGGTGTCCTGCGCGTTCCCGGGGGCGGACGGTAGCAGCTTCGAGGTCACGATCCAGCCGTCCGTGAGCCTCCTCATGGAACACCCCCAGGCCGCCAAGGTGCTGGACATCTCCCTGCGGTGCGACTCCCGCGTGGGAAAGTGGGCGCCCGTGGCGTCCGCCCGGCTGGTCCGAGGATCCTACCCCCCGCTCCCGACCCCGTCGCCGAAGCAGCAGAAGAGACCGTGCAACGACCCCGCGTGTCCCCTGTGGATAGTGGTGACCGAGGAGGGCTCCATCCTGGCGGTGTGGACGATGTCCGGCCATCACGTCCGTCTGGCCGGGGTCCGGCCAGGCTGGCCGGGCGGGGGCTGTCGGCCCTGTGGGGGCACAGGACGTACATCGCGCCCGGCTGCTTCCTCCCCGGCGAGACGTGGCCGCTGTGCCCGGCACGCGGGGCGGCGACCGTCAACGACCCCCAGACCCTCCTGGACAACCTGGAAGGGCTGCGACGGCATCCGCGGACCGTTTCCCCTCCTCCGCGCACGAGGGACGTCTCCCCGCCGCGCGGGACCGGGCATACCCCCGCGGTGTGGTTCCGGAACGACAGCGTCAGATATCAGCTCCGCGGCCCCGCGTCCTCCGATCCACGACCCTTCCGGGCGACGACGACACCGGCCTCCGCTGCCCGCCCGTGCTTTCCCCGGACCACGAGAAGGAGGGACCGGGGTGCAGCATCCGCCATCCGGATACGCCGAGACCCGCGCTCGCCCCCGTCCCCCTCCACGGGAACGATACCTGCACATGCGTTAGCGGGCACACACTTGGGGCTACGTCATGCCACACACACACACACACACACACACACACACACACACACACACACACACACACACACACACACACACACACACACACACACACACACACACACGAGAGGCGGTGACAATAAGACAATGAAGCTGCGAGGGAGGGACCAATGCTATCCATGGACCCGAGACTCCATACAGATATGTTGTGGGTCAGCGGACCGGCCTGTTACCGCGTCGCGGCCGCCACCGTTGTCTTGGTTGCGTGGAGCACCCATGCAGTCACACCAATAAAGACTCTTGGTGATTTGTCCGACCGGTCCAGAGGACTGGTGGTGGTGAGCGACGACCGAGTGAGCGAGCGACCGAGTGAAGTGAGCGGGCAGTGGTGGTGAGTGGTGAAGTGAGTGAGCGAGTGGTGAATGAGCAGGCGAGCGGGCGGGCGGGCGGGCAGGCGGGCGGGCGTGGTGAATGAGCGAGCGAGCGGGCGGGCGGGCGAGCGAGGCGGGGCAGGTAGTGGTCGGGTGGTGGTGGGTGGTGAGTGGTGAGGTGGTGGTGGTGTGGTGGGTGTGGTGGTGGTGAGTGAGTGGTGGTGAGTGGTGGTGGTGGTGTGGTGAGTGGTGTGGTGAATGGGCGAGCGGGTGGGTGAGCGGGCGGGCGTGGTGGAGTGGGTGGGTGTGTGAGTAGGTAGGTGGGTGGATAGGCGAGTGGGTGGTGGGTGGGTGTCATTTCCCGCTGCTCCGGCGGCGACAGTGACAACGGTGAGCGTATACGGGCGGGCGCGTGACGCGACAGGCGGTGTAACCCGAAGCACAGTCCACAAGGCGACCCAACAAAAAAAAGACACCCCACAAATCTCTCGCCCATGTCCATCACCTTTGGTAAATAACCGTACACCAAAAGATCAGGAGATCGCCGTCCGTGGGACACGCCGCGTGCCCAGCCACCCGGTGGGCGTCGTCTCCAGACGACACAGGCCTCTGCGGTGGAACGGCCGCCACGGTCGGCGCCATCGCCACCGCATCATCGCCCAGGGTGTGACGTCCGCCCGTACCGATTCCGTCATCCTCGGCATCTCGCGCTGACGTCGTCGCACCTCCCGATCCTCGCGGGGATGGGGTCGGAGAGGACCCCCGTCCCCCGTCGTTCCAGCCAGCCGGCGGAAGTCTACAGGACCCCCGTCGGTCTGCGGCGGGCACCCAGCAACCATCATCGCCTCTTCGCGGTCCCCTTCCTCCCTCTTTGTCGTCGTCGTCCTCCTCCTCCTCCTCCTCCTCCTTCGTCTATGGTCTCCTCTGTCCGCGTCTCCCTCGCGCGTCTCGACCCTCCCTTCGCTGCCTCCTTCGGCTCTCTCTTCACCGTCACCGCCATCACCATCACCGTCACCGTCACCGTCACCACCGCCACCGTCGCGCCCACCACCGTCACCACCGTCACCAGGGACAGCGCCGTCATCCCATCTTCCTGCGCGGACAAGTCGCGGTTTCAGCAGGACCAGGCGATCAAGTGTCAGAAAGAAAACAAGGTGAGATGCCTGTCGCCTCTCCTTTCCTTCTCGTCCTCCCCTCCCAGTCCGGCCTCTCCCTCTCGCGCGATCCGACCCACCCGAGGTGAAAGGCGCTTCCGGAAAGCATACGCCCTGCAGAGGAGGACCCTTTTAGTCAGTCTTCCCCTCAAGGCATATACCCTTCGGGAACAACGTCACTGCGCCGGGAGGGCTCTTCCTTCAAGGCCGAGCTGTCCTCTCCCAAAAGCTCCTCCCATCAATGACATCCGCCCGTTCACCGTAGAGGTGGCGGGAGGAGGGATGCGACATCCCCGGAGGGGCGGTGATTCATACACAGAACCCCCACGAAGTCTACAGACCCGTCCGAGCGGTGACTGCACGCATCCTCTCGGAGATCCTCCTCTCGGAGATCCTCCCTCTCAGGAGATCCTCCCTCTCCTCCTCCTCCCCTCTCCTCCTCCTCCCTCTCCTCCTCCTCCCCTCTCTCCTCCTCCCCTCTCCTCCTCCTCCCCTCTCCTCCTCCTCCCCTCTCCTCCTCCTCCCCTCTCCTCCTCCCGCCCTCCGCGCCGCCTCAGAACACGCATCCTCCCGAACTCTCGGACGGTGCGGGCGTGACCAGGCAGATCCCCCCAAGCGGCCAGGACCGGCCCGCCGCGGCGCGGCCGTGCCTCCGCGACCGGTACAGCCGCGTCAGAGGACCTGTACGCACGGCTCGGGGGCATGTCCTCTGAGACGACTATATCGCGCACGGAGGCGCCCTCCGATCCAGTCCGCCCGGGCGGAGATCGTCCTCGTCCCGCCTCTCTGTTCCCCTCGTCCGTGCCCTCCTCTCTGCGGACCTCCCTCCGCCCGGCGCCCCGTCAGCCGCTCACCTCTCCGTCGGACCCCGCGGCGAGGTGCGGACAGGCTCAGGAACGGCCAGCAGATCCGCCGTCACGAACAGGACGAGCAGCAGCAGACCCCGGCGACCAGGAAGGAAGGCTGCTGGTCCCTCCCTCTGGAGGACGTGTCCCCCTTCTTGGGCGTACGACCCCCGTCGGGCTCGGAGACGTTGCGGTGCGTCCCGCCGGACGGGTGGTGGGAGTGGTGGTGATGATGCCCGTGCTGCTCCCCGCCTCGGTGGCCGCTGTGGTCGTCGCCCCGCGGCGCGTCGCCGGTGCTCCCGGTCGCGTCGCGCTCCCCGTCCTCCGGAGTCGTCGCCCTCGTCGCGGCCGGCGTCACGACGTCGGCGCCGTGCCGTCCCGGGTGACCGCCGGGCCCGTGCTCCGCGCTGTGGTCGGCCCCCGCCGGCCGTCCCGGCAGTCCCATCTCGCCCGGGAGCCCCGGGCGTCCCGGCGGCCCGAGGAGGCCAGAAGTCAGGGGGCCCGGCGGTCCCATGGGACCCATGGGACCCATGGGACCCGTCCGCCCCGGGTCCCAGTGGACCGGCCACTGGGTAGGAGTCGCGGTACGGATCGCGTGAGGTCGGAACCGTAGCCGCCGACGTCCAGCTGTCGGACGTGTCTTCTTGCCGGCCGGGGTCCCCGGGCGGTCGGGGATCCCGTGACGGTCGCGTGCGCCAGGCCGAAGGTGGAAGGCGAGAAGGAGCACGTACGTCCCCGCGTCTGCGGGCGAGGACGCCGAGAACGTCAGCGAAGTGGACACGCCGTCCTCGTCCACCTCCACGGAGACCTCCCCCCGCGGGGGAAGCTTGTAGAACACGGCCGTGGCCTCTCCGCCGTCCCCCGCCGGCAGCGCGTGCGCCGTGGCCGGGACCGTGGCCCCGGTCGTCCCAATGGGTCCGGGCGACAGGGCCGCCCAGAACACGTTCGGCAGGCTGCCGTTCGCGGCGTCGGCGGACAGCGCGCAGGACAGCCGGCAGGGGTCCCCCGGGGCCGCCGAACAGTTGCGGACGGAGACGGGACCCGAGAACACTCGTTCAGCGCCTCCGTCGCGGTGGGATCCAGACACAGACCCAGTCCGGGAAGTGCGAGGAGCACGATCGTCGTGGTCAGCAACCCGTGCTTGGAGGGGGGCGGAGCGCCGGGACCGCCGTTCTCCGAGGGTCCCTCCCGGTCCTCGGCCGGCGGAGGTCGGAAGATGGCGCTCTGCGAGCCGTCTCTGCCGTTGCCGCCGTTCGGGCGGGGACCCAGGGTCCCGCCTCAGGCTTCCCTCAGGGGCGTGAACCTTTCTCCCCGGGTCCGCACGGGCACCTGTGGTAGCCCTTGCGGTACACGTACACGGCCACGGCCGTCAGGACGAAGGAACACCAGCACGAGTATCACGCCCAGAGGAGAATGGTTAGGGGGAGGTCCCTCCTCCCGGCCTCCGGCCTGCGCCTCACCAGCCCCGGGAGGCTCTCCCCCTCGCAGTCGTCCGGCGGATGGCCGTGCCCATCACCTCCTCCTCTCCCCCCTCCTCCTCCTCCTCCTCCTCCTCCTCCTCCTCTTCTCCTCCTCCTCCTCCTCCTCCGATCCGGAGGGCGTGCGACCGTCAGACACCGGTCCCCACGCACCCCGACCGACGGGGTCGTCCACTGTCCCAACGCGAACGAGACGAGACGCGGGGTGCTGACGTCCGGGCCCCGCGCTGGCGTCTCGGTGTCCTCGTCTCCGTACCCGTCGCCGTCTCGCGGCGCGCCCGGCCGACCGCCGGCCCCGTGGCCGTGTCCTCCCCCCGGAGAGCCGTGACCTCGGACCCCGGGATGCCGTCCGGGGTCGCCTCCGTATCCCGGGATCCGCCCGCGGACCGTCACCTCGGGCTCCGGGGTATCCCGGACCTCCATCCGTGCGACCGGGGGTCCGACCCGGGGGACCTTCCGGACCCCTCGGAACACCCGACGGCCGGTTGGACAACAGCGTGGCCTTCGTCGTGCCGGTCAGGGTCACCGGGATGAACGTGCACTCGTAGTTTCCGCGTCGGTCGTCGTGAAGTTCAAGATCGTCAGCGTCGAGTTCAACTTCCCCCCGTGCTCTCGCGGGGTCACCCTCACGTCCCGCCCGCTGTACGCCGTACCCGTGCTCTCCGTCGACCCCCGCTCTGAGGCGGAATCCGTAGCCCACCGGCTGTGGCTACCGCCGGCCCTCTTTGAGGACTTATCCCACCCACGTACAGACCCCGTGAAGAGGACGTCTCGCATGACATCATACACACTCCGCCCACCGGCGCGCTGCAGTTTAATGTCCTCACGGCCGGGTGCGACTCCGCGCCCGGCGGGAGCGTCGCCGCACACACCAACGCCACGGCCAGAGACCACATCTTCTCTCGGGTGGGACGCCGCCGGCCGCCGCGATGCCGCATCATCTCGCCCTCCCTCGCCTTCGATAGCGTCTTCTTCTCCTCCTCACACATCACTCGCTTATCATGCCGCCCTCCAACGCCCTGCCGTCCGCGGGACTGGCTCTCTTCTCAGGGCCTCTCCGCACCCTCACCTCGTCCTTCTACACGACCGCCTTCTCCCAAGAGACGACGCTCCCCTAGCAGCTACCTGCTACCTACTGACCAGGTGTCGCCTGCATGAACTTATATAGGAAACGCTGGGCCTCAGACACACCTCTACCTGCCCCACCTCTTACAAGAAAAACCGAGGATCATTAGTGGATGGGCCGTCTTGCCAGGACTTTTCCTATATTTGAGGCTACGATACTCTACACTTTTTTTTTATTTTCCCGCTCGGTTTCCCCGTTCTCTGCATCTTTCCCAAATCGCGGCGACTTTCACATCCGCGATTTCCCCCACAGATCGCACCCGCGCGGTCTTCGTACGTGACACATACTCATCGCAACCCGCGACCATCCTCTTTCAATTTACCACCCTCTCCCCTCCACTCTGTAATACACCATACCGCGTCTCTCACCATTCCGACTATCCCTCCGACTATCCTTCCCGTCGCCTCTCACCGCCTCACACCGCCCCTACCCCGCGACTCTCATCCCCGTCCTCTGCAGAATCTGCCGGACGTCCACTCCGGACACCCTTCTACAAGCAAGATTTGACTCTCTCTTGCTGTAAACAGGTGTTCGTAATCGACATCGACTTTTTCCACGAACCCGATTTCCTAGACTTGGGTCATCTACTCCCCTGCGATTTACACACTCTGGGCGATTTAGGCTCCTGCACGTCTCCCACTGTCACCCCACATCCTCGCACTCACATACCGGATGCTCGCTGCTCTTCACCGCCTCACATACACGTCCCTGCCCCCGACAGAAAAATAACACAATCTAATTTTAAATTGGACGATTTTATTTTACCGCAAATTTACTGTTTCCTCCGCCATAATGTTTTTTCGGTTTGTGTGTATGGGTATGTAGGCTATGTATCCGCTGTGAGTGTTGTTCCCTACCCAGAGTGCGCGATTTGAGTCGCACGTGTGCGTAGAAAACGTCCAGCTGGTACTATGCAAGCGTGTCAGGCTTGCAATGGTGCACAACCGAGTATTAGCAGGTGTAGGATATGGGCGTTTCCAGCGGAAAAGTGCGAGAAGTGTCAGGCGTGTAAAGAATGTGTGAAGGTGTGCGCACGTCCCTGCAGGCGTGTCTTTCCCACGTGCGGCGCGTCGCGCCCCCTGCGCGTGAGGGCGCGGATTGGTGGCGATGCGTGTGTGTGTGCAGGGGTGTGAGCAGGGCAAAGAAAGGTGTAAAGGTGTAGTGTAGTGCAAAGTCCCAGGGAGAACGTTGGGCGGATGTGAAGGTGATCCGCCACAGAGGAAGGGGCAGCGTAGAGTGCGGAAGTAGTGGGCGTGTGTTTGGTGGGAGAAGAGGAGGCGGAGCGTGAGCCGGTGTGTGGGAGTGAAGCGTGACTAAAGGCGTGAGAAGGCAGCTGACAGCCGTGACCCGAGAAGCGCCGCAGGGTGCCTGTCAGTGGCTGAGTCAGACTGGCTTTCCCACGGCGCTACTCGGGCCCCAGGCAGATTGTTCCGAGCGCACGTAGGAGTGGTTGTTTCTTGTCGTCCCCGAGCGGGCGGTCGGTTGGGGCGGGCATTGGGCCGACGCAGACTAAAAGGAGGCGCTGAGAGGGAGGAAAGTTTTATTGGCCCGCGGTGGCGCAGGCGGTCAGGCGTGTGGGCACCCCCGCTCAGGCGAGCATAAGTTCTAAGGGCTGCGCGGCAGGGGGCAGGTCCGCGGGTGCGCAGAGAACGGGGGAAAGAGTGTCCGAGCAGGGCCAGGGATCGGGAAGGTGGTCGGAGCAGAGCGAGGGGAGCAGGAGGCGGTCGCAGCAGGGTTGGGGCTGGAGCCGGGCAGGCGCGGGCAGCGCGAATCGGGCTTCTTGACCGTAGGCGGGGGTGTTCCGGGCTGGGCGGTCGTCCGGACATCTCGTCTGTCGGAGCGGGCGGCGCCGGCGGGCGAGCCGTCGTGCGGCTGCTGGAAGTCGGCAAAGGGTCCCCCGAGCGCCCCCGCGGCCCACCACTCGAGCCACCCCGGCGGCGGGCGACAGGGCACGGGCGCGGGCAGAAGGGTCGCGGCAGGGCGGGGGCCGCGGCGAGGCCCAGGCAGGCGGCAGCCCCCGGCGCCCGCCCCGCCCAGCGCCCCGGAGACGTTGAGGGCGGCCCGTGCGGACAGTTACAAGGCAGGGTGAGGGCCCGGTCGAGGGACTCGGCGCTGACCATCCTGAAGGCCCTGCGCAGGCGCCTGAGCCCCACAGCCATGAGTCCGGGCACAGAGACGGCGACCCTGAGCACGCGGCCCGGAGCCGCGGCGTAGACCCCCCCGCCGGCCGGCAGGTAGAGAGCGAAGCCCCTGAGGTCAGCCGGCAGGGCCTCCTGCGCGACCTCCGCGACGATGCGCGCCTCGACCAGGCGCCGGTGCACGTCCTCGAGTCCGGGGGGCACGTCGGCGACGTCCAGAGGCGAGGGGCTCCGTCCGGGGGCCTGGCACCGAAAACCTCAGCGGCGGCCCGCGGGCCAGGGGACGGTCACCACACACCCGCCGTCCGGGACCCGCCCCTCGTCACAACGGACCTGAGGGTCCTCCCCATCTCGCCCTCCATGATCCGATGCAGCGGGTCAAAGTCGCCAAGCCCCCTGAGGGGCAGGAGAGTCACGGCCGCGGCCACCACGTGCAGCGCGTCATCGATGCACGGGGCGTAGGCATACACCTCGGCGGAAGGTCCCAGCAAAGAAAGGGCAGGATCCGCCCTATCCTCCTCTGCGCAGAGTCCAGGGCAAAGTCCTCGTGGTTATACCTGTGTCGCAGATTGGCGAGACTCACGGCGGGATCCCGGGCCGGTGAAGGCAGGCCGACGACGGTTACGTCCGCCCTCAGGGGCAAGACGGTGCCCTCGCCGAAACTCCTGTGTCTCTCCGCCGTCGTCGGACGCAGGCGGGGATCTCGGCCGCTCTGACGGCGGCGATGTCTTCAGCGGAGGCTCTGAGGACTGCCCCCCGGGGATGAGGCAAGACTGCGTATCCGAAGACGGCAAGTCCGATTCCCGAACAGCAGCAGTACTCGTCCGCGAGGGCGGACGGACAGCAGGTTGGCGAGGCCGAGAGTCGAGGCGGATGCGATCGTGACATGCGCCCAGGAGGCCAGGATAACGGTACGGAGACTTCGAACCTGTCCGCGGACCGGGTGAGCTCATCCACTGCTTCCGGGCACCCGGCGCGAGCCGCAATTCTTCAAGAAGGTGGACCAAGCGGGGTACATGCTCTCTCCACCTCTGGACTCAACCCTGACTCCGTGACCAAATCAGCCTGCCAACCAGCAGATACAATTAACAGAGATCCACCCCAGCCATCCCGCCGTTCCCCCACCTCGCATCGTTCTCCTGACCGCCTCGTGCCAACCACTACCGTCCTCAGACTCTTCACCGGGACGAAAATGACATATGCCAAAAAACACCCCGAAGGGGTCCAGATGGGTATAAGGCGTAGGTAGAAAGGGGGCTGTTCCCCCGTTGCGGGGGCGAACATGGAGAACAGTTCGTGATGAGCGCTCCCGGCTTTAACAGGAATCCCAGTCTTCGGAACTCCCATGCCCCTTCGTTGGAACCGTCTTCCGATCCACCGTCTTCCCCACTCTTATACATGACGCCGTGCTCTTCACATCCGGGTCCGCAGGACACTTGTCCTGCGGACATGTCTGGTTCGAATTCACACTCATTGAGCTCCGCGACAAAGGAGTCGTATGTCCACTCCGTTCCTTGCCCCTCGCACATGTCGACCTCGCCCCATCGCACCGCCCGCGGCGCCTGTAACCCTGAGGGAAATCGACCTCGGTTCCTGTAAGAACCGGTTGAGTTCGAATCTCGACTCTTCGCAGTGTCGCCCCTGGGCACCGAAGTCTTCTGCAGTGCCGTACCCGCTGTATTCTCCATCTTCTGCTGAAGACCTTCCTTCGAAAGACATGCCGTATCCTGTGCACTGGGTTTCGTATCCTTGTCCTGCATAGGCACCTTCACTGTTTGCATCTGTATCTCCGTAGACCCCTGAGTCACCGTATTGACCTGGATGCTCTCACAGTCATAGCCATAAAGGGACCGTGGTTCTGTGGAATATTGGTGGTACAGCGAGACCCTTGCGTGACGGGCTGTTCATCTGTTGGGATTCCGCATCTCGACTGACAGGTAAACCGCGGAGACTTCTCCCATAGTTTGCGTGCCTGTCCTGCGAGGATCGAAAGTTCTCAGAATGGACGGTGGTCTGCGAACAGTCTCTCTGCTGTTGTGTTCTCTTGAGGATGTGGTCCGTTTCTTCATATCTCTGGATGCTGAGGCGGAACGATATGGACCCTGGACACTGACCTTTTTCCGTCGCTCACTATAGGTGATATGTGTAATTCTTGAAGAATGGTTTGATTCCAACCCTGAGAAACATCCTGACTGATGAGGCGATTTTGACAACTGTACCTGTGTTGTCGTCGTGGCAAAACTTCTCTTCCCTTGTAGGTAGAGAGAGATCCTGTTTGCGGCAACGTAAACTCTTTCGCCAACGGACCCAAAACAGACAACTTCTTTGATAAAATTGTCTTCGGGACTGAGGTTGACATAGGTGTCGAACTTTTGTAAAACCTGATTGTATCCGGGCCAAAAGAGGTCAAATTCCTGTCCTTCAGCATTTTTTGCAAACGTAGAAGCGAGGTGGCGTCTGTGACAAAATCCATTTTCCCCAGTGGATGCAAAGCGCGGGTCCCGGTAGAATGTATTCATAGGCTTCGTAAAATCTTTGCAATCCTCTCTTGAAGAATCCATCGACAGTCTGCCAAAGACGACAGATGAATCTTGAATTGAATGGAAGTATTCCATAGACCAGCCCCCTTGTCCAGCAAAATGCGTAAAGTATTTTCGGACAATCTCTTACGATTCCTAATCACTGCCCCTAGCAAGCATAATTCTTCTCTGCAACAAAGAAGTGAAGCATAGTACTGTAGCTGGTCTTCCGTTCTATCACCAAACGGTGTCTCATCAGTTAGCACAAATCAAATGCCCAGCCGGCCAGTAAAGAGGCAATGTAAGACCACGATTTAAATCACAAAATCTTAACCGCTCCAATTTCATCGTACACTCTTAACAATGCAACCAATTTTACTTCCCAAAGTGAACTTATTTTCCACCTCTGCTCATCTGTTGATTTTGCAATAGTCGAAACTTTTGATTTTACAGATGCAGAATTCATTTCCGTTTTTAATGTGAAAAATGACCTTTAAACGAATAACATGAATTTTTGTAAATTCTAACATTTTTTAAAAAACATTAAATAATAAACAATACTCTGATAGTCTTCTTCTATCCTCAATTCATCAGCAGCTTTTGCTCACTAATGAAGCAATAAATGTCATAGTTCACTTATAAAGCTGCATGCAAAAGCGACGTCACCACAAAGGATGTTACAAAAGAACCCTAAAAACCACACCGGCTAGCATGTACTACCATATGAAAATCGCACACAGTCAACGATTCACGGTTAAATCGCACAAGACAATCTATTTTTTTAAATCGTTGATTCACAGTCGGTTTGGACGGCGACATCTTTTACACTCATAATACGCTTCAATTTGTTTTTAATCGATGTTTTTCTCGATTTAAATCTGTACACAAAATGCCAAATCGACACATGCAAACACCTTCATGTTTTTGGCGATAAAGCGGAAATCGCCTTCTTCTGCAAATAAGCACAGATACCATTTTATCAATATACAACAGGAGATTATGATATATCTCTTCCACACAAACATATACTGATACCAAGTTCCATTTTACCCGAATGTTTCGCAAGATTGCATGCAAAGGAAAAAATATCCCTTTGTAATGTTGAAAATCCAAGCTGTAGTTTAGTACTCTGTGGCCACGGTAACATCAGTAGCAGACCTATATTTTCCGTTAAATATTTTTTAATGAGTCCTTATTTTGAGAGACAGTAATATCAACGTATTAAGATTTACATCACATTTTGCCATTTTTACATCAGTTATAGAAATTATGTTAAATGGACAAGTCATCTCTCAAACGATTAATGGATCTTAATGATGCCTACAAGACACTTACTTTTTCTAATTTCTTCGGCTCGTTGTTGACAGACCTTTAATATTCTTCGTCGTTTGCAGTACTCTTTGATACCTATCACGATATATGTTTAATCGTACATGTAACGGTTCACCTGGACGTACGATTGAACTGATTACATTTGGATACAAACTCGCCAAGTATACGTACCAAATAGATTTGTTTCAAAATGCTTAAAAAAACTCAATGGTCTATCCATATAATATATTTCTAACGGAGGTAGGAATCCTTCAGAACATTATACCTTAACTGTCTAGAATAATTTAAATATATACATTTACTAACATGATGTGTATTTCTTTTAAAAAGCACATGTTCCATCAATACATAAACTCTAAAATTAGATTTTGGAAACAAAGAAGCCCAAAAGCGTACCGTATCAATAAATCGAAAGCATAATTTTGGCAATCTATATACATCACGTTTTAAACTGACTTACCAATATCAATAATCGTTTCCTCATATACTCTACAATAGATGAATTATAAATAAAATTGCACATTTCTGCTGTTATTGTGGAAAGTGAATCTCCCAATACTTGCAATTCATTATACATTTTTTCATTAAGCATTCGAAGAAGACTCATGATAAATATAATATTATAAAACAGTTTCAAAAATTTGGTTCTCATAATAACCTTTTCCCATTGTAGCATCATTGAGTATGGGGAAATTTTTTCTTTCCATAGCATTACAGATAAGTCGACTACCGGAAATCCTGTTCAATAGCATTATGGATAGTAACACATTCTTCTTCATTTAAATGTAAATTGTGATTAAATAAATCGTGTGGATCTAAATTTAAGTAATCGGACAAATTGCGTTTCGGTTTTTATGTTTTCTAAAAGTAAAATATATCTCTACTTATAAATTTCTACAATCCTGACATTGACATAATACATATGATACATATTTTATGTTTTTACATAAGTGAAATATAACTCATCTGCTAAATATTCCCTTAAAATCATAGCAGTAGGTATTCCATATCACCTAAAAATGTCTCTTGGATTAGGCAATATATCAAAATGTAAAAAATCGTCTCATCTTGTACACGACTACGTAACATGAAAAATTGTAAAAATAAAGCATCCGCGAACTCCAATAATCTATTGAAATGAATTGCTATTGTATGTTTTTTTATAAGTATCCATAACAAATTCTGAGATAATAAAAATGTGATAAGATAATTCCTTTAGACATATAACGAATTACAGGTGATACGTCATCAAAAAAAACGTCATATTTTTTATTACCTGTAATATCATTTTGATGAAAATCTCTTTTTGCTATTTTAGTTTCAAATTACAGGAATTCTTATTACTTAATAAACCCCAGATTTTACTGTCATCTTCATATGTTAATCCACGTGTGCAAAATACATCTTCAGCGGTTAATGTTTTTATCTATTATCATCTGTTCACTAAGTTCATCCAAATTAACGTCCACTCTTCGACAATTGTGAAAAAGACACACTTAGATGTGGATGTCCGGAATTTGATATGAAACATCTGATAAAATAGGACCATATTCCGCATCATACTCCCAGGAATTTGGATTGTAAGTCCATTATTAATAATTACTATCTACACACATTGAAAAAAATTTATTAATCATTTTTCTATACACTTTAATAGGGTGACAAAAAAACTTAGTGTAGTTTTTAATGTAGTATGTCTTATTATCATCCAAATCCTGCATTGATCCTATTTGGTAAAACAACATTCGTAAATCAGGTTCTGTCATACAGTTTACAATCTCCGATGTTCCTCCTTGAAAATTCGTAGTCAGTAAATTGCAAAGAAAATGCATTGTCCGGCCTTCGTATATTGGCAATTCTTCATCATTCAATTCATATATGCAAGATATGGATTCTAAGACTGTTTTTGGTATAGTGTGCGTAAGAAAAATGCAGGACAGACATTTTCCATTGCTATCAACTCATCATTATTATAAGAAAAAATTGTCTTTTAATATGGAGAACGTGTAACAAGAAATCCTTATACGACTCATCCCTTATAATTCACATATTCTGGTAAAGTATTTATAATAGAAAGCAACTTTATAAGAAATGATAAAGATTCTGATCTACTACCTTTTTATCAATTAAATATTGAACATACTTAAATCGATCATTATCTTTTTTTCTGCAAATATTCTAATAATTTTTTAATTCTCAGTAATACATTCATTATAAAGAAACAGTTCTTTCTGCATAATAGCATGTACTTTTTGTAACACAAACAATACAAAAGTTATATTTCCTAGTACTGTAACTATTTTATTTTCAATTCCATTAAACGGTAACACAAAATCTAAAGGAACTTTTGATGCATCAATTTGGCCTTGGATTAAATTTAAACATAAATTCCTAGACATAAATATTTTTTAACCTAGATACCAACGATATTGATATATGTGGTAAAATAGGCATACACACACTTCCTAATTCGGACACATGTTTATATCTACCGCATCAAACAATGATTTAGAACTTACTAACATTTTTCTGTAATTTACAAGATTTTCTAAACATGAATGACAGCCACAAAAACCTAGAATAATTTCTAAAAATGTTTCTTGTATATATTGAAAAAATCGTATCTAAAAACAGATGTCGTTTCTCATCATCTAATCCGAAAAGGGTCAGATTCTAAAACCTTATAAGTTTATACACAATATATAAAATGATGATTAGATAGTTTGCCAATTAAATCTCTCAATCTTTGAAATAAAACCGCTAGTAACTCACTAAGAAATCTCGACCAATAACTTAGACTGTGTCTACATTTAAAATTATAAATAGATGAATACATAATGAATGTCAAGACAGACAAATTTGATATACATTCCAACTGTTTTGGAAAATCTGACAGATATTTAGCATTTTGCAAAATTTGTAATATTTTTTTCAGCTCGAGGAAATGACATTGGAAATCTATACATACTATATTCATATTCAATCATGATATACCATAAAATGCTTCCAGTTTTATGATCAAATCCTTTTACTTTAAATTTTCCTGACAATGTAGCATTACGTCCATTATGTATCCTTGCACTGGAAATGGGTATCACAAAATATTGCTGGGCCTGTTTTTTGTTTGGTTCGTATTTTTGTAAATATTTTGAAACTATGTCTTGTAAGAAATGATCTGCATCATCCATATGTTCCAACATGTATACAATGTTATTCTGTGGATATCTGTAAAATAAACAAAAATACTCTCAGTAACCGATACATAATTTTCTGTGATTAAAGAAAAGACTTTTAGTAACGTACCTGTTCTTTCTAATTCTTTGATGCTTAAATTTTTTTCTTATTAAAAGTGTGCTACCGGAAGGGTCTATTTCATCGTCCAATTCGTCTACTTCAACGGTATCAATATTTGGAGGATATTGGTATATTTCTGTACTTAACTGCAAATCAAAATTTTCCATGTATTGCATTTCGCAAATCCGCGTCGCATAAAAACTCCTCATATCAGGTGCTATTTTGAAGAGCATGGTATCACTAAATGCAAACACATTATTTTTAGAATCTAAAAATTGGAATCCTGAATTGGGTTTCAGAACTATATACATTCACAGTACCTATAAAATCAAAATTCTTCATTACTTTTTGTAGTGTTTCATGTTCATCTGCAACATATAAATCTTTTGAAGCTAAAGAAAAAATAAAATCTGTAAAAGCATCTACTCTTACAGACTCTCAGCATGACACGTTATATATTTTAAAAGATTTTCTTATTATTTGCATCAATGTTAACGGTGAACCTTTACATTGAACACCAAAACCATGTATGTTCTAATTCTGCATCAATTTCTGAATCATATAATGGAGGATAATTTCTTAACCCCATAACAATAAATTGGTTGAAGGTATCTCCCAAAATATAAAAAGTTTTAGTTAATATGTCCATACATACTACTCTTCTAGAAATTGTTATAAAAATATAAGGATCAAAATTTGGATCTGGTTTTCTATAAAATGGATGAGCAAATCCTAGTTGTATCAAAGTATCGGCAACACCTTTAAATATATTTCTTGGTGGATTTATTGAAAACAAAACTGGTTCTTTGAATTAAAATTGTAATAATGTTCCTGTAGTAAGCATATCCCGGGCAGCCATGGTAAATCATAATAAGATTCTTCTGATTGATTATGTTCATAATGAGCGTATGGTTCGAGACATCGTGGATCTAAAGATGCTCTTGAAGTTTCAGAAAATCCCGAAGGTACATCCCGTATATATGGTATGATTCCTACAATAATGAAAAACATATTATTACCAAGATTAATAATATTAAAAATAAAAACAATATCAAGAAATATACGTACGTAAAGAGCCTTTTCTCCTCTTCATCGTGGAAATTCCTAAGGTAGAATATGGTCCAAATTTCAGGTTTACAGGCCCTATTTTTTCAAAACTATAATCTGAACAATATCTAGAAAACCCTATTCTGGCAAATACTTGTAAACATTCAGCAATTATAAAAAAAAAATTTCCTTTCCAATCATATAATAAAAAGTCTTCCAATGTCACACATACACAGTACACAATTTTTCCGTGCAGTATATAAAGAATTCCAAGTTCCATATGTGTTTAATGTCTGTCCATCTGTAACAAATCCTATAATTTCCAATCTAGGCAAACTTTATTAGCCGCCTTTTTAAATTTAGTCCATTTAGAATTTGTATAGAATATACTGGGTTTCATTTCCTATGATTAGACTTGGAAAAACCGGTGATCCTATATTTATCTCCATATTAATATTTAACATAACATAATCTCTAATATCATTTAAATCGTTACATCTTGCTAATTCATCTAATATATTCAATCTACATATATAATCATCTCTCAGGCGTATTATTGGTCTCGATATACTTAATCGCAGATCGTTCAATTCATAAGGATTCTGTAAAATCTTTTTTTGTATTAAAGTCGTTATATCTTCTAATCGAGGTCCATAATACTTAAAGTTCTTAACACGACATTCGAATTTGTCAAATGGAGAAGGTATTAATATGCCAGAATAAATAAATCCATAATATTGGTTGATAGTTGATACAATACATCATTCTTTAAAATGTGACAGAAGATTCGTCCAGAGCTCCTAATAATATGGGTGCATCACAAGATGCAATCTTGTATAACACCGAATACCATCATTTCTTCTTCATCCCAAATAATCGATTTCCAAACTTTGATAGATATAATGATTATACTTTGATTTCATCACTTTTTAGCCAATCTCATCCAACAACATCGTGCCATTTAAGCAAAGGCATTTTCCATGTAGTTTAGATAATATATGCCATATTCCAGGTTTATCAAATTTTGTGCAATATTTTATGAGTTGACTCGTTGTCAGTACAATTTTCCAATAATATCTTCAGAATCCATTATTCTTGCTGCAAATAAAAAAACAATAAATTACCAATCATATTCTGATCTCCCACTATTGTCACTTACATTCGAATTCAGATTGTTCACTTTCATTCGAATCACTTGAAATAGGAGTATTATTCTCAGATTTATGAACATTATCTCTTTCTGTTTCCACTTTACACATGTCACGATTTTCATTATCTAATACACAATGGGGTATGCGATCATATAAATAACCATCTTTGTATTTCTTATAACAAAAAATCAAAAAAACTTTGTATCTTTCTCTTAAGTATTCTCCATATTTAATGTTTATAATAAAACATTTATTACATAATAACCGTTAAATATAGGTGATAAAAATTTACCTGTATTTTGGTAACCACCTACTCTGTTAAAATTCGACACAGGTTATATTCTAAACAAATAACATTACATTTTAAGTCTTTATCTTAATGACGTAATACGTATGGTAATCATGTCTATAAATAACACAGATATTATCATTATTAAAAAATGGAATCATCGTCTGAAGAGAAAAAATCGAAAAGATAATATTATAGTGGTATATATCCCAGAACAGCCAACAAAGCAATAACTACTGTATACAATGAAAAGAAAATGCACGCAAAACAATTAATATGTATATTAACATTTTGGATCACATATACTTACACAATATAAAACTTATTTCCTACGAATTATTTGTTTTTCCTTATTAGACGGTATAATTAAATTGCATCTTTTATTTCATAATATGACGGACCCGATTTTGTCGATAATGTTATTCATAATTGGAGTAGCATAACAGTTCAAAAATCTCTATATGTAAAGAACTATACTTTTAGTTTGCAGTACAAAAAACAGAAATAATCAAATTTAATGCTACTATAACAAAAGGTTGGTTATCCGGAAGTATCATATGATAAAATCATTGGTTATGGAAATAACTGGTTATTATGCCACAATCTTCATGTATCTTTTCATACCTAATCCATATCCAGAAATCCATGTATATATTGATTATGTGGAACAATTAGAATTACTACACACTATAAAATTTGGTAATATTCAAATTTTAAAACAAAAAAATAACGTATTTCTAGGAATCATAAAATTTAACATGGTGTAATCCACACAGTGACATTAAAGCTCCGCGTATAATGTTACGATCTTATTTATCGAAAATGGTCTGAAGAAATTCCACAAATGGCGTATTGAACTTCTACAATAACACGAAGTTTATGTTACACCATAATACTTTTAGTATAAATGTCGAAAATTAGCATTTACAGCTGATAATAAAAGTATCATCGGTTCCTTATCTACAACTGCGTGCGATGTATTACCATTAGATTTGACACCCGAAAATCTACCCAGCAACATGATCATACAATTTGAAATAAAAGAAAATTTAAATACTAATATTCTGTTTTCCTGTAATCCGAAAATATACTTTTCAGGGGATGTACTTACTAATCAAATCAAATTATTAAACAATCCCAATGTATATGAAATTATAGTACATGCTACTCATGATATTAAATTTAACTTAAGTAAATGTCATGTGATACATTTTCCCATATCCTATAAAGCAAATGAAAATATAGAATTATTAATAAGTAGTATTTCCCTAATGATGGTTTTATTTGAACTAAATTATGTATTTGGAAACAAATTGTTTGTTGAAAATCACATTGAGATCGTTTTCAAACAACATCGTGTTGGCGCAAAGAACACCGATTGCAATTATTTACCATGTAATAAAATGGTACAAAATAAGAGTACTGATTTTTTAATACCAAAAATTGTGAGTAATACAAATAGACATTATATTGATAATCTTGCACTTAATAAAGACAATTTTCTTTACAACAATTTTTAATGCACATCTGCATCATCATCATTTTTGACCTGATTTACTAAGTGTTCGAACATATCTGTGGCATCATCGTCACTCAGTTTATCATCAATAATAATGAGATCATCAGTAGTATCCGTTTCTCCTTTATTTGACCTATCTTCATCTTGTCCGATATCTTGTTCACCTGAATCATTTTTTATGTTCAGTTTAGATAAAATGTTTAGATTTTCTTCCAGATCTTTTTCAACATCTGGCAACATAAATGGAAATTGTTCACTAATACTGCTTGAATTTTGTTTCTTTTGGAAATTTTCTATATATGGGTGGTAATGATTTCTTTTAACGATTTAAGACTAGATAAACTCTTCCATAAGAATCCCACTCTCTATACGTCTTTGGGAAATTGTATCAAAATAATGTTTTATCTTGTGGTTTGACCTCCTTCAAAATTAATAAAATCATCAACCTTTTGAAAATTATTATCTATTTGGTTTTTACGACTGTTTGTTCATCTTAACTAGATTTAACACGGTCTGTTCCTTATCTACACTTGTGGGTTTTAAATCACTACTCAATTTATCATATAATTTATTCGAATTGTCAAAATATAGAGTATTATATTCAAATTGCGGTTTTTGTATTACATCTTTGTGTGAATCGTTCTTACTAATATTGTGTTTCATTACTCTTATCGTTTATCACACATTTTAGTATATGCATTGTCATCAATGCTTTTATATGTTCATTTTTTGTATTTTATGAATCTTTCAATGATTTTGTTTAGGTACTAATACGGATATGAAGTATCGGATACTGTTGTATAGTAATAGATCTCTTATTGGTTTGCTTATTTTTCTTTTTCAGTTTAAAAAGCTGTAACTCATAAAATCTTTTAAGGTTTAGCAGAATTTGATTCTGTAGTATCTTCAACATTTTCAAATCTTTAAAATTTAAGTGGGATCTATTTTCAAAGTATCCCAACTTAATGATTGTGATTCTCTTGGCAATTATTTCTGTAATTGTTGTAAATTTTAAATCTTCAATTGGCCATTTCAAATTTTTTGATGTCAATGTTTTTTGTATCAGAAGTGTCATCTATAACTGGTTTATAACTATCCCCTACGTAAAGTATCAGATTTTGCAAAGATTGATATCTTGATGATTCTGTGGAGGGTGGTAATTCTACCAATTCAGACTCATAATTTTAACAGATTTTTATATTGCGTTTTTTTCAGGTGTCAATTGTACGTATGACCCAGACGATCCTGTATACCACCAAGGTGAAAATTCATCTGCATTTTTTAAAGATCCTACTCTATTTTCTGTGGACCATAATTTTGTAAGTATAGGTTTATTTACATTCCATGGAGACATGTCAGCTGATGGATCATGACATAATGGCTACAGCTTTTTAGGATCGACTTGGAGAGGATAGGATCTTTCAATCTTAAAATATCCATTGTTTATTATCAATATTATTTTTTATGATTGCAAAATCGTCATGTATGGCATTAATAAAATTTTGTATGGTATATTTTGTGACATCAATCATAAATAAATTGTTTAAATATTTTGATTCAAACGTATTTTCATTAAAAAATAATGCGATTTCAGTACGTAATTTATTTATTATCTCGATAGACATCATGTGCAAATTCATCCAAGAATCCATAGCGGTAACCAACAATTCTCCAAGATACAATAAATTATTTATAATAGTTATATCTTTCCCATTTTGATTTTTGGGATCATTAATGGTGTATATTTCATATTGTAACATGTTTTGTGTCACAGCTTGTAAAGTATCATGTAAAAATTCTAGTTCATCACTAGATAAATTTATAAAAGGACCGTTTATATTTATATTTGGATCCCCCCATTTTATCATATTGCCAAGAGAAATTAAATCTTTTTTCATTTTCTAAACCTCCATTTAAATCGTTCCTGAGATTCTAATGGTTGAAAAATGTTATGGTACTTAAAAGCATCTAATTGTTTTAGTCGTATCATATCACGAACTTGTTTATGCAGATTACATATTTTATCCCACAAAACATAGTTATCGGGTTTGTATCTTGGCGTTTTGATAATTAGTTCAACCATAATATCAGTAAATTTAAGACGGATTTCAATTCACTTAGATATTACTCTTTAAGAAAACATGCATTAATAATATGTTCATTATTTCAAATCTACATCATCATCTTGTTGTGATAAATTCTAAAATTTCTGCACAGTCACTTTTTTGTTTTGAGGCAACCATACAAATTTAGGTTTTTCTGTGCCATTTTTTATACTCATTTCTTTTTTTCTAGTTTTAATAGTACCTACATTCAATGGAATTGATTATTGAATTACCGTCATCTATAGTAAGTATATGGGAAAAAGTTTTTTAAACAATTGTTTTATGAAGAAATTAATATGCTTATTTTTCCTTTTAGCAAGAAGCACTACAGGATAATGCATCATGTCCTATGTCAGAAACAGTAATAATTGTAAGCAAATTGGAAGATATGATTACGACATCTTTAGTTTTCATTACACTTCCACTATTATTATTGGTTATTGTTACATCATGCTTATATAACTATGTAAGTTCGACAGATATTATAACATATGTTTTAACATTATTTATAAGTGATTTTGGGATGATGTTGATGAATTTATTTTTAATTTTAAACAAACATTTTTTAAATCTTTTAATTAGTGTGTAAGATCATTGCATTGTTCTACTATTCTACCTGTACATATAGTTTTGCTATTTTAACTGTCATAGCAATTGATAGATATAAATTACTTCATCTAAAAGTCACAGTTAAAAAAAAAGGAAGAAAATCAATACGTTATACATGTACATTAGTATACATTGCTGCTCTTATGTGTTCTGCTCCAGCTGTTATGTTTGTAAAAACTGAAACTGAGAACATAGGGCGCTGCGATGATATTGTTTCATTTTTTCACAATTAAAAATATTTTTCTTTTTTAAAATAATACTTTATTGTTGTGGGGAATTTTACTTATTATTGTATTATCTTTTTTATACATTTTTTTTTAAGGTTTTTTACATACATCCCGAATGAGATAGAAAACATTGAATTTTCTAACGATTATTATTACTATCTTTTTTTCGTTGTACAGATTCCTTATGCGTTATTTATATTAATAACAGAATTATCATTGTATTTGCTAATGTCTTGATTTGTAATTGAATAGAAGAGAATAATAGTAGGAATATTATGTAGATCTATTCGAATATGCATTGTTTTTTGAATCCTCCTCATTTTATGCATTTACTGGGTCAAATTTCAGAACAAAATTATGCAATGTCTCCAATGTAAACTGTATAATAAAAAGAATTTCTTCTGTTCACAATACAACATACGACAAACATCTGAGTTCAGACGCTCAGTGTTTTTTTGATGAACTGTATAAATGGTAATAAATCTACAAAATACGTTCCATAAGATTGCATTATTTTAAATCGCGACCATTTTTTCTTTCAAATAACGATCCTATTTTTTCAAACACGTTTACGATGAAACCGTCAACTAAAATAGCTAATATCGAAGGCATATTAAATGACCACGATTATGTAAAAACAACACCTCGACGAGTCAGTATATATTATGAGGAATTACAACAGTTTTCAATAGATCCCGATTTTTTAAATTTTGATGATAATTTACATATAAATAAATCTCATTTTATATAATTAAAACATAATATATTTAACTGACATTCACAAAATTCCCGTTGCACCATGGAACCTAATGAACCGAACGTTCCAGATTTTGTAAAAGATATTAATTTAAATTTTGTTCGTGAAATCTTACCTGGGAATACATTGATATGATTAGACGTTTTAACAAGTGATTCTTAATACATTATGTTTGGCTAATAGTGTAATACCTATGACTAATCAAACCATGGAAAGTGTTCTCACCATAATACCAAAATATGGTATTGCACGATTGAAAGCCTTTTTAATACCCATAACACGGTTATCTGTTTTTATTAATAGATTTTATACGAAAGACAAATTTCAAACATGATTCATAGAATGTTAACTATAATTCCAAGTAGACAGGTATTTGACAATTATGTAATGCAATTTTCAGCAACTGGACGAATATCACTAATATCAAATTTAATTTATGATGTTCATACTGCACCTATTAACGATTCAAAATTCGTAACAGCTGTAACTGCTGTGACTGAACAGAAGCTCAAAACCATGGAACTACTATTGAAGCTGAAAATTATGATCATTTAAAAGAATATAGTCTGAAATTACATAATTTTAATTATCTGTATAAAATACCTAGATATTCAGTGTTGAAGCAATAGACTTTTATGCAGAAAATTTAAAAATTCTTACAATCGGATCAGATGATGATTTAAATTACTATCATTTACAAAAAATAACCCAACAGAGGATGATGTATGTGATGATCTATTATTTTTTTATTATCTGTGTGGAACATGATTTTTTGTTACAAAATTGAAATGCGTCGTCTCCAACCCATAATACGAATGGAAACTAAATGAACTAATCCAACTACTTATTTTAATAAACCGTCAGGTTTATGATACAAAGTAATATTTTAGATTACGGTGCCATTGTATCGACAATGAATATGGCAGTAGATAACTTTCAAAATGCTGTAACGCATTTTAAGCTGGCTATTCGTAAACTCTTTGAAATTGCACAACTGTTGATAGACATACCTGATATACACTTGATGCCATCCCTAGTAAAATGTAAATTAATAGAAGTAAATTCAAATGTCAAGGAAAAACAAGCAGACAGCAAAAAAACAACTATTTACGTTTGCATGATGCTGAACAATGGAATGCAAATGAATATACAAGATCAACCACAAAATGTTAATAGTGAATTAGATCCTACACGTATAGAAAACATTTTTGGACAATTATTTCATATGCCTAATATGTTACTTCACAATGTAAAGCCACAAATATCTACTGCTTTATATCATCAAACAATTAGTAATATCACAGAAACTAAAATAGAAACCGTGAAAATGAAACTTGATAAATTTCAACATATTATGTTTTGTAAATAACAGTAGCTCAAATATTTCAAGTAGATTTTCAAAGAGTAAAAGAAATGTTAGATCTAAAATCTATGCACCCTTCATCAGATGCAAGTAGCAATGATAGTGAAGACAATGAAAGTAATGATGACGACAATAATGACGATGATCCCGGGCCAGCACAACGTCCATTAGCAAATAGTAATGCATTGTCTAATCCTACATCATCCAATCACAGTCAACGAAATGTCTCAAATGCATCTGCTGGATCAGGCAGATCTAAAATTCCAACTCTTCCATAACACAAACAGATCAAATGCTCATTCCAATGCATCCAATAATCGGAGTTCCAGCAGAACAACTTTCCGAACTCCATCACAGGAATATACACTTGCATCAAGTTCTAGAAGAGATTCTACGGTAACGTCTAGAGGAAGTTCAATCTTAGAAGAAAATGCCCAAAGATTTTTGCGCAGTTCTGATTCTGGATCTTCAATTAGAACTTTGCAATCCTCAAATAGAAGTCAGACACATTCAGAAGCAATTTATCAAATGTACAAAGTCCGTCTAGAATTCTAATTTCAACACAAAATAGATCGAATGCGTCATCAATGACGGCGGCATCAGTATATAGTATTAGTAGTTCTCTCACACAAAGACCAAGTTTATCGGCTCAAAGTGCATCTCCGACACCATCAGTTTACATAGTCGAAAATGCCTCTGATCCCAGACCATCTACATCTAGAAGAGATTCACATACACGAATCTCTTCACGTACTTCTCCTAGAATTTCAACTTCATCCTTATACACGGATGAAAGTTCATCTAGCGGATCACACAGAATGAGATCATTACGAAGACGACATTCAAGTCATCATGATCCTTTATATGAAAACTCAGATAGCGATTCAGACCCACCACAACAAATGAGACGTGGTCAGTAGTTTAAAATTTATTTTATTGCCCTTTGATCATATGACAATAAAATCTTAACCGTTTGTATTATTTCTTCATTCTTCATTTTAAAAAACAATATCTAAGTGGTGGCTTCTTGTTAGTTGTACTTTATCCATATAAGAAAAAAAAAGGATAGCATTTTCAAGTCTATCTTTCCGAGTCTCGCAGATGTGAGTCGTTCAAAAAAGCTGTAAAATACAAATACAATTAAAATGGTATCGGAATACATTGGTCTTTTTCATACAACACAACACATACTCACCGCATAAACTATATTTAATATCAACTGTTGTTCGGTATCAGTGGATAACATAAATAACATGCAAATCAATTTCCTATAAAACAAAGCATAAGAATATCAATATTTTGCGTTATTTAATTTAAAAAATAAACATAACAAAATGGAACACATACCTTTTAATTGTATATTTATAAATTGTGAAACTATGAAACATTCTTTTCTGAACACGTCTAAATTGAAAATTGCAAAAGATATCAGACCATCGTTTAAGTAGAAACAAACATTCTACAACAGTCGCTTTTGTTAGTGTTCTTGATGAATTTATAGCAGGAAAAATATATCTATATGTTCTACTCAACTCAATTTAAATAAATATTTTACATATATAAGTTCCAACGGTGATAGAATTTTTGATAAAGACATCAAAACAGTAATCGGACAAACTTCATATTTTCTGTTGCCGTGTAACGTTTTCTCTTCCATAGCTGAAATTAAAAAATAGAAATAAATTGCCCATCATTATAATAATAACAACAATAATAATAGTAATATGCTAATATAATTATATTGTATACTTACTATATGATTAAAATGCCCGTGTTGCTCCATCATAAAAGACTATATGTTGATTCTCACCGTACCTAAAAAAAGAAAACACGTATAAGCCCTCCATTAAAATGTATATCCAATTACAGAATAAAATTGTTAACTATTTAACATATCTAAATACATAAAGTACATTCTTTATTTAGAGCATTAACAATGTTCTACTGTATTGTATATATATATAATATTGTCAATAAATATCGCGTCTACAATAAAATGTAAGATGAAAAATATTTATTTGGTTTTAAGAGAAATATTTTCACGGTTTGATCAAAAAACGTACATTAGTAAGCTTCTTACACAATTTCAATTTTCTAAACACTTTCAAATAGAGTAAATTTTAATCTTTTAATTTCTATTCAAACAGTATACATTGGACAAATCACCTGATACTGCACTCTTTAATAGTAGTATCGAAAAAAGAAATTTTAATGTTGCAATGTAAACCAATGCATTTGATTTTTCACTTTTATTTGAAAACAGCTATACCAACATTAATGAAACATCCAAATATTACATCTGAAATGAAAGAACATCTCTTCGGAATGAATTCATCTCTTTATACATTATACAAAAACTACAACACTGTGTAAGTTATAAAAAAAATAATGTTACACAGAACAAAAGATATTACAAATATTAATTTTTATTTTATTTTTGTTAGGGATTCTTCACATGCATTGAAAAAATGCCATATACAAAATCGGCGTTATCATCTAAGGTACATAACAGTCTTTATTTTCCATACATATGTAATATGAATCGACTTACTATCTTTTTCTTTGTAATTCACAGACTATGTGCAAACATCTATCAAGATACTTGAAGAAATAGACATTTTTTTATATATGATAGAACTGTTTTTTTTTTAATAAATTCATAACTCATTGTTTAAAGCTTTTGTATATCTCTTTCCTCATCACTGACAGATACAATACCAATGCTAATAACAACACTGCCCCACCAAGTACGAGAAAAACGTTCCAACGGCATTCAAAGATTTTGTATTCTCCACAATAGTCTCATAATCACTTACAAATACTATATCATTTAGATATTGAGCACTCATTTCAAAAACTCTTTATATCTATACCAATCTTCCCAAGCATTTTCCAAGTATTAACTAACTGTTTTGCTTTTACAACATCTTTTTTAATTATAGAAAAATCATGTTCTTCTATTGTTCTTTTATAAATTTCATCTGTCAACTCTGGACAAAAATAATTCATGAAAACTAAGTCGAAATGAACATTAAAATTAAGTATTCTAACAATTTATCACTTTTCCGCAAACTCAATACATAGATTTTTCAGTTTCTAATGTATATGTACTTTGTCCTACTACAATTTCAATTTTACCATTTTTTTCATTTCCATAAGACCAACATTCAAACGTAGAACTGGCTTCCACTTCATCACTTTTAGCTAACAGCGGTTTTAATATCAAACCTTTAAAAAAATAACTAATGAATATCTTAACAAATGCCGTTACCTGTACCTCACTAGTAATATTTGTTAGCCGTATGTTTTTGCTATTTGATGTTAATAAAGATATCTATTATGATAGATGTTTTAACATTAAAACAATTCGACTCTCCCAATGAAATCTCATTAACATGACATTTGGTTATACATAAAGATTCTACTGTCTCAGACATAGACAATTTCAACTTTGGTGACATTTCAAAACGTTTGCAAGTAACAATACTTATTAAAAATGTGATGATAATATTCATCTTCTATAATAATTTGGCTATTTCTTCCAATATATCATCACTAGTTCTTTCCAATAACCTGCATTACAATAAAAAAATATGGAATATAAATACGTACTATTTATAAATGAAAATAAAAAACTAATATACTTACTGTACTAAAGCGTGTTTTTAAATTACTTAAACGATTTCTCTACATGTCCCACACTAAAAAAAAGAAATATGCTATAAAATATAAAATAGTATAATGTATATACAAAAATTCAAAACCATACTTACACATCACTTTCATCAACACGTAAATTGCATCCATCATTATACTCGGTTGTATTTTTCTGTACAGAGGGATTAACTTCTGATATATATGTATCTGTCTGTGCGTTAGTTTCCATTTCCGGATTTTTTTTAATTCTTTTTTTTCACAATTATATTCAATTCCGTTGAACTCCCTTTGTTAAAAGATACATAATGCAGTTCTCTACAATATGATTTTTTAATTTATACTTATTATCGTGATTACTATTTGAATATAAGATTTATCTATGCATTTCATAACAGTAATATCTATCTCAGAACAATTCATTTGCATATTTTGTATAAAAGAATCCGAAACTGTCGAATTGGTAACTTTTAACTGTTGTATAGGTATGTTTTTTACTACGTTCAAAAAAACTAATGTAATGTTTTACAGGAAGTTTTGATTTTCTAAAAATAACATTTTCAAATGTAAACTCAAAATTCACAGTCCATAAGTCTTTTTTAATGTAGGCGTTAAGTAAAAAAACCACCCAGAATCATAAACCATAACATTTCCACTCTCTGAGAGCAATAATACAACTTGTCTGTGATTTTGAACACTAGTTTTATAAGACATCATGGAATCAAATATTATAAGATTTCCATTAAAAGAGTAAGACCATTTTTAAATATTGAAACAACATAGGATCAAAACACTATATCAGAATAATCGCACAATTTAATATATATGGAAGAAATATGTGAAGGATTATATTTCTTTTTTATAGCTAATAAAAAAGTTCTCTTTTAAAAACAAATTTATCAGTTGAAGCGTTATCTAATCTCTCTCTCCATTTCAACAATGTCTCATTCTTTTAGCCATTTAAAAAACTTGTTTTAGAGTGTACTTTAGAAATTATGCATTAAATATTATGAAAGAAACCATGACAAACAAATGTTGAAAAAACTTTATTGAACACAAATTACATCAAACATTTAAATTATCTAAACCTCTCCTATATGGTATTGGTCTAACATTAAATAATGCTTCACATAGTGTTTGTTTTATTGTAGTTATTTTTTTACACGATCCGTATGCAAGTCCAATATAATAAATTATACATAGAAGCAACAATACCCCATATATATGCCATACTGTATAAAGTAGGTTTTCTTGATTACGTACAATCAAACTATCACGTATTAAAGATCTATCTTCAAATGCTAACATTACAGGATCTATCAATGCTGTATGATTTATAACACATATACAGTCATTAAATGAAGATGATATAGGCAACATACTCATATCGCTGTTATTGCTTCTTACTGATTTTATAATTTTTTACTATTGTCATACATTTCCATTGCAACATAATTTCTTTGGGTTCATAATCGTCCACATAACATAATTCTTGTTTTCCTTCTCGTTTTCGGTACATTGTAGGCGGTTTATACAAATATTTTTGTAATTTAAATTTATGAGCATAATAAAGAACATCTTTTAAAACATTCTTTAAACACATATTCTTGAACGATTTGGAATGCAAATGTATTCTTTGAAACAGTATCAAAAAATATCAGTCATATTTCCGAAACCCGATTTATATCCTGTAAAAACATTAACATTTAAAATGTTGATATTCTTTCTATATGCAGAAAACGTACTCTGATACTTATTTTCATCATCAAATCCACACTCTAGTATGAGATATAAATCGGGTATTTACTTTCTTCAATGAATGTATCAAATACATATTCAAAAATTTTTTACAAACAATTTTGTTAAGAATATGTTTGTATTTAGTATCGGATACGTGGGAATGTTGTATCCAAACATAGAACAAAATAATCTATTCCGATTTTGATATTTTTTCATAACTATTCGCATAGACCCAGACGTTACACAAATCAATGTTTCAAACAAGACTGCTATCATACATTTTTAACAAATTCATTTTTGTTTTTGTGCTATTAAACTCAGCTAAACTTCTTGACTTGTGTAGCAAAGATTTAAATTCAATTACAGCATTACCCAGTATAAGTACTATAAATACAATGAGTAAAACCGCAAAAAAACGTCATTATTTCCGATATGAAATCCATCATAATATATTTCCAAATTAACTGTAGTTGTGGTTTCCTCTATAATTTTCGGCAATTCAGCTGTAATCTTTATATGTTCTTATTTATTACTACATATGCAAATGTATTCATAACGATGATCAAGAGTTAACAAACCCCTACAGGGTATCAACAGAATATAGTTTTGTATCTAATCCAAATGATTCGAAATTAGAAGATATCCAGTTAATAGAATTTGAGAGTTTACGTTTTATATATTTTAATTTCAGATAAATGTTCAATAGACAGGCCTGTAAATGTACATAAAGCCTTCTTTCGTTACCAAGTCTAGCAAAACTACAAATGTAAGTTTGATCATTTGTATTGTATGTTGTTTCTACACGTGTATAATGTTTAATGTTTTCTAAATTGAGATCAGGTAAAAATTCAGATGTTCTTTCAAATTTTTTTATCAGTGGATACAACTTGTATAAATCTGACATACAGTAAAGACTCATATATTCTTTTATAATAGATAAATTTTTAAAGATGTTTTTAGAAAACTTCATCATTTACGTTATTATGGACGATCCATTTCTTTTAGATTCAGAATACATTGCATCAAATTTCATTTCATTAATAGACTCTGTATCATTAATACGTTTTATAGAAAGGTATTGAAAAACGGGCACACAGTATCCATAGATGTTAATAATAGTATAATATGAACCATATATCCTGTTATTATTTCTTAGATATGATATAATGGTAGTTCGGACTTCTTCAGTCATTTTACAAATCGTAGAAACAGCTGATAACATTTACTAGCAATGAATTTCCCAAATTCTAGATTCAATGTTGTCATTTCATTGCCTTGAAGATTGCACGATTACCAATACTAAGTAAAGTTTTAGAAATACATTTCTTTGCTACTCCAATCTTTTAATTATTGATATATACATTATCATATTTAATTTTTCAACATCGTACACAGTTCCGTTCTCTACTAAATTAGACAATATGAGGGATATAATTCCCCAAAACCATTGAAAACAAATATCCACCTATAAAGTAACATAGTAACTTTATAAATTTCATATAGTTATGCTTTTGAAAACATCCTTATATACTCTACCACATCTCATATATATCAAGCAAAGCATTAAATACATAATACATAAAAATAACATTTACTAAAAATAAAAAAAAATTCATAAGCGATCTAACATGCTGCAAATCACAAAATCCTATAACAATATTAGACCCATTACAACTATAATAAACCATGCGAAAATATCCATCATAAATTTTATTTACAATATTTTGTACATCGTAATTAGCAAGTATTCCAAAATGAAGTGTATTAGATTTATTTAACATCTTTAAAATTTCTGTATTATTAATAAACATAATTCCCACTCTAGGTATCTTCTTACACATCGAATTTAATATAAAAGATAATTCATCTTCTGTTTTTTCATTAATGATCAAATGTTCCGGAATGTAACCATCCTTTGAAATCGATCAACATACCAATATTTCGTATTTGGAATTTTACTTAGAGAAACCATTTTGATATATATGGATATTCGTAGCCATGAAGCACTGGAAATAAAATTCCCACCACCCTTTAATATCAACACCAAAATATATATAAGAAAATATATAAACATTGTAATCTTACAAATAACTAGATCTGAAATGTTTTTATCCCAGATAACAACTTCAGAATCAGCTTTATATTTCACATATAGATATACTATAATAGAACACATACTTATTATAATGATCAAAAGCTGCAATACTCAATAAAAATATATAAAGAAATTAGTGTATAATATTAAAAATAATGATTGTGGATTAAAACTCATAGCTTTATGAACAGATTGTAATGTAAAATTTTCATACTGTTCATAAAAATTATAGATATATCCGAAAGTAGTGTTGATATAAGTTTTATTCATGATTCTATTTGGTGACAGTCTCATTATTCAAAAATTAGAAGACTCCTACTCTTATAACATTAAATAGCACAGGTATTCGGTAGGTCTGAAAGTAACAATTCTACCCGATTTAGGATAAAGATTCAAATAAAAGTACGAATATACAAATTACTAAAAAATAATGGCACATATTATGATAACATCTATAACATCAAAATTCTTATCTCAGGAGTTATTTTTATTTTTTTTTATGTTGTGGGCATAAATAAGATTCTATCAGGCCCTTGTAAATACACAGACAAACCGTTAGGATTAGACTGCATATTCACTATACAATATTTTTATTATCAAATCAATTTATCAATTTTTTAGATTATAAATACACAGCACCAGTACGAAGAAAAGAATCATAACAATGATTATGCAACTAAACGTAAATAAAGCACATCTTCTACTTTTCTATCATATCTCTCTTGCTCTTGTAGTATAAATTGTTGAGAGTATTTTCACCTCTTTCTCTTTATTAAAACCAACGTTTCCAGGATGACCTTTAATAGCTTCTTCATATGTAGGTGGTAATTCCTCAGATGGTGAAGAAGTACACAGATTAAACGATGTCTCGGCCATGGTTACGCGTTTTAAAAACTGGAAAAGAAAATCACATATTCAAGAAATACCATTTATAATCGTGTTGGAGTATTAATATTATTATAGTAACCGCAACACAAAATAACATAGCATAAAAAGGTTTTCGTGGTTTTATTGAGAGGGCTTCTAATACACTGAACATATCTGAAAAGTACAATTATATTATGGTTTGTTAAATATTATCTATATACATAAAAGATTTTTTAGTTTAACAACTCCATGTTTTACATAAAAATTCTGAGGACATCTCGGAATCCTACAAAAATTGTTCTTCAGTATCTTTATCGAAATCGCTATTCTTCTTAAACCAATCTACATGAAATCGATGATTTTCGAAAAAATCGCGAACATCCTATCTTGAAGAATTCTACCAAAGAAGTTGCTAAAAATGATGTCTTTACCATAAGCACCAAAAAATAAATCCATATAAATCACATAGAATCACAAGTTCATGCCACGTATTAGCATGATTGCATCGTGCTGTAAAAATTACACTTAGGTCTTCACAAGCAATTCTTCTTTTCCATTCTTTGAGATCCTCTTCTTCAAAAATAGTCATATACAATCTCGCAAATCTTAGGTATGTACTATATGGAACAGTTTTTATATTTATACCACAATTTAAATGGGTATCACGATATTGCTCAAATTTCTTTAATGGTGATGAATGTTCTAGTATCTCTTTAGCAATATCAAGATCTATTGCTATTTCAACCTTTTTAAATATTGGATAAAAATACCGTACCGCATTCGTAGTAAAAATTTCTTCAAATGTTCTGCATATGTAGTAGATAGCGGTATCATATATACCATTATATATGTAAATGTGACCTTTACCTCCTTTGAGAACAATAGACAATTAATAAGCTGATTCCTTGCAATGATGTAATATTCCAATAACTGTAAGATGTGTTTCACAACACAAAATGTTTGTCGAATATAATCTAGATCTTGAACCGATATATGTGGTAAAGAATGTACATCACAAATAGTTATGCAGTATCCAGCAGGCCATGGTATGGGTATAGTTGTCTCATCATTTACCATATGATTAATCATTTCTATAGAATCTTACATTTTTGTACAACACATACTATTCATTTTACTTTGAGTCTAAAATAGTTTAATGTATTAATGTATAGAATCAACGAATGCTGAGACAAGTAATTAATAGTAATATTTATTTGTTTAAATACATAAACTAAAAACAACATATTTCAGTTATACAAATTACAAAACCTGTCACTTCTCCAATATGTACAGTAAAGGGGTCAATGTTTTTTCTATTTACATATAAAACTGCTAATGGATAAGCCAATTAAAATATCTGCTGACAATGCAAAAAATTACATTAGCATATAAAATTCTAATATACTAAAAAATTACAGAAATAAGTATCATGTTACATATATTTATTTCAATTTTCATATTCACCAACATCAAAAATAAATGCATGTTATATCTTTTACAATTACAAAACATTCTTGCAAGTATAAATATACTAAAAATTATAAATGTCGTAAAACCTATAAAAACAAGTTGTTCAAATAATAAAATCTGTTTAGAACTTTTATAAATGATAGGATTTTGATTGTCATTCATCTTTTCTTTTTTTTTAGGCCAATACAATTTCATAATAAGCAATAACATCATAACACTAATAATGTTCTTATGTGCGTTAAATGCAGATATGAAACCACCAATTAAAATACCAACATTCCACGAGGTGGCATCATTATCGATCAATGACCATTGTCGCAAGTTGTAAAATAACTTAAGTTCTGAATTTATCAAGAATACAAAGGTATCATATATTGTATCTCGTATGTAGAAATTGTCAACCAGATAATTACAATGATTTTTATATCTTTGAGGGGAACATATTTAACATTCTGTTTATATATACACATTGCCAAAACATGTAAAACCGTAAAAAACACTTGATGTAAAACTGTATAATTTTTACATATTTCATAATTAAACATTCCAGGTAAAACAAGAAAAGATATAAAACTTATAATTACAGTATAAACATTCAACATTTTTGTTTCTTTGTACTTGGTTCACAATCAAAAGTTTCTGAATCGTCTGTTTCGTTATTTTCTTCTCCACTGAAATATATTCCATTCCCAGTGCTTTTTCCAGCACTCATGAAATTTGTGATTTTCTGGCATCCATCACTTTATTTACATCTTCTTTCTGTAATTTTTCATTCTTTTCATCACATTTTTTCAAATTTTGCTTCACCACCCTGTTCCTGTGATATGAAATTTCAATGATGACTTGACGATTTTTTTGTAACGATATAGCTTAGGATCTCTTGTAGCAGTTATACGAATACTACATACGTTTTTATAATAACACATAACACTAAGGCATAATGTAAATTTTTAACAGATGTGACGAATTTAAAATTTTTAATTTCTTGAATAGTTACTTTATTATTCTGAGTAAATTCAATTTCACTATCAACAGTATTAAATTTAATACTTGCAGGATGAGTTGAGAAAATAACTTGTACTAAAGTTGCATCTGTTTTAGAAGCACGTTTTGTTTTTGTCATTGGCATTAGCCATTTTAATATTTCAAGACTTGTACCGTAATCCAAATCTATCCTTGCGTGATATTTTCCATTATCTTTTACACTTTCCTGACCATAGATACACGGTACTGATACTTGTGCATAAACATCAGCAGCGGTCATTAAAACTCTCATATAGAGACCCGTGTCATTTTGTACATATAATTTTGTAATATCACCACTTCCAATTACATTCATAAAACTGTGAAACATCATTAAATTGTTATTAATTGTCTTTGATTGAAAGTGTTCTGGATCTGTAACATAAAGCGATTCAGATGTTATAGTCAATTTCGACACAATCGAATTTTTTGCAGTTTGTACAATTATAGATGGTTGAGAAGTAAAAGTTATGGTAGCGTTCCCCTTAACATGTTTCGAAAATGCACGCAACTGTTTATGAAGTTGCTCCACATCTTGCGTGAAAAGTTAAAGTCGGAATCCCGTAACATGCATAATCGCGATTTTCATGATCATGATGTTCTCGATGTTCACGGTGTTCACGATGTTCCCGATGTTCCGGTGTTCACGATGTTCACGATGCTCTATGATATTCTCTATTATTTCTATCCATTTTATCGTCTCAATTTTCGATTTCTTTCAATCGCAGAATCAAAGATACTAAGAAATGCCACTACTTGCACTACATTATATACTTTATCATTTGGCACCACCTTTTATTACATCAGCACTGATTCCGGTATGATTGTTTCACGAATGTTCACTCTATAGACAAATCAAAACCAAAAAGTAATAAACGAAAGAAACATTATACAATATAAATGTTTTTATTGAACAGCATGTTTTAAAAAATACATAAAGATGCCATTTCTTGACTGGATCTTTCTAACAATTTCAGTTTACTACATTTAGTTACTATTTTATATAAACCTTTACATTTTTTCTATAAACTGTATAAATTACATCTTTTTATTTCATCTACATTTTTTACAAAAGAATAATACTTTGAATATGATCAATAAACGCATTACCACATACATAAAAAAATCTAACAATTCATTTGTCGAATATTCAAATCCATCTTTATAGTATTGCATAGTACACCATTCTTCCTCGGAAAACATAGTTTTATCTAAGTTATTAAACTCATAATTGCACTATTCAAATGATGAATATGACTATGAAATTCATTTATTAAAATACTATTGTATAAAGGAATGTTTAAAGTATATTTTTCGTATTCTTGTATTATGTATTTCCCATTTTTTGAATGTGACACTTCAAATGTGATTTTGTAAAAATTCTATTGATTCTATAGGCCAAATTCCTGGTGATATATCCATAAGAACACACTCATCACTACAAGGATCACTTGATATAAAATACAAATTACTAAGACCATACGTTTTAATATCTTCTAAGAGAATTTCCATAAAAAATTCAGGAATTGTTAAATTTACTTCATTAAAAGATCAAAATAAAATTTACCTTCTGCATATATACTATTTTCAAATGCAGGACAAGATTTACAAACCATTTACACAACAGTCAACACTAGCTCTTAAAGCTGAATAATATATATGTTCCAAAATAATAGAATATAAATCTTTGCATCACTATCAGTAAAAAGATAGATGCAACAACATTAGTGTACTGTGTAACCCTGTAATATTTATGGCTAAACTCCTAGCATCGGCTATACCTTTTTTTAATACATCATTACAAGTCACAGATGATTCTATAGAGCCATTTGCCAAAACCACTAAATCGTAAACAGTTTTTCGTAAATCATCTAAATCAAAAAACATATCACCAAATTTCATAAAATCAATATGCTCACAACCTGCATCATGTAAAATGTTCTTAATAAATTTTGTTAGGTTTACAATGATTTTATAATGTGTACTACAGGTATCACTAGGTATTGTTCCCATATATGGACCACAAATTACATTATTAACTTTAGAAAGTATATATATCAATCACAAAATCTCTAAATACAATACCCATATTTGACGTTTTTAATCCTTCGCATAACAAAGATATTACATCTGCTATTTTTAAACTTGGTGATTCTCCTAGTCCTATTTCTTCTTGATGTAAGTATTCTTTAGTGAACTGTTCTTTCTTGTATTCAGTTAGTTTATTGCATGTAGACGTTGTAAAAAAGGTCCACTTTGTGTCTTCGTAATATCTGATCATAAAAATTTCTGGTATGACTATACAGAAATGAAATCCTTCCATATTTTTTATATGTGTAAAATTTTTCAACAGTTTTAATGTACTAATATGCCATATGTCTAAGTATACAGTAATAAGAGATTTTGTTCCAACGGATTGCTGTATATTTTTTAATTGAAAATAAATCATATTTAATAATAAATTTAATTCTCCTTGATACCTACTCAAATTTATAGACATGCTACTACCAGACATTAATGCGGGAATAATCATATCTCTATTAAAAACTATAAATTCTTCAAAACTAATGTGTTATAATTACATTAACAGAGCTTCATATAGTGTAATTTGAATGGCTTTTGCAATCCAATGTTTCTCATTAAGGATATTGGTAAAACATTTTTATGAGAACATAAAGACGTAATATCTTATCTAATAATTTTATTCCCTTTAAATCATTGAAAGATATTGTAAATATTCCACATTATCAATAGTCGCATAAAGAAATAGCTGTCCGATAATATGCGATAAATTCCCTCATGTCCCATTTATAGAATTAGCTATGTAATCCAAATATATGATACTAGATAACAAATTAGAAATAGATACACAGATATAATTCTCTTATATAATGAATTTCTACGACATAATCGGTAAATTTGATCTCTCATATAACGTTTTATTTCTACATTCAATAAAGTATCACAAATAGTAAATAATTTGAGAGGATCAACATCATATGTAAAATTTGTCTTCACATATAATCGTCCGACGAATTTATCTACTAATGGCGCCTGTTGAATACATTCCACTGCTTCAATGATTGAATTTCGTAAAAGGATCGTATCTTTTTGTGTTTTTATATTTTTTACTAAATTATTCAAGTAATGCATCTGCTTTTACTAAAAATTATTTAAATCCGATTCTTATTGACAAAATCGGTTAACGGAGACCATTGTGACAAACACATTTTTATAAATCATATTTTACGAACGATATATTGTTTTTTATTTCATTATAAAAAATTAGTCTTTACACCAATATCGATATAGAAATCTTGTAATTTTAATACTTGCAATTGTGATCCTTGCAAATCTAAGTAGCTACTTTTTTATATTATTTGTTTCACATTCACGTCTTTTTGAATAGATCCAAACATAAAGATGTATGATTATGTTCAGTAAGAGCATTTATATAGAGATATCGTTCTTTTACGATTTTCTTCTTGGCCAATTTCCACAAACACTAACTTCAGACTTTACAGATGTCAAAGGACATATAAACCAAACTGTAGTACACCATTAACATATTTATGTATAAATGTGACGTAGATGTATTGTAGTTTTCCACCTTGGTTTCCAATCAGGTTCTATCACTACATCTTTAGGAAGCACTAATGGATAAAAATTTTTTTTTAAAGAATCATATATATCACCTTTCATCACACATGATAGTAAACAATTAGTTACAAAGAACCTCATTTGTTACACCCATAACAGATATGTGTTGTATTTCCTCATCTACGTTTATCATATGTAACACATTTATAGACATGGATTGTTTATATATCAATTGTAATAATGACTTCAATGAAGACGGGATGTTATAAGCCTTTAACAAAAGGAAAAAAATACTAAAGAATAAAAATTTTGGATTATCTAAATTTGTTTCATACCTAAACATTAACATTCCTAAAAGTTTTTTCAAATTCCAATAAATGACAAGGTGTAAAACTTAGAGATAATATGCTCTTTTTCAATAGGATGTAAAATCTGTTTAATTAATTTAATTTCATCATATTCTCTATTTAATGTGTCCGTTTTAACTTCATCATATTTTCTTTTTTTGATCTTATTCACCATATCAACCATAATGGAACGACTTGGTGTAAATTTAAGTATTATTTTAGATAATTTGGAAAATGAAATAACTGTTGAAAGTCTATTAATTCTTATAGCAAAAATAGAAACACTCTCTTTATCGGTGGAAGCTTTAAATGTTGACAAACTTATGCAATTTATACAGTATCTTCCAGATAAGTTATATCATTTGATTTTATTCGACAATATACAAATTATTACATTCTTAATTACGGAACCTTGAATAATTCGGATAAATTATTAGGAGCTCAAAAATTACTAAACGAATTAGAAAAAGATGCCTAACTTTAACTTTTGATGAGCAAGGTTCGCAAATGTTAAATAATGCAGAACTTTTTAAAACAATTAAAACTTTAATTGATATGTATACTGATATACAAACTAGAATGACATTTCCTTCTTTTGAGCTCTAACAGATTTTATATGATGATAAATCTATTCAAGAGAAGAGTAAGAAATTCTTTATTATATAAAGGGATATCAGATCATATATCCAATACATTAGAAATTGTTAAACCATTTTTACATTGTCGAATATTTGCTGAACTTATACAAAGCTTATATCAGTCTTTTTACATGGGTATTAGAATCAATCACATACAATGATTTAATAACAGAGCATGATTCATTATTAGATAAAGTATTAAAATGATCTACTGTTACTCATCATATGAAAAGCAAATAAATATCTAATCACAAAATTTGAAACATTAATGAATACTTTAAATGATTATAGTTTTTTGGAATATGAGACAAAGAGTTTAGACTATTCATTATATAATATTAGTTCTAAATTAGTAACTAAAACTTTAGAAGATGTGAATCCAGAAGACTATAAATTTCCAGTACTGAACGATCTTTCCATGTTAAATCATATAAACATAAGAAATATTTTGTTTTATCCATTCTTACAAAAAAACATTAATAACAAGCCTCCTAACAGTTTTAACTTATAAAAACGAAATTCTAAAGATAAATGAATTTTTAAAATCTCTAAATACATATTTGCAACAAAAACCAACAAATAACTCATTTGATACCACAATTTTATTGGATAGGGTTATTCATTTAAATCAGATAGGTTTAAATATTCACACAACTTGGAAATATATTAATATGCTTTGTCTTTATGATAACGATGATCAGGAAATAGAACTGAAAGAATTTCACAATTATTGAGATACGCCATTATGCAATCTTATATGTTTTTCAATATATACATATATATAATCCGACTTTCATTTTTCTAGAAGATAGTGAATATCTTTTGAGTCAGCAAAATTTATGCTAGCCGCTACATTTTGAGACTTGATATTTGGAAAACTATAGAATTACAAATTAATGCTTCCTCATTCCACCGCTATAGATAAAGAAATGTTTACACAACTTACAGAACTGTTATCAGATACTCAAAACAATATATATTCAACGATTTACAATATAAATATAGAAATTTATCTTTCACCTACAATCCTACTATGACCCATGTCACATTACTACTATGACACCATTTAGAGCTACGTGATCTGTTTAAAAAAGTACAAAGACAACAAACATATGAACTATTAGTACCATATATTAATGATAAATTATTCAAACGATATTTTATAAGATATATATTAACACCGTCGACGGAAGAAATTACAGATATGACTATAATGCAATTGAAAAATTCTTTAAACCTTTTTTCACTAACTTCTGCATGTGAACTACTAATTCCAGAAGAAAACAATATTATCTCGCACTTTCAGTATTTGATGAATTTCTCATGTTACATTGAAAAGATAACTATTGGAAATTTTCAGAGACTGTTAAAAATCTATAAAGCAATTAACAGTTATATTAATAAAACATCTAGGAAACAAATCAAACTGAAAACAAAACTAATAGCAGATGCTTTTTATAGCAGCTCACAATTTTTAGCATCCCACATAAATCCCATCTCTGAAACTATTTTACAGGATATTACATCAAATACCAAATCTTACATTCAACATACTCAAATCTTACTGTTAATATTAAACACTACATTTTTAATGGACACGTCCCAAAATATTACCATAAATATAAAAAAAGGTATGCACCATACCACAACGTTAAAAACAACGTACGAAGGTTTAAAAAAGTGATTAATGACGATGACATATACAATAACAAGTTTCAGTATATCTCATTTACAGAGGTCCTTTTACATCAAATAAATAACCTTTCTAAATCCTTTAATGAATGAAAGTAATCTTATGACAGATAAAAAACATAATTAAATTTTTATGAGTCTTTGCCAACCAAGTAACAATTGATATTAACACATTGTTTAATATATTGTCACAATGTGGATTAATGAATGCAAATTTTATAACAACTCTATAATAGAACAGTTTAAAAAAACAATTAAGATAATCGAAGTGTTAAGTAATAATGCAATACATACAAATTCCCTCAGCAATAATAATTGCTAGACGTACGAGAATTGCATACACAGGAAATGGTACAATCTTCAGAAGAAAGACTTACATTCTGATCCTGATATATCTATCATAAATTTTACAAACATATTTGTAGAATCCCACAATGAAAACGATAATTTAAAATATACATTTTCTACAATAGAAATAAAGACTAATAAAAGAATTTCCTATACACGATGTATTTGATGGCGATTATAAAATGCTGAAGATTTTCAAGATTTGGATAAATGGTACGTGAATCATTTATCACAATTTAAAAAAGACATTTTAAAGCCACTACATATATAATGAAAAATAATAGTGGTTCTATAAATCAAAACGATGCACGTTTTGGAAAAGGGCCGGTAATCAATGTATGTCAAATTGTTTTGTTTTCTTATACAGTTTACTTACAAGGTCTTAATAAGACTTGATAAGAAATTCGATTGATACAATTTTAGAAGAAGGAATAAAATTAGATACTAAATCTACAGAGCTATTGCCATCTTTCAACTAAATCTTTACAATATAGATTAGTTTCTGAAATATATAATTCTATTACTACAATTTATGGTAAAACACATCATGAATTATCAAGATCATTCAATGGAACCTTCGATACACAAGAATTGGACGGAATTGTATATTTGGTATCTTTGATTTCTTACACTATACTAAGATAAAAAAACACCTTCTTTTATTGTTATAATTGTTGGAGTAATTGAGCCATTATAATTGTTGACAAGTTCTATCTGTTTGATCCCACTCTACACAAAATTTTCTAATAATTCAGCTATCTATATATGTGATGATGTTTCTGAAATATATGATATAATAGAGAATGCCTACATAGACCAATTTTATTTCGGTGACATTTATATATTTTTGAAACTACTGATTTAGAAATTACGAATCAGAGGCTATACAGTTAACTTTTAAAACATACGATGATATAGATTTATCTACCACCATCGACTCAATGTCCTTTAACTCCCCAAAACGGGAAAATAATAGATGATACAAACATTAGACATAGAATTGAAAAGAAAAATCAATTGGAAGATCATATTAATGAAATAATTTATGTTGGCCAATCAGTAGATCTACTACCATCCATTTATGAATACAAACTACAAACTAGAAAAACTTATGAAATCAATACCTTCTGATAAACTACCTAAATATATAGATTGGTCCATAAAGATAAAAAATATCCATCATCCATTCTCGTATATTTTTATAATAAATAGAGTTTTACAACTTTTTTCACAGTGTGTAGACATCTTCATTGGCATTGAAACATCCTAATCATGACATCATTATTCAAAAAATTGGTTTGCACCATTTAATTTATTTTCCAATAATTTTTTTACATATTACGAAAATTACAACATTCTGAATTAGATATTAGTAAACTGTATAATTCATACTTATCAAAAATAAAGCAATCTAATGTATTATATACAATATTACTTTCTAAATTTTATAAAATTGCCAAACATCATGATGAATTACAATATTCACCTATACACAGCTGGCTATCTGAAGTATTGGAAGGCATACCATTATCCCTAGATGATCTCTATGAAAACATACAAGCATTAGAAATTACAACCCCATTTCCTAAAGATATTATTATGGTTATGTTGTCACCTTCATCTAAACTGAAATTAGCAAAACTGTTGCATGACAAAAGAAAAAGAATTGTTATTTTTTAAAGATAAAAGCAATTCTGTATACGATAATGTAAAGGAATTTATTGCTGAATTAGACATCCATAAAGCAACACCTAAAAAGCTATAAAAAATTTTCCAAAATAGATTTAAATATATCTCACATTCCTAGATATCTACAAGAACCCATTTCTTTTGATGTACAATATCTATCGAAATCCGATTTTGAAAACTTAGCTCTTATGGCAAATGCAAAATGTATTTCCACACATAAAAATTTAGAAGCTGCACTTAATAAATACGTACAATCTAATTATAATACTATCTGCAGTGGGATATTGCCTTTGAAAGAACTACATTCTATTTTATTATTTATTGTAAAGTGTATCAGAAAATAAATACTTTATCGGATTTTGATATAGACATACAAAAAGATACTCTAAACAGTTTTGAAATTTTATACGATAATATACATTATCTACAGTTTGGTTTAATACAATTTTCCTTTAATAATATAAATAAAAAAATATACGATATTAGGAAATTTTGTTGAAAGTTTTAAAGACAAAAATACGAATACTACAGTAGAAGATATAATTCAGACATCAAAAAATGTGAAAACTCATACAGATGCACATCACAACAATCTATGAAAGATCTACTCCAACAACAAAAATACATATTATTGAAATGGACATAGACCCACAAACTATTACAAATGAAATAAATATACAAACAATGGAAAAACATCCTGATGAAATACAATCAATAACTCATATGATTGAAAACATGTCACCTATAAATCTCCCTACCATTTCAATTTCTAAAAAATTTTTCACCTTAAAACATACTATTCAAACAAATGGTAAAATTCAATTACTGTTATATAATAAAATACAAAAAATATTATCATCATTTATAGAAAATTTAATCAATGAAATACCTATCATAGAAGATCATCTTAAGAGTATATGTTTTTTCTCATTGATATGTTCCAAATAGTGACCAATATAAAACTTTTAAAAGATGCAAGCGAAATACTTATAAAATTCGTCAGATTTATCAATATTAAAAGAATGACACATAAAGCGTATTGCGATTCATTGCCAATAATGAATCACAGATTAAAATATTGATGAGTGAACCCTTTGGTTTATTATTTTCAAGTCATTACCAAAATAAACAATATATTCCAACAACAACACTTAAAAAATACTGAAGCCCTTTGGATAGAATTGGTAAAAACACAGAAATAAATAATCCACAAATCTTAAATCAATTAGTTGAAAAGGCACCTACAAAAGAAATTTTTAGAATTGTACAAACCATCTTTAGATATGAAATTACAAAAAAATATGGAATTACAACAAACTATAATGGAGAAAGAATTGTTAAAACAAAAAACAGAAACCACAAAAATTTTTGAAAATGGATTATCACAATTATTACATATACTGGAGAGTAAACAATTTCATCTTTCAACACAAATGGATATACAATTTTATAATAGATTTATTTACCCTGAAAAAACAAATATTGTATTACAATTTATGGATAAATTCAACTCTATCATAGATAATTATAAAAGTGATCTTAAAAACCATATATCATTAATCATAAAAGATTTATTAGATAAAAATACAATTACTGATTTAGAAAAAGACTTCATTAATCAATTAAAATCTACAAATATTGACCCTTTCTTTAAACAGTTATTAAATGCACAATTTATAAATGATACGACTAAAAAATAAAATTGCAAACTGTACAAGACTTATTAAAAACAGTTACTAATTTGCTATAAAAAGATTATAACGAAGATCATTTAGCAGATCTCAATATTTAGAAAGATTTTTAAATTATATAAAAAGATCCTAAAGCAACTAAAAAATGATGAACATTTAATTTTAAAAACAATCAATACGGGAATATAATTGTTTGAAAAAACGGAACATGAAAAAAGCTTTTATGACTACAAAGGACGTATATAAATTAAATTATAATGACGCCGTATTTCAGGAACCTACATTCAATGAACATCTAAAAATATATATCAATAATAGTAATAGTAAGATATCAGACAAGATAGCACATTATAATGTACATATAAAATTACAATTAGAAAATCTTAACACTTTAAACATTTCATTTGATTCTAAATGGAAAACATTTATTGAAAAACAAAAAATAAAATGCCCTTAATTAACTCTACATATAGAAGAACTAAAAGTACATCCATAGATTATATTTTTAAAATACTCAGTGACATTGATTCTTTTAATTATGCCATTTCATTAAAATACTTACGTGGTTACAACAATTAACATACAATGGATATATATTATGCACAGACCTTACCAAAGAAGATCCTAACATATTTATTCCCTTTGACTATAAAAAATTACAAACTTTAGAGCAACAAATAAACAAACAGAAATGTGATACAGAACATAAATTATCTTACAGAATATATCAAAAAGAATGATATGAAAAATAAAAAATGTTATTATCATCTATAGATCCTAAACGAATACCTGTGGTATGGAAGAGTATAATTTAATTCTAAAAAAATAAATACGTTTGACGAAAATCTAAATCTTTTCATTAAAAATACAAGATTTAATCAAACAATATTTTCTCATTTTAAAAGATGTTTCAATGTTTAAGTATGGATTTAATTTAAAAAAAACAATTAGATGACATAACTAAATTATTAACAAACTTTAATGAGCTGCAGAAAAGATACATTCGAAAAATATCCAGAAAAAAATGATGCATATTCTTTCTACAAATACCGCAAATTATATAACAGGGTTATCAGCTTTAAGAACATATATCACATCAAGCAGACATTTACTAAACATTTTAAATTAAAAAACAACCTATAATTTTTTGAGCATACATTTATACCATTAGAATCCAGTATAGTAAACAAAAAAGCAAAATCTGATTTGCATATTAGACTGAAATTGATTGGAACAAAAAAACATGGTTTAAAATACTATCTGTTTTCAATACACACCCTATTAGTAGATGCAATTCTAACCCCATCCAATTTTTGACGTTTATAAAAACATTTTGCTTTAAATTTTTTTGTATAAATTACAAAAAACATATCAATTCAAAAAATAGACCAAAGTATGTTTCTACAAATTTAAAGTAATAATCATTTGTCATATTTATCCGAAATAATACGTGAACACTGGTCACAAATAGAGAAACAGATCTAACAGAATTTTTATTGGACAGACCATTTGTTCTTGATAGAGAAAATACCTATTTTCAATTTCAAATTAATAACGTTTGCACTTTGTCAGCATGGATAGCATTACAAAAGAAGTTACTGAAGAATACACACAAATGCCACTAAATAAATTCATCATTTTCATGTCCAATATGTTTTCCTCAATATATATATGGCATTTTACATCATCCTATAGATCTTTCTATAAATATCTTGATTAGACAATTAAATTTTAATGATATATTCTTCCGTTTTAATATATGGACTAAACTCCAAGCTTATCAATTGATAACATGATGGCTTTTTTGCATCAACATAAGAAAATGGAAACAATTACATTTAAAAAGACAAATTGTGGAAACATGAGTTTTTTGTACAATTGTGTGGACGTTAGGAAAATTATTCATTTATTTTCTGGTTTATTTATTTTTTCCCAGAAAGTTTCTTCATTTATTTATGGATACATTTTGTTTCTTACCCATTTCACACAAAATAATTTTGAAAGAACTATTACAAATATTATGTGAACATTATATAGATATAAACACTATTTCCGTAAATGCAAACTGAAGAAATACATACACATATCAGTACAGGAGAGAACATTTTAAGTACATATAAACCGAAAAAACAAGATAAACCCGTTTTAGAATCATTTATAAATACAGAATCGGTATTAGATTATATTTTATTTTCTTATGTCTGTAACATTGAAATGACCTTTTGTATGTATGTAGATACTTTACCACAGAGCTATATTTTAGTCTTACGACATATTGAAAATACATACAATAACAAAGAATTCACCGACATTGTAAAAACAAGATCCTTTGATTTACAATTTATGTTAAAAGATTCTTGGACTCATAACATTATAGAGCATTCTATCTTCGCTGTCCAACTAGAAAAAATTATAGAATATATACAGAAAATACGTTTATGGTCATATATACCTGCCATTGTTTATACATCTGAAAATCTAATTCATTCCGTTTATACACCACCGGATTCTAGTCCTTCGCAACTATTTAAATTTTATATAAAGAAAGGTTTTGATTTCCCTATACAAGAACATGATATTAGACAATATGTAAATTTCTATGACATACCTAAAACTGTGAATTTTTTTTAACAAACCTATCAGAAACATTGGAGCTTTAAAAATACGGATGATGAAGATGTTATATCTAAACAACAATTACAAACACCTACTTTTTCACATAACAAACAGCCTTTTGTACACAAAGACGACTCATTAACCTTTTGTAATGTAGAAGATCCTCCTGATATTAAAACAACTCAAATCGATCAAGCAAAAAATCTCCACGAATTACGCAAAAAGTTTGCAGTAATGACAAGTGATGTAAATGAAGCATTACACAGAATAAAGAATTTGTATGTTTAAACTTTATTTTTATTGTTTATTTGTTTACCTTATGCATTGCAAATAATCTTAGTAAATCCAATTTATAAGCCGATTGATCGTACACAGACACATTTGTTTTGCAATATTTCACCAATGCACTTTGAACCACAGCATGTTGTATAATGGGACCTTTTAATTGTAAAACATTATTTAATAAATGTTGTTTCTTTCTTTCTTCTTCTTTTTTAGCAGCAGTTTGTGGATCTTCTTTTGCGCCCATCTTGGAAACACCCTGCACGTTTTGCTATGATACAACCTTTACAAATTTCTTTATCTTTTAGATCTAAACACGTTTCCAAAAATTATGTATACCTCTTGACATTTAAAATCAGAATTATGACTTATTAATTTTAAAAGCTTTTTCGTAAGTGACGCTTTCCAATCTTTACAGTAGAATAACATGTTCTAGATGAACATGCTACAATTACATCAAATTTACTTCTATTGTTTAATATTGTACAAGCTATTGGAACTTATTACAGCTTTCCAAGAAATTGTCACAAATTCTAAATCCTTATAAGTCGTATATATTAAGTCGTATATTTTATCTTTATATAGCATTTTACTACCACACAAGGAACAATACATAGTAGCGGAATGCATGCTAAACAAAAAACATTTCCTGTCTGTCTCTATAATAAAACATTGCACTTAAAGAATATCCCGGTGGTATTTTTAATTTATCTTTACCCAAATTTAAACAGTAACCACAATTCATACATATAACACATGCTAAACGATCTTCATTCATAAATTTTTACATTTAGTTTTACAAAGACATACAGGTAATTCTGAAAATACTAGTCACAAGACTGTTCTTTAGTACCGTCGCTAATGCCATTGTTATAATTTTTGGAAACTGTATATCTTCTTCCCTACATAAAGGCATCAAATGTGATTTACTTACAGGAATCATAAAATTGTTCACTAGTCATACAGAAATGTTCAACAATTGTTTTTGCCATAGAAAAAATAAAATTCCCACAAGGTATTTCATCTGTAGCCCCTAAATGACAATGTGAAGGTTGTTTCAATAAGATGGCCTTTGAACTGTCATAATCTTTCAATGAGTATAATTTCAAACATGGAATGCTACAATGACTTGGAATAAGAATTATTAAATTCCTCTCACAGATATGATAATGCAATTCATTAAATTCTACAAGACACGGATTGTCAAACAATTTATTTAATTTTTCAATAGGGTATGTTTCTATTTTTCTTTATTATAGATTCCCAATCTAATATTATGTTATATAGTCGTATCATTTTTAGAACTTTACATTTTCTAAATAACATGTAGAGATATGCAAACAATAAAAAGAAACCTTTCGTCATTACCATTCTTCCGAATTTAACTTTATCTTCTTCTTTTTTTCTTATCATAATTAATCCATAATTCTAAAAATTGATTGTACATTTTATCAGTGATATTTTTATTTAGAAATTTTTATTGGTGACAAAATTTGCAAGGACACAATCCGAATATTTTCACCCATTAGAAAGATTTCAAATGTCGATACTTTCCATGTTTACATAACGGTGATAGTTCTCTTTAAACAATGTCCAATATAAGACATAACTACAAACTAAGAGGAAAATAACAAAATGTAAAACAGGTGATCCCTTATTTTAATTGTCTTCTCAAAATTAAACTGTCGAATGATATTAACTTTATGATTTTCTTTTATAGGTTTTGTGATACATGGAACTTTTTTTTCTAACGTCCGGTATATTCTGTTTCCGATCGCGTAATATACCTTTGAATAAGATTTTTTTGATATATTGTTTTTAACAAAGAATTATAATCTTCTTCATTTTCAGGTCCATAAGAAATAAATTCAACTACAAATACCGCATCTTTATTTTTTCTTATTATACATTTAGTTATAACACCTTGAGAAGACGGTTTAATGAATTCGAAATCAGCTAAACATACAAACAACGACTTATTTACAGTTAATACATTAATCTCTTTGATGCATTCAACATTCTCATTCTTTATCGAATTTGTAAATAACATGACAAAAGAAACGCTACATCCATTATTTTTAAAGATAAAGATAGGCTCGTGATGTGATATATGTATCCACAAATTAAAGAGGTGTTCAATATTATAAACAACATTTACTTTTAACACAATATCACAAACCGGATACTTCGGATTTTTTAACAAAAGGTTTAAATCGGTAATTCTAATATCAGATTCTTCAAGTTTTAAAACACGTTTTGTGATTAAAATCAATTCTCTGTATTCTTCTTGTTTCAAAAGACGAATCATGTTGACATATAATCTATTCTTTATTTAAAGAATCATAGTCTTCTAATATGCCACTTACATTTAAGAGCTTGGTGAGAATAGAAGTTAACATTTTCACTTTTTCTTGTAATATCTCTGAATGTGTACACTGTATATCGGACTCAGCTCTAAATCTATAGAAGCCGACATTTCGATGTCCTACATTTATAAAGTTCATTTTCGCTTCTACAGAAGATAATAACATTTCATACAATTGTGGAAGCATTGGTTTTATATCAATTTCAAAATCGTCACCATAAACTGTTTCATCATATAATTGTTCCAATTTACTTTTACTTTGAAATTCACTCATGTCGTATATAGGTTGGGATTCCTCTTTCTTAACATATGATAATAAAATATTAAATACTATATTGTTTAATTTTGTACTCTAAAATTACAGAACCAAACGATACAGGAAAACAAAGTATAGAATCAGAACTGAATCTTCTTGAACAACGTAATTCGAAGAGCTTCAAACACTTATAACAGCCTTAAATATTGACAAACAATGTAACATTTGTTCAATAATCAATCTTTGTCTAAAACAAGATTACAACAAAATATGGCTTTCCGACTATTCGCTTTTATGTTATAAATGTAACATAACTACGAGAACGACTTTATCTTTATTAATAATCATACAGAATTTTTAACTATTACAAAACGAACATTTCAAAATATCATTTTGATGAAATATTCTCTGATAAGATATTATCAATATTTGATTTTCAACTTCATTTTTTATTAATAGATGCTTTTCTACTAATGATGATTTTTCACTCATAGATGAAAGTATTACATTAAATCACATGAATATCACAAAATCTATCTTATTAGAGAGGACATTATCCCCAATATAAAATTGAAAAAAACATTATTTAAAAACCACAAAAAACAAACCAACATCACCGATAGGTCTTGAAGTCTTAGAAAAGCAAACAAAAGAAACTAAATGCAGATTCACGAAACTAATTTTTTACATGTGGGCCGGAACTAATATTTTTTCACATATACATATGACAAATCTAGCGATAATAAAAAATGATAATCTCAGAAAAATCAATAATGATAGAAACTTAGATAGAGCACAAGGTCCTATCCTATTATCCACGATACCAGTATCTATTACAAAAAATGACACTACTACTATCTGTTTAGCATGTGAACTAATGACCTCATCATTGCAAGATTATAGATTGTTAGATAAAATACGAACAAACATTATTAGTTATTGTAAGAACAGTGTAAAAATGATTGATAGAATAAGTTATGTCTTATCAGAATTGATTCAACAATCAAATATGAATAATAAAATAAAGAAAATGTACTGATTATTCTCATTATGTCACAAATTTTATACAAAATGAATCAGATACAGACCTTGATGAACTGTCTTTTTTAGTATTAAAACAAATTGGTCCAAAAGGACTTTATAAACATTTTTTCTGTGATCCTTTATGTGCCGCAAACATAAAAACCATAAAACCGAATATTTTATTCTATACAACAGACGAAAAACATCTACCAGACCTCAAAATAACAATATGTTATAGGAATGAGTATTTAAGTGTCGTTAATAAAGCAATGTGGATGGCAATACAATTATTTAAGGATTACAAGTATCAAAACCAACTTTTAAAAATAAAACTCAAATTCACGAATTCTTAAAATTTTTTCTGATAATTTTGAAACGAATGATATAGAAACTATAGATCCAAGCTTTACATTGTATCAATATGTCAAAACAATCTGACGTCAATTAACTAAGCAACTATTTACATAAATATTCACCATATAATCATAAGAAAAAATGCAAACCACATCTAACCATGACATCTGAAGATTTATATGAAGTATTTAGAAACAATGAAGATCTTGAAAATAAATATTTAAAACCTTATGAAATTACCCATTACTGGAAAAGATGTGATAGATATTCCATATGATTTATCTTCTCACCACCAGCACAATTGCTCACATTTTTCAATTTATGCTAATGAACAAATTTTCAAGAGTGTTTGTTCAAAATGTAAAAATTATGTAATACCTACCATCTCAGATGCGGCTGTAGCTTTTTTAAATCAAATCTCAAACATTATGCAACATAAAAATTATTTTTATGGATTTCTGGAAAAAACAGACTTGGTGAAATTATCAGCAACACAACCAATTTTGTTTCAAATCCTTTATATAATTTCACATACAAATCCAGATATTTTTAGTATAATGTACAATACAGAAAACTTATTACACATGTTTATAATATTTGAAAACAAGAAGTACATCTCTCCAGTGATACACTAAAACAGATCATGGATATATCTGAAGGATACAAAATTACTTTAAATGTATACGACGAAAATGTAGTTTTATCGGTGCAATGTATAAATATACAGAAAATTACGAACATTCAAGTGGATGAAACAATGCTTTGTCGAAAATTCGATGAATTAGAAATTACCTGACACAGTACATGAGAAGCAATGAAATTTATAAGAAAAAACTTCAATTCACTACTTAATTATAAAATTTCTATCATATCAGAAAATGATTCATGTATGTACAATTTCAATGGTAGTATGCTTAATAAAAATTTTTCTTTTTTTACGTCTTTTGGAAATATTGAGAAATTGCATTAGTCATCGCTTTAGTATTTGATCAAATATTTATCCGCATTTATAGGAATGTTATTCTGTTTCAACTAGGTCTTCTGACAATTCATATAAAGGCATTCTTACTGTCTTCTGAGGAGCTATTAAAATATATTGTACTCTGTCACCTACATGAATCATTTCTTCTTTTCTTAAAGCTCTTTTTTTAACGACACCTAAAATGCGGAAGATTAGGTTGTTTATAAGCTGACACATCTCTTGATAAAGTGTAAGACAAAACTAACATATTTATATCTACCTTATTCTAAACAAAGAATCTCGTGCCTCACATAATTTTTTGCATTAGTTTCTCTAATCCAGCCGGTACACCATAACGTATCACAGAGTCAATAGTCATTTCAGATAATTGTACAGCAGCATTCATAACAACCTCATCATAAAATAATAAATCAATAATCTCTAACACCACTTTTTTAACATATTCACAAGACGTCTTTCGAACTACTTCTACACCCTTGAATAAAATGGTAGATTCTGTCTTTCCATAATATCTTTTTTACAAACCATCATTAATGGATTTAATATTTTCTCAAAACTTAATTTTATCGGTTTTTGAAAAAGAGCATTTGTAATATGTTCGGCCATACCATCACATATCTTTCGCAACACATCTTCTTTCATATTTTTACAATTCACAAACATACTATCAGTATCTCCATATATAACAGTAAACTTAGGTATATTAATGAGATCTTCATCAGTTAAATTAAAAGTAGTCATATAAAATTCTTCCCCTTTTTGCATATGTGTATTAATGTAGTCTACTACGGTGAGTAACATCTTTCGTCCAAGATATGTGACAGTAGAAGCTATTGGAATGCATGGGAGTACACCGTACGTAGTACCGGTAACCCCGTATACAGCATTACATGTAACTTTAACGCAAATTGTTTTTTATCAAAAATCAATTTTAATTTACTGTCTGTACATGATGCCATTTGCTTTTTCACAGCTCTTCTTTTTGCTAACCATTTTTCTAACAATTTACCCAACAATGAAATTCTAACAGTCTTTTTTACAAATTTATACGTCTGATCATTAATTTGCACTTCAAAAATATCGTCTTTATCTAAATGTGATATTGTTTTCTCATCTGTAACATATGTAGTATAACACAAATTATGTGCCATCATGATACTTGGATACAACTTTCAAAATCAAACACTATGGTAGGTGTTGCATAAAAAGCCTACCATAGGATCTATTTCAGTAGCTCCTTGATACGATTGTTCAGTCTTCTCACGATCATGTGAAAAAAAAAAGGTATTACCATATTACACATTTTTGCTTCACTTAAAATACATGGATAGATACTTTGTTGTTGACTTCAAAAATTACTTTCCTAATAGTTATGAATGCTAATTTAGCTATTTCTACAATCTCCAAATGATAGTTTATTTTTTAAATAATTTAACAACCAAATCAGTATCTTGTATACAATATTTACCAACTTTCTGTCTACCTGTAGACCCAGACATAAATTCAATAGGTAGTTGTTTATACGACAAGTCATCCTTTCCTCATCCAAATTTACATTTTAGTCACAGTATTTAATTTATAATTAGGTAATGACATCTTAGCAGTACATACATTATACATAATCTACAGGTATCATGCCAGTACATACCACGTGTCTTAGTTGTAAACGTCTGTTGACTGTCTATAGGAACATAAGTATAAAAGCTTCCATTTTTTAATTTAGTGTATTCCCAATATTCTTCTTATAAATTGAAGACATTCTAGTATGAATGTATTTAAAATCAAAATTATTAACATTATAACCGGTAATTATAAATGGTGAAACAGTTTTTATGAAAATCATAAATGCTAACAATAGATCATATTCACAGGAAAATTCATATATAAAACACCTGGGATATTATCACAACTACCAATAGTGAATAAATGTTTTTCTTCATACTCATCATTAGTATTAAATATAACCACACCGATTTGAATGACTATATCATATGTATTTTCGGCTTGAGGAAAATTTCCACTAGGACTGTAACATTCAATATCAAAAGCCAAACAATTATAAATTGGCCATTTATCATCATTAATATAACTAAGATCTGTGGCGAGACAGTTTAATTCAAAGTTCACATTTTGCTGTTTTTTTTTCATCTGGTTGAAGTATAAACCGTTTAAGATTATACCATCCAAACACTGAAAAATCATTATCAACTAAGAACCTTACTACATTATCTACATTCAATTCATACATGTAAATTTTTTTATGTAAACACTGACCAATTTTTTTCAATGACTTATAATGTGAAAGTAATTTTATATAAATCTTTTATTTTTTTAGTATGAAATCCATATAAAGGAAATTTATCTATACTTTCAACATTAAAACAACATTCCTTAATATCTACATTTTCTAATATTATCTCTTCTATAACATTATTTAAAGCTTCTTTACTTTCAGCTTCACAGTAGAAATAAAAATTCACAGCAAAAATGTTCAAACACAATGTTCCCTTTCCTTCAATCTGTCCAAATGCTTTCAAAATAGTACCTGATGGAATCACATGTTTCCCAAATTGCATTGGTATGATCAAGATCTGAAGTATTGATGTTACAATCTATAATATCATATATATGTACCATAATTGATTCCTCTAAAAAATTTTTTCATGAAATCTTTTTCTTGTTGGCCATTGAATATAATCATTTAAAATATATTGCTGTTCATCATAAAACATTCGTGGTTCTTCGCTGGAATAATTATTAATAAAACCATCTCCACCATTTTTTAGAATAGCTTTCGGAATGATTTGTAAATATCCAATATTAGTCTTTTTTTCTTTTTTTTATAACTTTGTGTACGGGATTAAAAAAAGAAAGCAGAATCCATTTATTCTTCTTCCGGCACTTGTTTATAACCTCGGTACATGATCTGTTGAAGAAGACCTGGTTTATTTTTTTTTTTTAGTTTATCACGCTTATACTTGTCCTCTAAATTTTTAAATGCTCTTAACATTCTTAAAAGATCTTCTCAGAATAAGCTTCACCTTCACTTACATTTAATTTTTTCTATCATATCAAAACCGGATGAAGGTGTGTCATATACAATTGTGGGCGGTGTCTTCTTTCTGGTATAAAATGTTGATCCATATATGGAAATACATAACCCAATGGATTGATGAATTCTTTCTGTACTATAAATATATAGAGAACAACTAAAACTACAACAACTATCCCAATTACTAATAACATACCACACCAAAATGGATTTGTCAAAAAACCAATTATCCCCCCAAGTATATCTCCAAAAATGCCTGCCGCAGCACTTATTATAGTACCTAACCCTTTTCCAAAAGCACCTAAACCCGACAAGAAATTACTAAGACCTACTATGTATCCAGGTGTTGTTGTACCTACGATTGTCTCAATGCTATGTAAAGCGGCTTTTACATTATAATATTCTCGTAATACTGTTTCTAGATCCATGACATTGGATTTTATAATTTCTTCTTTAGTATAAATATCTAATAGTTGGAAATCAGCATTTTCTACAGCTTCTAATTTTAAATCTATATAAGCATCTAAGATGTCTATGTTCTTAATCGGAGTGGAATTAGTATAAATATAGTTTGTAAAGATATGCACCATATCACCGGAAATAAAATATTTAGTACTAGGATTTTCACAAGTTTCTATCCTATGTTTTCCTAAAAGTATTTCATTATCCAATCCTAGTTGTCCATACAGAACTTGCGATGAGTTAGGGAATGTATATGCAATTATTGGTCTTGAATAACATTTATCTTGAGCGTATGTCCCATCATTTTTTTGTATCCTCATATCTCGTATTAATTCTACAGAACTTTGATCTACTATTGTACATTTAGATATAGATAATACGTCTCCTACAAATTTGGCGGTAACAGGTTCTCCATATATCATGGTAACAACAGCTGAAGGATTAATCTTACTTAATTCATGTAACATTGCAATTGTCCTTCTTTGATCGTAACACCACGACTGAGCCAATTGTCTTAATGCATTATTAATTGATTCTTTTAAAGTGTCAAAAGTATATTGTAATTGTAAATATAAACCATCTTGCCGTGTATCTAATTGTACTGCAAATCTCTTTTATGTCTACTATGCGTTTCATTTATAGACATTTGTAAATTTGCTAACGTCTTTCTTACTAATGGTTGCCATATTAAAATTAGATCTCCATTAGTTCTATAAATTTCATAAGAATCAGCTAAATTATATGTCTCATTATATTCTGATTCATATATAGATGCAATTGTTTCATTGACATCTGAAAAAGCACATTTTTGCTTCACATCTGTAATCTCTATTGTTTCTAACGGTGTCACAAATGAGGCCGTTAATTCTTTAGCAATGAAATGATACGTATTTCTATTTTTTGATCTAATGGCATGTTTTAATACAGTCCATTTTTTAGTAAACAGATAGAATTATCTTCATCTTTTATTTCCCAAGAAAAGACTGCATTCCCTTTCGTTAAAAATGCTATCTTTGATATTTCTTGTTTTGAGTCATCATCTGTACCAAAAGAAGATCTCATAGAATAATCTGAATAAGTCTGAAAATTTTTTAATTCTTCATTAAACGTTTTATTATTTTTTCCATCAAAAAACGGGGACGCCTCAATAAATTCACCAGTTGTTAACACGAAATATTCAAAAGGGTATTTTTGATTTTCCAGTAGCATCTGTTACTATACAATTAATAGATGTGGATGTATAATAAGACCATATATTTCCATACCCTATGTAAGGTTCTTTAGTAGTAACATACCTTTTGTTAAATTGTGATTGATACTCTAAAGGCATTAAGGGCATTTTTTTCTTCCTGATTAGTATCCTTGAAAGGCGTGGAATTCTTTTTTAACCCGTTTTCCATTATCCATATATTCACTTTCTATTGTGATCATAGATGAACATTTTCCAATACTATTCACATGATGAACTTCAACCATCGGAAGAGAATATTCTACAAACCGTTCGAGATAACAGATAAACTTCCCAATAACAACGATAACTATCTTGGGTTGTCATTTCTTTTATATACCTAACTGGAAAGTGTGTGCAACTATATTTCTTTGAATACTAACAATATTCCTCATCTTGTTCTGCTTTAGGACTGTAATGATTACACTCAAAATCTTTATCAAATCTGACGATATCAGTATACTTTTGCCATATTACAAATTCTGAATGGATATCTGGTTGACATATATGTTTGTATAATATCAGTTTTATTCACAAATGTCTGATTCTCCAAGCTTTCAACTATCAATAAAACAGTCAGGAACAATAGTACCGTCATATTGCTTTCGTTTTAAATCTTTGAGATTATAAAAATTTGTAATGGTCTGTCTTCTAGAATCTTTTCTAAGACATCAGGTTTTCTTCACTATGCCTAAATCATGATATAAAAAGATGATAAATGTCTTTTGAAATGAAGTATTTATTATCTCTAAATAAGAGCAGAGGACTTTCAGTATTGAAAGTTAATACAAACACAATCTTCAGTTTTATTGAAATCCTCAATTCTCGTGACTTTTAAATGTTTACCAAAAGTGTCTTTATATAGTGCAATTGCAGACACCAGTTCCTGAATAAAATACCACAGCATTTTTTGAGCTTCATTTATATCACTACATTGAGAAAATCGAAAAATTTAGCATATGGACATATCATCCATACTTCTGTAGAAGCAGGTTCTTCAAAACATCTAACTAAACAATCTTTTAAATGAGGTAACATATCTGCATTATCACAACCATACGCACAACAAACATTAAACGGTAATGGATATGTATCGTTATACATGTCACATAAAGGACCCGTAATTAATTTATACATTTGTTGACTTAATTCTGGTACTAATTCTTTAGGTATACTCTTTTTTAACAAATTGTTTTTATATAAAGATGATCATCATAACTATATATGTCATGCAAGTTTTCTATATTTTCCATCATATACGTATTACAGGAAATAAAACTATACATAAGTTTAGACAAAATATCAAAAATTGTTGATCCCAAAATATTCACATTAACAATTTTTTCTATAATACCTTCCTGTTCTTTGATGCATGTCATTATTTTATTAAAACCCATTTCTGTGGGATCTTGTTGAAATATGCTCGTTTCCTTATATTAATTTCTTCTTGTACGTTATGTTCTTGTAATGCTGCTTCTGTGTTTAATGATTCGTCATCCTTATTTCCACATTTTTCCTGTAACTCAGTAATTATTGCTTCTATTTTCTTTTTAATATCATCTTCACATGTGAGTTTTGAGAACATAGCATTCTCTTTTCTAGGTTTTTAAACTTTCATGAATAACTAAATCAATAATCCTGGATGGAGAAATAAAGACAGATCCTAAAAATAGTCTTTCAGAATTTGTCAAATGACCATCATTAATTGAAAAAATATCTTCAGCTAATTCACCATATAAACGTAGAGAAATCTCATCTTTTAATTTTTTGTAAAATAGATGACATGAATTTATTTGTTGCAATGTAGTGGATAAATCTTTAAGAATAGTTTCTGATGTTTTAGACCAGTAAGTAAAATCACTCAAAGAATAAATAGCATTAGGAATTTTAGTAAACAGATTATATTTATTCAGTGTTTCTTCTGCTATATTAATGTGCAATGGATTTTCTTTTTCTTTTTTATTCAACAAATATTTTATATGTTTAATGCAATTATCGATATTCGAATTCAAACCAATACTATCAGAAATGTCTTTTTCTATAGTCTCAATATTATTTTCTAAATCAAAAATAGGTTTATTTACAGTAATATGGTCACACAATCGCCCCTTTTAAACGTCTTTTTATAGAATGACCTTGATTAGGAATAACCATTAATTCATTGTAACATTTCAAACAAGCTGTAGTTTCTTTATAAATGTCAGGAGAACAAACGGTACTAAGACCACATATACCTTCTAAAAAATTTAGAATATCTTGACATATTTTTTAAACCTGTTTCAGTAGATATTAGACAGAAAATAGAATTTAATTTACATATAAAACCTCTCTATTTCATTAATAGTAGAAAGAAAAACAGTTATATTTGTATTATCTACAAATCGTATTTCTAATTGAAGATGCCTCTTACAACTCTTTAAATCCAATATATTTTCATAATAACTATTTCTATCATTATCTAATCTGAATTTTTCTAAAGCATCATCCATCTTTAAAAAGGTTTTATACAAACTATTCAATACAATCTGTAAATGTAATGTTATTGATAATGGATAGACCGAATTTTGTGCAACAATCTCTTTATATACATTTTTATGTATATGTAACACTGCAATTCCATTTTTCTTAAAATTTCTCATATCATTTATGATAGTCATGGGATCACAAAATTTCAGACATTCCAAATCTAAACAACATTCATTTAACTTTGAGAATAAAACACACATACTCTGTAAAGTATTCATCTTTATTATAAATTGCTTCTATCTTTTCAATGTTATTTCAGAGCCTACACTTTTTAGTCAGTGGTTCTTCTGAATCGTCTTCTGCATTCTCAGTTTCTTCCACATAGTCATCATTAAAATACTTAGAAAAAATCATACGTGTAGTTCCTCTTCCTCTTTTTCAGAATTAAAAACAATTCTAGCTAGCAGCGAAAAATCGGTGATGCCGCTACACAATAATTGATCTATTTTTTGAGATATGTTCTGTGCTAATTCATCTCTTTCATCAACATAAAATATTAGATCATCTAAACTAGGTTTTTCTTCTCGTCCTTTCATTATTTCTGATATTATCAAATATTCTGCATTAAAATCTCCTAACGGACTCTCAATGTACGACAATATTTTTTCTCGTAACAATTCCGCTTCAAATACATTATTCTCTTTGATTTGTTTCTTCACTATGAAATCGCAACAACTTTGTAGCGATGACAAATTTTTGTCGTAAATATTTGAAATCCTGCATGTTAATAGATGATGAATTCAAATACCTATCAACACCGTTACCCATGAAGAAACTTATCTGTGCAAAGTGGAAGATTTCTTTGCTGGTTACACTAGCAAATTTTTCTACAGTCAAACAGAATGTCAAAATCGATCTTTGTGTAAACAGATTTGTAAATATTGGCTCTTTAGTTAATGATACTGCAACTGGTGGTTCAACACCCTCAATTTTCATTTTTTTACAAGCTAATACATATTCTTGTATAGATCCAAAACAAGGACTCTCATTTAATAAAATAGGAAAGAATGAATAATTCTGATTACACAATTTAGAAACTAAACCACAAAAACTAGTAATGTAATTAGTAAAACCTAGATTAGTTAGAAATCTACTATGAAAATAATTATCTATCAAAGCTAACATACATTCTGGTTGATTATCAACTAGATCACATGTATCATAAGTTTCAGTAATATGGATGACAGTTTTTAAGAATACATTAAAATCTTCTGCATCACCAATATCAACACTTTTTGGTAATGAGTTTTGACATACCCGTTGCCAAAATTCTAAACAAGACATAGATATGTCTGGAAATAATTTTTGTGATATTTTGAAAAGCAAAAATGACAAGCATCCACTTGCTAAGTTCTTTTTTTGTTTAGGATTTTTTTGAAAAATGAATTCGAATTTGCTCCTTTGATACTTCTGTTAATAGGCTTATTTTTAACTCTTATTTCTTTTAGACAATTTACAGATAATTTTATAATTTAGTTTGGGAACACATTCGAACATATTTCTTTGCTTTGTATAATTCAAAGTCCATGAATTCTTCCATATCCATGTTATTAGTAACTTTATAACTTTTCATGTTAAAAAAACCCCTCTTTAAATGACTTGTATGAAAAGTTCCATGTAGAGATTGAAATTGTTGATTTAGCCATCTAGATATTGGACCACTTCCACACGGTCTATCAAGAACGTAATTTGTTGCAGCAGTAAGGGCAATGTGTTGCAAAATCAAAAATATTGATTTGTAATACATGAAACTTAATACAGGTGAAAAAACAACACTATAATGACTAATATCCAAATTGAATGATTGAACAGCATTTTCCAATTGTTCCTTTGGAATCTGATTTTTTTTCATTTCCATAACAAATCTCGAAACAGTATCATCCATAAAAGCAAAAAGATTCTTTAAACTGTTTGCAAATTCTCTTTTAGATTTAAATGTAATCATGTCTTCATTTGTAGTTGTATCAATTATAGAATTTCTTTTACAATAATCTAATATCATTCCAATATACTTAAATCTATCCAAGGGTGGTTCAACCCCATCTTTAACAGATTCTTTATCATTATTATTTTTTCTTCCAAACCCACCAAGCGTATCTGCATCACAAAATTTACGTGTAAACAAAGTTAATGCAATTGGTTCTTTTTTTAGTTGTTTTGGAATAGGTGGAAATCTATTTGCAACTCTTGTGAAAGCGGTCCCTATACACGTATGACATGTTCTGCCATTACAATATTCACACAATTTAGAGGCACAGTTCACAATATAAGAAAAGAATTCACATTCATTTCCACCCGAACTGTACACACTGGTCCTATTTAGGTTCCATGTTATTTCAGATAATAATTGAGGACTTGTTGCACAGCCCCCGCAAGATGGAAAATGTTGTACTTATCATACCGTTCACGTACAGTATTTTACATAGTATTCTATTATCATTGTAAAAATCTTCATGTAAACAATTGAAACCATTTTGCAAAATGTATGGATTTTAATAGATTTTCTTGTGTAAGTAAATTTGAATTATTTTGCTTTGCTTGATTAAGATATATTATTTTTGTACAATACAGTATAGAATTTGTAACGAATACACTTGCAATAATATGGCTAGAAATCATTAATTTAAAATCTTTCAACGCCTTCATTAAATCCTCATGATCCTCTGCATTTTTCACAAGAGGCCAATCTCTAAAATTCATAGTCGCACTAGGATCATAGGAAGAATTAAAATATTCTCCTCCATAACTGAATGCTGTCTCTGTAACTATTGCATCAATTAGCATCAAATTCTCTTTTTCGATTGGATTTAACTTTTGACCTATAAAACCTTGATATAATTTATGAGGTGCTAATAAGACAGTCTGTTCTTCATCAAACATAAATTGTCTATAACCTGCTCTAATCAATTCTTTCACATTATTCATACGTAATGTTAAACCAAAAGACGTGAAAGTATAATAAAATAAAGTTTCACTAAGTTTTTCAATATACAGACCATTTGTTTTTACAAAGTCTCCACATTCTGTGAAAGGACATTTTTGATTTTCTCCATCTTCAAAAAGATTTGATGAATAAAGTGGGATTTTGATAGCACTTAATTTATCTACCTGCACGTCTGTTTTTTCTTCAGGACAAGGAATCAACAAACCACCATATAATGCTTCTTTTAGACCCATGCAAACCACCACATATGCGATATAGTCAGATTCATCAATATTTAGATTTTCACACAAATTTGAAATATCTATTTCCGGTTTATTAAACGGTTCAAATTCTTGTAGATAAAAAACTGCTCGTGCTTTTCTACATACTTCATCAATATTGCCATGATCTTCAACATATGTTAAAATCTGTTCCGTTCCATGAAAGATAAATGCCGTTGGCATGAAAGAACTGATTTTCGTTACAACGGAACCGTTGCATTTTGAAGTGGAATCTTTGCAGAAAATGTAAATTCCTGTTTCTATAAGTAAATTAATCAATAATGGTGCAATCACAATTTTAGTATTTTTTCTCGCAAAGAGATAACAAACAAGTATTTCACATATTTCATTATTCTTTGGTAAAAAATATAACCATGCACCCGGTTTCACTGGAATAGAAAATAGAAATATCAACATCGTCAGTCATTTTTATCAAAATAATGATAAAAGTTTTTTTAGAAATATAAGTAAAATATTAAATACCTTATTTTATATAGTAAAAACACGTGATGTGATACGTCATTACAATAACCACAAACTTACATATGTAAATATTGTTGTAAATCGTTCTTATACTCTATATTCTAAGATACGATTTAAATATATCGTCTTTTAAATTTGCCGATTTAAAGAAATCGCTCAATGTTATTACATAATTATGCAAATGTGTATTAATATTCATACACCACAAACCACTTCCGCTCTCTCTTGCTGTAATAATATATATTATAACTATTAGTATAATATACTATTGTACCAAGAGAGAGCGCTGGTAAGTATACGCCCAGTAGTATTAGCATAACCAATCATCGTCTTTGCATGGCTATAAAACCATCGCTGTTCAACAGCATCTCATTTGAAAGAAGATAAAGAATACGTACAGATGAAACGTTGAAATTTATTTAGTATCTTGACAAAAATCATCATCATAATCTAATTCCATTTCTTGTATGATCCATCTACAGGTGATTCACATTTCATTGTCTCAAAATCCATATCTGTATCAATTGAATTCTTTTTACATTTATCGTTTCCAGACAATTTACTTTTCTCATTTACAATATTTCGTTTGTTTGATTACTTTTATCTATTCTTCCATTTGATTGCTTTTCGTCATTACAACTTTTTAAATGACGATAATTCTGAAGACATTTCTGGGATTTTTGTTACTTCATTAGTATCTTTTTTCAGGATATACAGAAAAGAATAAACACGGTTTCAAGGACTTAACATTCTTTCAATTCGAGTCTGACATCCAATATCACCACACTGATGCTGTTTCAGTTCTTCATATATCATCTTTCTGATTATGCCACATTCATATTTTTTCAATTACACCATTCATATCAAAATCTTTCAGAAATTGTGGTCTTTTAGTTTGCAACATCTTAAATTTCAACTGATTAATAGCGGTTGAAAAGTTAATAACAATAGACATTGCTTGTTGAATAGCAAACTGAAATTCTTCCGGTGCTTTGTTTTTGCATTTCTGTATCAGAACAAGGCATATCATAATCATTTACGATTTTTTCCACTTAATTGTTTAAATGTATGAAATTCAATAGCACCTCTATTAAAATCATTGAAAATGCATGTTAATTTTAACAGATTGATCTTATTAAATAATCCAAATTTCATCATTGGAATAGTATGCATATACATATCATAAGGATTCACAGGTATATTATGGATATGATGATATTTTGCATACATCAAGCATTCTTCCACAGTAGTAATTGTATATGCAAGAGATGGTGAATTGCTATATGCGTAAATTCTTTCACCCAACAAGTCCCGACTTTGTTGTCTTGATAAAGAGTCCCAAACACAGTCTATATTGAAATAGTAAGTCCGTTTTAGGATTTCATCTTTGTGCAGATAGATCTTTTCATGAGGTCTGATTACCTTATCGCGGATTCTGGTCAAAGGATCTCGTGCTTCTCCCATGTATTTCCTTAATCCGAATGATTCTGCCGAGTATTCAGTCAAAGAATATGGTTTTAAAAGATTTTTCTAGATTATTTGATTGCGATCTCTTTTCTTCTTCTTTTTCTTCGATGAGTTCTTTCAATTGAGCTAATTCATTTAAACTCAAAGCGTCTAAATTCTTCTTGTTCAGAGAACAAAATTAGAGTATTCATTTTTTCTTAAATCGATACGATGGTCTTGAATATGGCTTGTCAAAATAGCCACGTTTATTACCTCTGTAGTCTTCCTTAGTCATTTTAGGTCACGCCGTGAAGAGCAAGCACCACGACTGTCACTCATCTTGTCAGCTGTCAAAGAATGAATAAGAACTGTGGTATCAGCACCATACTTTTATAGTCAAAAAGCACACTACACGTGATTCATCAAAATTTATACCTTTATTTGTTAAATCGTATTTACAAAAGTCAGCATTTTATAGAAATGGATGTATGAACTTGCTTACTATTTGATTGACACTTTGCAGCAAAACATGTACTCCATAATAATACAATGATCTTATTATAGTCCGGTTTTAATTCTAAGAACACTTTTTACATTCTCCCTATTGCCTTTGTGATCCCTAACAATACATTGAAAATTGGTTAAATTCCCAAAGGATCTTTTTTTTAATTGTATATTTCTAGGATCTGTTATAAAAAATGATACATCTACAAATTGATTACAAATCCTACTAGAAAAATTTGCTTGAATTTTTATTTTTTAAAATTGGCCATGCTATACTCTTGGTGAAGAACAACATTCTTTCTTCTGCAGAGAGTATATTACTTGTATCTGCTAAAGCAGTATTAATCAAAAATTCTAATGTAGGTAATTTTTTTTATAAATTGTTTAGATTTTAATTCCATGAAACTGCTATTTTCATCCATACACCCTTTATCTATTATTGAATACACAACATGTTCTATCTCATCGTTCTTATCACCATGATGTAATAAATTATTGATATTGAAATACATTTTCACTATAGATTTAAAATCATCTTTTTCTTTTCAGGGATAATAAATATAGGAATCAACCTATTATATAACTGTCCTGTAATAGGATCAACTTTATTCATAAAGGCAATCTCACACTCCTTCCATTATTATAAATGCCCATATCGATGCAATTTCCCAAAGACGTATAATTACTTAACTGAGTACATAACTCTAAATCTAAGCATAATGCGTGATTTAAAATATGAGCTAAACGTTTTAAGACTTTTTCCCTATAGCTGCGATTTTGTGTGGAAATGGAATAGATATTCTAAATCCCAATTTGTCTTTACAACAACAATATATTCCTTCTAAATTCTCATATTCATTTTTACTTCTATCACAAGTACTTTTAAAAATAAATACAGGTATGTGTCTGTATCTATCATAGGGAACAATTTAGACCACGCATATACGAAAATAAGTCTAATCCTTCTGCAAACATTAAAAAATTCATTTTTGTAAAGGCACATTGTTTTTGCAATGTGAGGTCTATATCACATATGAAATTTCTAACAGGTAATCTTTCATTATATAATTCATGTCGTGATAAATAAAACTGCTTACATAATATTTCTGAACTTACATAAGTTTCATCTAACCATATATCATATCTGTTAACGCTTTCATCAGACAAATATGTTGTTGGAAGTTCTTGTAATATTTTTTCAAAATTCATACTTTTATACCAATCTTCTTGTGAGACTAGGCAAAATATATGTCTATTACGCGGCAATTCCATTCTATAAATAGGAAAAGGTCCATTATTTTTTAAGATGTAATCACGTCGTTTTATAATGGCATCATTGATAATGACAATTTTATTTGATGCAGTTAAAGACAATGCACCTTGAAGATTTGTAGTAACTGGTGAAAACAACCCTTCTCCATTTTTATTATACGATTCTATTTCTTTTGTAAATTTTCAGATGTTAAGTATTTTGCATTAAGATTTCCATCTATGGGATAGTTGTAATTAAAAAAAGTTGGAATATGTACTTTATAATACTTTACAGAAATATAATTTTTAAAATATGTATCTATATTAAAATACTGGTGGATTGTCTGCAATAATTCAGTTTGTAAAGAATGCCCCAAAATATATTTTTGTTTTTGACATTGACATTCTATAGCAATGTCTGGATCGTATTCCGTTAATTTTGTATACTGTAATAATTTTGTTTTTCAAATGCAGTATTATATGCAACATATAAATAATTCACTCTTAAAGTTTTCGTAAAACATGCAGTATTTCTAAATGTGTCAATTTCCTTATTTATGAATAAAATTTCTGCGCGGTCGCGAGCATTTTTTTGTTTAGCATATTTAGCAAAATTGATAATATATTTACGAAATCTAGATTTTAATATAGTTTTCATAAAATCCAACATAGATGAATATACAGATATGTTAGTTCCAAAATCAGTCAGGAAACATGAAACATAGTCTTGTATTGTTTGTATTGTACTCTTTTGTCGTTCGAACAGATAATACGATATAGTTAAAATAAAAATACCTTCTAATTGACCATACATAGAAAGAAACCAGAATGGTGATGATGAGTAAAATATCTTGCATGTAAGTATTTTAATACGTTACTTTTATTAAAAATAAACTGTATATTTAAATTCCACTTCTTTCTTATCTTTCATAAATGGTTCTAATATATCTTTATATAAAAATTTGGTTTCTTCATCGTCTAAATTTTCTACAATTTTATTTAATGGAATAGGTTCTAAAGCATTAATGTATTGACTTATATTTAAACCTTCATTGTTACAGACAAATACAGGAGATATTCTCACTGACTTATAACATTTTTTGAGTTTGTAGACAAAAAAACTTTTGTTGGATGGTTTATAATTTATCAATAGATGATAGACAAAATGATCAGTAGGTAATTTTAGTTAAAATTCCAAAGATTATATTTGCAGAATCAGTATCTGTCGCAAATATAACTTCCGTCATAGTTTCAGATATAGACTTAACATAACATGTATATATATCTATAAAGAATCATGGGAAAATATTTACGAAATTATGTCCTATAACGTCACAAAATGATATTGAATATACTCCTAATTCAAGATGATTACCATACACAAGAATTTGAGACATTTATTGATGAAAATTACAACGCTCTTGGTATATATAAACATGATATTATAAACAACAAAAAAGAAAATGAAACATTTTCATATTTGCTAAAATTAATACCAATTTATAGAAAAACAAAACTACGCTTTAAAAATAATCGAAGAATCTTTACCTAATTCTCCACCTCATTTAAGATCCTTTATTTATAGAATATGCTAAAGCTAAAAAAGTGCTTGAAACATTGGATGTGATATTTATGAAATCCCTTATTGAGAATTTTCCTTTTCAATAGACAATTTGAATCATTTAGTTGATAAGTTTGTAACTGATCAGAATACTTTATGTGATTTAAGTAAAATTAATAATCTCATTGAATTAGATGAAGAAAATAGTAAGAAATTATTAACAGAAGACACACAGACCGATATTATGAACCTCAAAAATTTATTACCAGATCCACCCGTAGAATTACCATGTATGGAAGATAATAAACATACAAAAATAGAACTTCGTAATATTCTCAGTTTTTAAGGTAAGTTATTTTATTATTCAGGCTATCTAAACACACTATTTGAGACACTATACTGTTACTGCAGAATGTTGACACGAATTGTCCTTTCGTAAAGAAAACTTTTGCAATTCTTGTTCCCGTAGGTAAGAAAATTCTTCTATTACTAGTATTGTATATTTTTATTTTAAAATACTCATTTTGACCAAATATACAAGGATCAATGATAATGCCCAACTTTACAATATCATCATCCGTTAAAACAATAGCTTTTAACATATCGCCACAAACATAATATAAATTCGTTTTTATATAAGAAGAATGACTTACTTTCCATGTTCAAATTGTTCGATAATTGTATATAAAAAAATGGTCTATTGGTTTATCAAAATTAAATGTTTCCCAAGGTTCTGACAAAAATAAGGTAGGAAGTAAATTTTCAAACATAATTTGCTTTGGTGGTATCATTTCTGGATGATCGGATAAATTTAAAAGATTTATTTTCAGGTTAACCTTTCCTGTAATAACGGTAGTAATACACTCACACATACAATTCAAAATTGTTCCAGTCATTAATCCGATTAAACCATGTGGAATTTGAAAACTCACATTTAAAACTAATTGTCTTGTCTGATGCAATGGAATCCAAATAATCTCTTTGTTTATTAAGCTAATATCTTTACCTTTCAATGAAATGTTCATTCTACTTTTTACAGTTTGTGTTATATACAAAAAATGTCATCTTGTGTATTATTTCAACTTTAATTTGTTCTCTAGATATAGTGTTTATTGTTGTGAATTTTTCCATAGAAGTTGGTACTTCTATATTTTGGTTAGTAATATACCCAAAAATGGAATCGTAGTCTTTTTCTTTAGTAAAGGATTTACCAAAATATCGTTTTTATGTCGAATGTTGTAAGACATGGCCATTGTGTATCAGTTAAAGGTAGAGAATCCGCAATATTAATCCAAATACTGTTATTATACGCATTCATATTTTTATAAAACGTACTATTGAACATAATTTTATAAAAAATGTCGTTTCTATTCATTTTCAGACACTTGAAAAAATGAAGATGTTTAAAAAAACAACAATGTATTTGTAATTCTACTTATTCTTATTGAATTTGGCTGTGCCGAAGATTTTTATTCGTCAGAGTGTAATTCACACAAATTTGAAAATTAAGTTGACATCCTTTTTCAACTATATGGGTATTAGTTGATGTTTTCTTTCTATTATGTGCTTTTATAACATTCATGAGACACTGGTGTTATAGTGCTTTTGTTCATACAACCACTAAAGGATACTAATTTGCATATATTGAATACATTAAAGTTCACAAGGCAAATAAAAACAATAAACAATCCTTCCTGTGTCATCATTTATTATAAACATATAAAATGACTAAAAACTTTTAAATATTGTTTATTAGGTCATATGATTATACAATAGTTGTTTTTGTTGTGACATGAGGATGAATTGTATTCTTCAAAGTAGAAATGGATGTATCAGTCTGTTCTGTTATTGTAGATAACTTAGTCGTTTCGTTATTCGTAATGTGTGATACATCAATATCACTTGCATTAATGTTAAAATTTGATGTTGTTATATTTGAAATATTTTCTATATATGATGTTTGATTAAATGACGATGGTGTGGTGCTTGAAACTTTTTTTTCAGATATGGTTGTTATATTTTTATGTGATAATGTTGTGCTCATATACATAGGACTAGAAGTTATTGTTGTTTTATGTCTTTCGTAGGGTTCTGTAACATTTGATGAGATTCTATTTGCCGTGTTTTCAGGGGAAATATTTACTGTAGTCTTCGAAGTATTAATTGTGTTCGTTGAAAAAAAATGTCTGTATCATTTACTAGTGAAATTTTCGTTTTTTTGTTATTATAGGGATACTCGTTGTAGTCAATTGTGTTTTAAAAGTATATGACATACTCGTATAAGCTAATGATTTTGATGTAGACTTTTCAAGACTCGTAGGATTTGTGGGTGCTTTTGTCATTGTGATATTTGATACATTTAAAACATTCTGCGTTATTTGCTCTGTAGTCTCCATTGTTAAATTTTCATTACAAGTAATGCATTCAAATGTTTTGTTTTTCAGTAATTTGTATTATAGATATTTTTGGTATTGAAGCAGAACTATAATTTACAGTGGAATCATTGATAGTTATGCGATGTGTATTTACACATTAATAGTTGAGGACAGAATTTCTTTTTCTAAATCAGTTGATGGTGTGAAATTAAAATTATTTCTATTATATTGTATGTTTTTTATTGTAGTAGGTTCTGTTATAAGTTCATAAGATTCTGTGCTAATTATACTAGTGCTTTTTCAGTCTTTATTGTGGACACATGCAGATTCTGTAAGTATTGTGCTAGCACTACTGGATGTTATAGATGTTGGATTGGTATTTGGGATATAAGTAGTGTTTGTGTGGATGTACCTTTGTTTATTGTGGATATAGTACCATTCGTAGTAGGTGTTATGGATGCGAAAGTATTAGATGTTAAAAATGCACCTGTTGTTGCATTTTGACTGCTCGCATTATGTGTAGTTAGCATGGTTGATATTTCACTAGGTACCACAGTTGTTTCATTAGATAAGAAAGATGAAGTAGTGGTATAAGTGCTATGTGTAACTACATCGGTTGTACGAGCGTCTATTCTCTTATCTATAAACAAAGAAGGTTCTATATAGGTTTCATATCCAGAAATATTAAACATTTGCAGAAAATACAAATCGTCCTCATAAAACTGGATATTTCCATATTCTGTAGTAACATTTTGCTCAGAGAAGAATTTAGAAATAGCATCATTGCAATTAATTTTCAGAATATGATAAAAAAGTAGATTATGATATGTTACAAATTGTGCTGCAGAAACATTGAGAAATAGAGTAGTTATATCAAAAGTAAGCTCTTTAAATTTCTCTGTTGTAACTTTATTTTCAATACCAAAGAATTGTGTTGTCAATATTTCTATAGGTAAAGTTTCTATGCATTTAAAAGAATCAGTTTGGAGGTACAAATGTGAAAAAAAATAAAAGAAAAAATCCTACTATTAATATATAATGGTTTTCTTAATTTCATAAACTTAATCTTCCAATTTGGAAAATTTCTAATATCAACAATAACCATTTGTTTTAAACAGTTGACTTTATGCCGTATAGAAACTTTTAAAACATGTTTAAAGCATCGTATGGTGTAGAAATCTTGACATTGATTTGTGATGGTTTTTTTAAATTATTAAAAACACAGAATCCGCTGGAGATAAATTCGTCTCATTTTGCATAACACTATTTAAAAAGTTTAAACCGTTCACATCTTTTAACTTAATTGCATGACTCTCATACAGATAAAAATATTTAATAAAGAAATTATTGCAAAACTATTCATCTTGCTTTATACGATTTACGACCTTTAATTTATTTTGTTTTTTTAGGTTTTTAATGGCATCTTCCTGTTTTTTCTGTTGGACCATCTTTATAAATATCATCACTCTAATACTTTTCATATTATTGATAATAAGATGTATTATTGATTCAATGAAGACATTATAACTGCATCTGCATTTATTCAAACATTTATTCCAAATAATATTACAGCATTTTCGTAATTCTATACACAATTAGAATACCAAGAACTATTAAAATGAAATATATGAAACCCATTATAATTGAAGATTCCGGAACATCTTGTATCATAAATGTATTCCAATATACTTCCATTATTTAATAAAATAAATGATGCAATCTTGGACTTTCTGGTAAATAGCCTTTATCAGGATCTAGAATTGATTTGAAAACAGTAGATGTGTTTATATATGTACTTTATAAAAAAACCGTCTATATCATCATAATGTTATAACAAAACATTCAGAAAAGATTTTTTCAGCAATATCCAAAGTATTATTATATACTTGTATCAATTGTCCAATGGTATATTTGTAATTACTCTTTTTCACAAGTATCGTTTTTTTTTTTAATGCTGTAATGATGATGTTATTATTTAAACCGGTACTAGTCATTGTATATGCAACTCCTTTATAAGGTATGTGGATGATACTATATACACATAATCTTTTAATTCTAGTACTACAATCTCATCTTTTGAGAAAGACAAGATAGAGTGGAAGAAATGCATTCAAATCAGTTGGTTTATATATTTGAATAATATTATGTAATTGTTCGGCCTTGTTTATAGTCGGATATGTTTGCAAAACCCGATTAAAAAAATATTTAGATAGATCACGTCTACCTACAACGCAAGGACTAAACAGAGCATATAAATTATTCTTAATCAACCTAGTATTATTATTCCAATCTAACATTTCTTGCACATCACATAGGACTGTCATACCTCTCTGTATTAGCATTTTATCTTGTGTGTTGATTTTTTCCATTAAAGAAAAAGATAAGAAATAAACTAATGCGGGATTTCATGTCTATAGGTAAATAAATATGTCTTTCTTGTAATATACTGACTATATGTAATATTTTATCTATATCATCTTTTTCAAATCATGGTTTATGTTAGCGTATATAAAAGGTATCAATAGATATTTTTCAACATCATATGTAATATAAGGTATTATGAATTTTTCTTCTTCTTCTGAAAGTTTATAAAAATGTTCCGTTTCTATCATATTGAATATACGTATAGAAATTGTAGTAGAGAAACATTTTTCTATAAATAATTCAATTTTAACATAGATACATATTGTTCAAGAATTACTGATCCAAGAGTATAGTCATTCTGTATTAAAATGTTCCTGTGTATATAATGCTAATCCATATACAAAGAATAGTTCGTGCCAAAACTTCGTATATTTGTTACAATTTCCTGATAACATTGTTAGTGTAGAAACAGTTTCTAAATGGTTTATGACATTTTGTAATTCCATATATTCCAAAGTATATAAAAAGGTAAACATAGTTTTTATGAATGATAATTCTTTTAACATTTTTTCTTCAATCAGTATTAGTAATCTATGATTAACAGTTTTAACAAATGTAAAATTATCTTTTTTATATGGAAATTTAAAGTTTAAACACTCACAATGTTCTAGTATGATAGTGTAATTCAAATTATTATATAAATCTACCTTATATACAAACATACGTCTGGAGAATGAATACGTTATTTTTCCAAATGAAGTATCAATGTGCAATTGTTCACATGGCATTTCAATTGGAAAAATATGGGATCATTAGGTGAGTAAAAAATTTGCAATTACGAACAGATACATTTTTCTTTTCTAATGTATTCAAATAATAAAATTTTCCATCTGTATACCATGGATCTCTAATTAATGTCGTGTTAACAGGTGCGGTAGTAACAAGTGACGGTTGTCCAGTGAATGTTGTTTTCATGTTATCAATTTGATAAAAACGATTTACATGTTTCCAATAATCTTCGTTAGATTGTTTCAGATCAATGCTATCAAATAAAAATGTAGTCATCCAGGTTCCGAATACACATTTTGGAATTTGATATGGTTTTTTTTCATGTTCATGTTTATATGGAAAATAGAAATTAATAAAACCTGCTTCTTGTTCTATTGGTTGTTGTCCGTTTAAACTACATTTAGTAGAATTTTTTATTATTATTTCTTCTGCTTTAGCATTTAAAAAAACTAGCTTTATTAAAACTAAAAAAGCCCACATGTTTTTTTCTACAGAAACTTTTATTGTGTTAGCATTTATAGATACTTAAATACAATATATCGAGGACACGTATTCTATTTTAAATTTTAATTGTACGCATCAATACGGATAAATGAGCTCAATATTTCAAAATTTACCACAAAACAGGAAAATAATTGGAAAATATAGTCATCTTAGAATTTATAAGAAAATTCTAGCGATCAAACATGATTTTGCACTTTTAAACAATTTCTTGGGAATGTATTTCCTTCGAACTCAGCACTTTTAAAATGACTATTTTTTTTGAGAGTAAATTAGGAAATAGAATTCCAGATGTAATATTTACATTTATGGATGACCCTATAAAGGGACCAGTATATTGCTTTCTTTTAGAACTTAAAACAACATTCTCTGTTGCTAATGAGGAGACAATATATAACAATGCTGTACATAATGCACAATATATTGAAGGTTTAAAACAATTACGAGAATCTTTATGTTTTTTGGAAACGCTTGAAATACAAAATGAAACATCATGGATACTAATTCCTGTTATTTTATTCTTTAATCAAAAGAAATTAACATTAAATATATCAAAACAATTTAAAACAAAAGAATGAAACTACCTACATATCCTACCTTACGGTTTTTAAAAAACGAACAAGATGAACAAGTTAAAGCATTTTTATCAGTTTCCGGTCTTACCCGTATTCGAAAGTCACGTAAAAAATACAATAAAATGTAACGATGAAGATATAAAAAAGATACAAGACATGAGTTCTTTAAAACTGAAACGAGAATTAGATACTATGAATAGAAAAAATATTTTTACAAAAAGATGTTATCGGAAATAACTGATCTTCGTATAAAAGTTAAGGATTTTGTTACA